>OY482672.1:108147104-108512708 GCA_960531455.1 Urophora cardui
TCAAGTTCAGCATTCAACAAATTAGTAAATTCTTTTGTAGAATAACAAAAATATTATAAAGTATAGTATCAATTTTTCAAAAAAGAGTCTTGCGCATGGTTCGCCACTAGCAAACGTTAAAACTGATGACGTTTTCGTTTCTGGAAAAAATGTTGCCCTGCTTGATTTTCTTAGCCATCTTGTAAGCTTGTGTGGTAATTTCAGCGAATATTGACCTCGAGCTAAGTCAGAGGGCATCATTATTTACAAAACCAGCCATTTAAAACGAAGACTGGTTACGTAATTTGATAATTGAGATATTAAAGGGTAACATTTTATGCCAGAATCGAAAACGCCATAAGATTTTAATGCAGTAAGATAGTACAACTAAAAATACATCGTCTGCCAAAAAGAAGTTACCATAATATCTGTTTTTCATATTGTAATGCAGTGTTATGCAAATGTGCTAAGTCCATAATTTTTTATTTTTTTTGTTTTTTTTTTTTTCAAAAATCTAAGTGCTAAGTCCAGATGAAAATGAGAAATTATTGGTTTTTTTAATTTGTTTTTAGAATGATATAGAATTATTACTATATTGGGGGGCTAACTTTTTGTCGCCCGTACAATTTTTCTGATTTTAGGACAGTCGAACCTGAAATTTCTTTAAAAAAATTCGTTTTTTTTTTTCAATTTTTTTATTTTTTTTATTTTTGCCATTGTAACCAAACTACTTGACCAATTTTGGAGTGTGAAGGCAAAAAATGTTTGTTGGAGCTCCCTCTACCAGTACTTCCTAGACGTCAAATAGCCACGATGTCTAATAAAACTTTTTGATGCACTTATGTGATGCAATGTCTTGCATATACCAATATACCAATATACCATTACCAATATCTCAAAAACTGGGTCTGCCACAAAAAATGGAAATGATATTCGGAATCAGCATAAAATTTCGCTTTAGAAAAGTATTATTTCATTTTTGGTGGTTAAAGTTGATAAAAAATTTGTCGAGTAGTGTTATTTTTCGATTTATGGGCTCCGAATTATCTTAGATTCACGATGCCACGCCCATTTTCAAAAATATTTATGGTGTCTGTTTGTGTCCATAGTTGGACTCATGCCAAAAACTTTCAATGAATTATCTTCATATTTGGCAAAGACGTCGCTTAAAATGTTTTTATTAGTTCCATTTATAGTTCCCACATATAAAAGTGGGCGTGGTCGTCTACCGATTTGGACAATTTTTCGTCCAAACCTTTGCCCTAGCAAGTAAATTACGCCTTCCACATTTCATCTATATATCTACTACGGTTTCTGAGTTATTTATCACTTATGTATAAAACTTTTAGAATTCATCATCATTTCATAAGTGTGTGTGGCACCGCCCATTTTCGAGAATTTCAATTTATTTATTTATAACGGTAAGCTCATTGCATGGATGGAATTTCATCCATTATCACTTTTTGCGTGTTTTTCGATATATACTATATAGGGAAAGTGGGCGTGGTTATCATCCAATTTCGCCTATTTTCAATACCAACCTTCCCTGTCTAGTTAAGCGCCTCTGTACCAAATTTCATCAAAATATTTCAATTTTACTACGTACAGTATAATAATTTGTGAGAAAAGCTGCTAAGTCCACCTAAAAAAACAAAATCATAGAAAGCAAATGTGCTAAGTCGTAAAGAAGCTCATGACCTTGTACAAGCTTTATATTAAAATGTGCCGATAACTGGTATTTTAGCACGACCATCTGAGGAAGAAAACTGCATTTTCAGATTTTTAAATAGTAACAACAAAAAAGTTAGGAGGTTTTTTGCCAACGATATATATGTACATAACCAAAAAAATGACACGAAGATATCGTACCCTAAATCATAAAGGGACACAACTCAAAATTTTTCGAAATGGGGGTTCTTTCATAAACTGGTACACAAAATGTATCTCTAGCGACTGCCAAAAAATCTTCTCCATCAGTGCCTTTTTTGAATGAAAAATGACTATTATACGTTGACTTCTCCCATATTAAATGTGTAAAAAAGAAAAAGCTTTTTAGCTCTTCTGAAAATTTTTGAATTTTGAGTTGTGTCACTTTATGATTTAGGGTGCGATATGTGCGACCAAAAGCAAAGCAATTCGTTTAAATGGTACAAATGGTTTCGATTAGTTTTGCATGCAAATGATGGGTTCGATTTTTAGCATGGACAGAACATTACAATGCACACTGGTCAGCCCCCATACACAAAAGTCAAAAATGTTGGTGTTTCAAAAAGAAATTTCTGTCATGCGTTTCCGTGGGAAATATATTGCATTTTATGGAAAACCTTCTTCTATACGCAATAGACACCATTAAACGTTACTTTGGCTAATTTAAAGTCAACACATTTGAAAAAAAAAATTTTTTCTGGAAAAAGTTTGTGTAAATAAGTGTATTATGTTTTTGCGAGATTTCAAGCTTGAGTGCTAAAATATGCTGATAACTATGGAAACGCAAGAAAAAGGTATGTTTCATGATTTAGCCAAAAAAAAAACCGTGAGAACAATTTATTTTTAGCAAAATATAAGATGAAGAAATTTTTGTTTTTCTATGAGCGTAATTTTCAAGCATTAGCATTTTCATTTAAACTTTTAACAACTAAGGACCAGTCTGGACAAGGTCTTATAAGCAGATTTGAGTTCCTTCAAGTCTTCTCTTAAGAAGCCTGTTTACACATTTTTCCCTTTTTCTTAAAATATCATATTAAATGTAACTAGTCTATAAAAAATATTGTTTCCCCAAGATGCTCTTTTTACGTATTTTTGTACATCTAATGTTTTCGATAAAACTTTATTTTCGATCAAATCTGAGTAATTGAGTTTTGTCGCACTCTCCATACAATTTTTGTTTGGTCCCGCGAAATATTTTTTTTTATTGTAACTTTGTTATTTGACATCGGATTTTTAAAATTGAAATGTCATTAGTTTAGTCTTTGGAAGCTCTATATTTCCTTCTAATGTCCTTTTGACCTATGAAGTCATTTTCACATAGTTAAGTCACCTAACCAAGTGTAGAATTGAATATTGATAATGAATTTAATATTTTTTCTTTTCGTACATTAATAACTCAAAATACAAATTCAATATGATGAATATAAATTTTAATAAACAAATAAATTCAGATAAAGTGAATGTCCTACATATTTCCCCCTCCAGAGACGTTGCTTAATGGTGAAGTCTCGATCAGGGTGCGAAGAACGCTCAAAATAAACTCACTCAAACGAATTATCACTCTATAATTCTGAGCTATGCCACGCTCTCATGAGCGCAAATACACAGTGACAACGAACGCAAATGAACGCACGTCAACAGCGATCGATGGGTCTCTGCAGTGGCGATAAACTCTTACATAAATTCATTTTAAAATGAGAGATCGTTTGAAAATTCATTTTTTGAAAATTCATTCTATGAGTTTATTTTATAATTTTTTGCGCTAGCGATCATTTTTTGAGTTTATCATTTTTTGATCGCTCTTTGAGTTTATCATTTTATGCGTTCACAAGGGTTTGTTGTGCAGCAGCTAATGGCATTGTGAAGGCGCAATTTTTGGATGATGGCGTGCGTTTATTAGACCATAAATATGATGTATGTATGTATGTACATATTTATAATATTTTAAAAAGCCTTAGCTCTCATAGCGATAGGTATGTATATGTATGTAGGTATATCGAGTTTAAATTTTATTAAGTATGTATTTATTCAAACTAATTAAATTATTCAATTTATTTAAATTAATATTTATAAAAATTTATATTTACATACCGATGTACCTACATATCGACAGCTGAGAATAAGATCGCCCTATTTTAAAAATTGTTTCAAAAACGCCCTATTCCAAAAATTGTTTGAATAACATCCTATTTCAGATTTTGCTTCAAAAACGCCCTATTTGAAAATTTGTTTCAATAACGTCCTATTTCAGATTTTGCTTCAAAAACGCCCTATTTCAGAGAAAATTCCATATGTATTTCTCTGAAATAGAACGTTTTTGAATAATTGTCTGAAATAGGACGTTATTGAAACAAATTTTCAAATAGGGCGTTTTTGAAGCAATATCTGAAATAGGATGTTATTCAAACAATTTTTGGAATAGGGCGTTTTTGAAACAATTTTTGAAATAGGTCGATCTTATTCTCAGCCGTCGATATATATTTATGTACATTTGTAGTCTATATGTATGAGTTAAGGGTTCCCTGCAGTAAAAATCCGCAGTGAATCCATAATGAATCACTGATGCAATTCACCTATGACGAGGAATCATCAGTGAATACTTTCATATAAAGACTGATGAATTTTTCATATAGGTAAATGGTTTGCTTTCCTCAGAAAAAAAAAAACAAAAACAAATAAAAATATACTGAGTTATGACGACAGTGATGAATATTCAACAAAGAATCATCACCGATCCTTCAGCAGTGAAACAAATTTACTGCAGGGTTGTTAAATATTTTATTTAACATAAATACCTACATACATATATATGTATGTATTTAATTCTTACTTGAAAACTAGAATACAACAATTGAGCATTAAAAAAATAAGTTCGCATTTTATTTATTTGTACACATGTAGGTACTATGTATGTATATACATTCGAAATCGAAAATATCATTACCCGCATTCCATTATTGAATAGACATACATATGTGCATGCATTAATATTATATACATACATACATACATATGTACAATTTAATAAAATCCGAACTTGTATTTTGAACGTACGCTCAGTTGTTCAATTCCAGTTTTAAAGTAAAATCTAAAGATGTAGGTACCTATGTTAAATAAAATATTTATATACCTAGACTACATATCGACGGCTATTTCAAAAATTGTTTGAAAAACGTCTTATTTCAGAATTTTTTTCAATAACGTCCTATTTCATATGCATATACATACATATGTATGTATGTGTCGAATGAACACAAATATCCCAGCAGTATTTATCAGCTGGAAAACAGCACATATTTCCTACTGAATATTCAGAAGAGATGTAGTTCTAAAATCTGAACTTTCTCTTTCGTTTTTATATAAAGGTGGCGTCGAAAATCAACTACCTGAAAACTGCAGAACGAGAAGGGAGAGTTTCTGTATGAAAAAAGGCCTGAATACGCAGGGAGAACTTCCATAGCATATATTTCAATACACCTGATGGCTTCACTTCGTGTTCAGTTATTTTTTCAGCAATGAATTTTGAACTCAGTTTCAGGTTATTTTTCATACTGAATATTCTACTGAATATGCACCTCCTTACCTCAAATACTGCTGGGTATGTATGTAAACTCATACATATGTAAAATTTTTATTAGATTGAATAAATACATAATAAAATTGTTAAAGTGCAACTTCAATATACATATGTACATATATATCGCTATAAGACCTAAGGCTTTTTAAAATATTATAAATATGTACATACATACATATGTACATACATACATATATACGTACACAAATGCATTCATATGTATGTACATACATGCATATATCATATTTATGATCTAATAAACGCACGCCATCATCCAAAAACTGCGCCTTCACGATGCCATTAGCTGCTTAAACCTCACAAAAAACCCTTGTGAACGCATAAAATGATAACTCAAAGAGGGATCAAAAAATGATAAACTCAAAAAATGATCGCTAGCGCAAAAAATGATCGCTAGCGCAAAAAATTATAAAATAAACTCATAGAATGAATTTACCAGAGAAATTGTACGATAATTCATTTTTGAGTGAATTTATGAATTGAGTTTATCGCCACCGCTATGAGCGATCGATGGCTGTTGTGCGTTAGTTCGCTCACTATTTGAGTGTTCCCAGAAGTATTTGAGGTAAGGAGGTGCATATTCAGTAGAATATTCAGTATGAAAAATAATCTGAAACTAAGTTCAAAATTCATTGCTGAAAAAATAACTGAAAACGAAGTGAAGCCATCAGGTGTATTGAAATATATGCTATGGAAGTTCTCCCTGCGTATTCAGGCCTTTTTTCATACAGAAACTCTCCCTTCTCGTTCTGCAGTTTTCAGGTAGTTGATTTTCGACGCCACCTTTATATAAAAACGAAAGAGAAAGTTCAGATTTTAGAACTACATCTCTTCTGAATATTCAGTAAGAAATATGTGCTGTTTTCCAGCTGATAAATACTGCTGGGTTTATACATTTTTCTTTGAATATTTGTTTGTGATATGAGTAGAATGTATTTTTGAGCGTTCATGAGTGAGTTTTTCCGTACCCTGGTCTCGATATAAAGCGTACATGACGAGGTATGCGGCTTGTATGTAACATTATTATATATTGTGACAGGTACTGTTCGAAAATAAAGTATTCATCGGATCTCTCTGATCTTCTTCTTCTTGATTGGCGCTTAACCGTCTAGACGATTCTGGCCGAGTCCAACAGAGCGCGCCAATTGCTTCTGTTTCGTGCAGCATGGCGCCACTTGGGAACACCTAGGGAGGCAGCATCGCTGTCCACCTGATTTTCCCAACGCAGTGGAGGTCTCCCTTTTCTTTTGCGTTCAGCGGGTTTCGATAGAAATGCTTTCTTAGCCGGAGCGCCTTCGTCCATTCTCACGACATGACCTGCCCAACGCAGCCGCTGGATCTTTATTCGCTGAACAATGTCGATGTCTGTGTAAAGCTCGTACAGCTCATCGTTAAATCTCCGTCGATACTCGCCCACGCCAACGCGCAAAGGTCCATAAATCTTACGAAGAACTTTTCTCTCGAATACTCCAAGTGCCATCTCATCTGATTTTGAAATTGTCCATGCTTCTGCGCCGTACATGAGGACTGGAACGATGAGCGTCCTGTAGAGTGTGATTTTTGTTTGTCGAGAGAGGACTTTACTTTTCAGTTGCCTACTTAGTCCGAAGTAGCATTTATTGGCAAGCGTGATTCTTCGTTGGATCTCCGTGCTGACATCATTCTTGGTGTTAATGCTGGTTCCCAGATAGACGAAGTCCTTAACAGTTTCGAATTTGTAGCTATCAACATTGACGTGGCTGCCAAGGCGTGCTGTTTCTTTGTGTGATGACAGGAGGTACTTCGTCTTGTCCTCGTTGACCGCCAAACCCATTTTCTTAGCCTCTTTATCCAGCTTGGAGAAGGCAGAACATACGGCGCGCGTGTTAGTGCCAATGATGTCGATGTCATCGGCGTACGCCAGCAGTTGCACACTCTTGTGATATAAGATGCTTCCTGTATGGTTAAGTTCTGCAGCTCGTATTATCTTTTCCAGCATCAAATTGAAGAAGTCGCACGAAAGAGAGTCACCTTGTCTGAAACCTCGTTTGGTCTCGAACGGCTCGGAGAGGTCCTTCCCAATTCTGACGGAGCTGGTGGTGTTAGTCAATGTCATTTGGCATAGCCGTATAAGTTTAGCAGGGAAACCAAATTCAGACATTGCGGCATACAGGCAATTCCTATTCGTGCTATCAAAAGCGGCTTTAAAATCGACAAAGAGATGGTGTGTGTCGGATCCTTTTTCATGGGTTTTTTCCAATATTTGTCGTATTGTGAAGATCTGGTCGATGGTAGATTTACCAGGTCTGAAGCCACACTGATAAGGTCCAATCAGATTGTTGACGATAGGCTTCAGTCTTTCGCACAATACACTTGCTAAGACCTTATATGCGATATTCAGGAGGCTTATCCCACGATAATTGGCGCGTACTGTGGAGTCTCCTTTTTTGTGGATTGGGCAGAGCACACTTAAGTTCCAATCGTCGGGCATGCGCTCGTCCGACCATATTCTGCATAGGAGTTGATGCATGCTCCTTATCAACTCTTCGCCACCATGTTTGAATAGCTCGGCTGGCAAGCCGTCAGCGCCCGGGGCCTTGTTATTCTTAAGCCTAGATACTGCTATTCGCACTTCGTCATGATCAGGTGGTGGAACATGCCTACCATCATCTGCTATTGGGGATTCGGGTCGTACATCTTCTCCTTCCGCACTTTCACTGTTGCCATTATCTAGCAAGGAGGAGAAGTGATCCCTCCACAACTTAAGTATGCTCTGGACATCAGTTACCAGATCACCGTTATCATTCCGGCAGGAATTTGCCCCGGTCTTGAAACCTTCAGTCATCCGCCTGATTTTTTGGTAGAATTTTCGAGCATCGTTCCTACCCGCCAGCATCTCAAGCTCTTCACACTCGCGCCTTTCAGCCTCCCTTTTCTTCTTTCGAAAAAGGCGCCTCTCTTCCTTCTTCGCCGTTCGATAACGCTCCCATACGCTTCGCGTTGCGCCCGCACACAATGTAGCCCTGTAGGCGGCGTTCTTTCTTTCCGAGGCATCGCGACATTCCTTGTCGTACCAGGTGTTCTTGTGGGCTCGCTTGTATCCTATAGATTCCTCAGCGGCGATACGAAGTGAACGAGCGATGTGTTCCCATTCCTCAGATACATCGTTTGGTGAGCAACCCTTCACCAAACGATGTATCTGAGGATCTCTCTGATATGACGCTTAAAGTCTTTGCAATTAAATGGGAAAATTTTTAAAAGAATAAACCTTTTCTGATTTTTACAACTTTTTATAAAAACTTAATTTGAAAATCATAATTTTTTCAAAAATCGCAAAAAAATCCACAAAATTTTGACTTTGACCAGCTATCGCTCAGCGAGTTTTATTAGACCACTACAAGTTGTATGTCGTTTGAAGCATATTTTAATTGCCTTTCGAACGAGATACTGCTTACGTTTATTGCATTTGTAATCCAAGCGAAAATAATTTTTGAATGAAGTGATAACAAAAAACACAAAATTACCGTTATCTCAAAAACCTAACCATACAAAAAATTAAAAAAAAAAAATAAAAAAATAGTTCCAAGCTCAGCAGGTCAATTCCTATCCTCCCCCATTCCTGGTTTTCTTGTTGTTTTTTTTTGGCTGTAAACTAGCGTTAGTGGTGGGCGTGGATTACAACATATATGCTTTTAATTTTTCTGAAAGATGAGACGTATAGTGGGACATCAGTGTGCAAAATTTGGTTTCGGTAGGTCCATCCGTTTCCAAGAAATTGAGTATTGTACCACTCTCCATACAAATGTGACCAGTGCACACTGGTCAGCCCCCATACACAAATGTCAAAAATGTTGGTGCTTGAAAAAGAAACTTCTGTCATGCATTTCCGTGGGAAATATATTGAATTTTATGGAAAACCTCCTTCTATACGCAATAGCCACCATTAAATGTTACTTTGGCTCATTTAAAGTCAACACATTTGAAAAAAAAATTTTCTGGAAAAAGTTTGTGTAAATAAGTGTATTATGATTTTTGCGATATTTCAAGTTTGAGTGCTAAAAAAAAATGCGGATAACTATGGAAAACGCAAGAAAAACGTATGTTTCATGATTTAGCGAAAGAAAACAGTGAAAACAATTTATTTTTAGCAAAATACAAGATGAAGAAATCTTGGCTTTTCTATGAGCGTAATTTTCAAGCATTAGCATTTTCACTTAAACTTTTAACAATTAAGGACCACTCTGGACCAGGTCTTATAAGCATATTTGAGTTCTTTTAAGTCTTCTCTTAAGAAGCCTGTTTATACATTTTTCCCTTTTTTTCCCTTTTTCTTAAAATATCATATTAAATGTAACTAGTCTATACAAAATATTGTTGCCCAAGATGCTCCTTTTACCTATTTTTGTACATATTTACATCGACTGTTTTCGATAAAACTTTATTTTCGATAAAATCTGAGTAATTGAGTTTTGTCCCACTCTCCATACAATTTTTTTTTTGATCCCGCGAAATATCGCGGAAATATTTTTCTTTAATTGTAACTTTGTTATTTGACATCGGATTTTTAAAATCGAAATGTCATTAGTTTAGTCTTTGGAAGCTCTATATTTTCTTCTAATGTCCTTTTGACCTATGAAGTCGTTTTCACATATGTAGTTAAGTCACCTAACCAAGTTTTTCGTCCAAAATATCCTTTTTGTTTCACAAGAAAAAAATCGCCAAAAATAAAATATTTATCGATTATCTCTGATATTACGCTTAAAGTCTTTGCAATTAAACGGACAAATTTTTAAAGAAATAAAACTTTCCTGATTTTTACAACTTTTTATAAAAACTTAATTTGAAAATCAAATTTTTTTCAAAAATAGCAAAAAATTCACAAATTTTGATTTTGACCAGCTATCGCTCAGCGAGTTTTTAATAAACCACTACATGTTATATGTCGTTTGAAGCGTATTTTAATTGCCTTTCGAACGAGATACTATCGACGTTTATCACATTTGTAACTCCAGCGAAAATAATTTTTGAATGAAGTGATAACCAAAACACACAAAATTACCGTTATCTCAAAAACCTAACCATAAAAAAAATTTAAAAAAATAGTTCCAAGCTCAGCAGGTCAATTCCTATCCTCCCCCATTCCTGGTTTTCTTGGTATTTTTTGGCTGCAAACTAGTGTTAGTGGTGGGCGTGGATTACAACATATATGCTTTTAATTTTTCTGAAAGATGAGTCGTATAGTGGGACAGCAATGTGCCAAATTTGGTTTCGGTAGGTCCATCCGTTTCCAAGAAATTGAGTTTTGTCCCACTCTCCATACAAATGAGACCAGTGTGCAGTGTGCAATGTTTTGTTTTTTAAATTTTATTTTCAATTTACTTTCAATATCTGGAAAGGTAAGTGCTTTAATAGTATACGAACTGTTAATGTATCTTGATAAATGCCAGAAAAAACTATAAAAAATATATCACAAATTCAATTTTTTGTTTTGCGTTCGAGTAAATCATATTTGGTACTTTTCTCCCTTTTCAGTAGGTCTTTTAAATCCTTATAACTCGAAGTCTATTTGACTTAAATCAATGATATTTGGTATATGGCTCATTCACATCGACGTTTAGACAACTTTGGAAAAGTGTGCGTTGTCACCTATCCTTAGCCCATCTGGCTTTATAGCTAAGGCTAAATAAGGATAAGTTATGGACATAGAAATAAGTCAGCTGACCCGACTATGGGAAAACGACTTCAGAGTACCAAAGGACATTAAAAGGAAATATAGAGCCTCAAAATACCAAAATAATGACATATCAACTTTAAAAATCGGATAGCAATAGTTACAATTAAAACGATTCCGGTAAAAAAAATTTTTTTTTGTGTTCCTTAACCTCTCAACATAAGCTTCAAATTTATGGGCGGACTTTTACAACTTTTTTTTTCGACCCTATCTAATGTACATACATATCGACGCTTCCGGACAATACTGTGCTAAGTCTGACTACCACAATGATTTGTTTTTTTATTGCTATCGATTCTTATCACCAGATCGACTATTTTATTTTAAAAAAATCGTATGTGCGTACCTAAACCCTTCTAAAAATTGTATCTACTCAAGTTTTTATTTAAAAAAATCATGCTGTAGTATAAAGCATGCATGCAAGTAAGTAAGTAAGATACCGACAGATGAAGTCCTAGATGCAGAAAAAGAAACCAATTCCACAAAATAATACTCACAATGCAACGTAAAAATCAAAAAGAAACTGAAATAAAAATTATATGCAACAGAAAAAAGTTATTTTCATGAATAACTATTATGGGGCAACGGAAAAAATAAAAATTTCAAAATAAACTTTATGAGCAACAGAAAATTTTTTTTCTCATGAATAACTATTATGAGGCAATTGCAAAATAAAAATCTGAAAATAATCGTTATGAGCAAGAGAACATTTATTTTTCCACAATAACTTTTAATTGTAAGGGAACACTTTTTTCATTGAAATGTGCCCAACGTTTTTGATCTCAAAAAAGTCAACAAGAGTTATTTTTCGTCTCGGCTTTTTTATTTTTTTCATGAACAGCAAGTGAAACGGCGCAATCCTACCCCGATCTCCGAGCAAAGTAACCACCCTAAAAAACAAGTTAAAAATCGACAACAACAAACCGTGGCGACCGGGGAACATGTAAGTGATGTTGTAGGGGTACAGCAACCACGGGAACAATTCCAAAATAAATCCACCAAACAGCAATT
The DNA here is from genome assembly GCA_960531455.1 of Urophora cardui. Lineage (NCBI taxonomy): Eukaryota > Metazoa > Arthropoda > Insecta > Diptera > Tephritidae > Urophora > Urophora cardui. The sequence continues at coordinate 108,159,107 of OY482672.1, forward strand.
ATTGGAGAGCAGCAGCGATAGCATAAAGACGACAAAACACCAGCAGCAACGCCAAAAACATCGTAGCACCTCGCCTTTGGTAACGCCCCACTCTTATAATTTTGCTACACCCTCGCCGCATCCACAACGTCCGCCCTCGTCTGCCTCATCGACATTTTCTTCAACTGCGTATACAAAAACGAACGGTACAGCTTCCTCAACCTTATTACCCACCTCAAAGCGTACATCTGAAGGCAATCGTGCGGATACCTCTCTCGGAATATTAACGAAAAAATTCGTTGATTTACTGCAAGGATCCCCAGACGGTGTGGTCGACTTAAACGATGCCTCAGCCAAGTTATTGGTACAAAAGCGGCGCATCTACGACATTACGAACGTACTAGAGGGTATTGGCATTCTGGAAAAAAAGTCGAAAAACAATATACAATGGAAATGTGGCAACTCACTACTGAGCTCGGATCGTACACGAGATATGCAAATGGAGTATGATAGGCTTGAACAGAAAGAGAATCAATTAAATATGTTAATCGATCAGATACGTGAGGAACTAAGCACTGAAATATGGAATAGCAACCAGTTAGCTTACGTGACACATACTGATTTGAAACATGTCGATATTTTTAAGGATCAGATAATTATAGTCATAAAAGCACCACCAGAAGCCAAACTTGTGGTGAGTATATGAAAATTTTTGGTATTTCAACTGAGAAAATAACATTGATGCAGAACATTTTAAACAAAACTTGCACAAAGGCTGCACAACTATATCAACAAAAATATTTTGTTTTGTTCAATATCAAATGAAAATTAACAAAAAAAATTTTGTTTTGTTGAATATCAAATAAAAATTATTGAAATTATTTCGTTTCGTTGATTATCAAAAAAATTATCAAAATTATTTCGTTTCGTTGATAATCGAAAACAAAATAATAATAAAAAATTGTTTCGGGCTTACGGCTTCATTTTACTTTGAATTTTTATTAACGTTATTTTTTTTGATAATTTTTTTTTTGGCTACCGAAACGAAATTTTTTCAATATTTGTTTTTTGATAATCAACAAAACGAAATTTTTGTCATATTTTTTTTGATAATTATCAAAACAGTATTTTTTTGTTCAGCATTTAACGTTAAAATTTTTTCAAAGTTGAATTGAAAACAAAATTTTTTTTCGGTTATTGATAAAAAATAACGTTAATGTGCAGCCCTGATTTGCACACACGGGACAGCACATTTTTAAATTTTAGGCTCATGCACATGAACTGCTCCATATGTACTGTATAAATATGTATGTTTTGTTCTTATCTACTAATCTATACATATGTATGTATTAGGGATTCCAATCCCGGGATCCCGCCCTTTTTGACACCCCGAAAATCCCGGGATAGCTAGAATTTTATCCCGGGATTTTCGGGATAAGATAAAGAGAGAATATTCCGCTATTAAAGCAAAGAAAAGTTATATTTTATTTAGTTTTTATTGGTCTCAGATCTGTATACTAATAGCATTTCCTATTCTGAGTGAAAATGTTGCATTATTACATTGCAGCATTATCAACATGTGTCCTGTGCCCTATTAAAATGTTGCATTTTTCATGTGATGAATGAAACAGAAATAATGCAACCCTTTACTTGTGCTAAGAGCAGAAAATGTTGCCCGTGGTCGGGCCAGTTTTATATTTTATCAATAGAACAAACAGCCCTAAAAAAATGTTGAGTCTGTGTGGAAGAGAACAAAAAAATGTGACAGCCGGAAGAAAGTGCGACATTTTTGTCCATTAGTCAAAGTAAGGATTACAATTTTTGATTTTTTTTAATAATTAAATTTTTTTGTGTTGAAGTACGCGTTGTAAAGAAACGTACGTTAGGTATTTTTAAAGCCTTTAGCTTGTGGCAAAATTCATTTGATAATTTCTATTTCCTAATTTTTGGTCATTTATTTCTCAAATGTTTTTTGGAATTTTTCCACATGGAAAGTAAATAATGGAAGAAAATGGAAACAAAATTTTAATTAGACTTGATAGTCTTACAACCCTGTACTAAAATTAAATACGCATCTGCATACTCGGAATTCATATCAAAATTTTGCCTCCGATATTTATCTATTCAGAAGTTGCATTAATTTTCTGAATTTTTCGGGACGCTTATTCGCTTAAACAAAGTGCGTCGTTAAATTCTAACAAATTTTTTATTGGAAATTATCAAATGATTTTTTAATAATATCCTAAAAGTACCAACTGTAGAGGCAAATGTTTTGTTCACCAAATGTATGTAATTTTCGTTGTTGGTTGTGCTTTTTAAAGTAACTCTTAGGTATTATTAAATAATACGCACGATTTTAGGTTCCTATTTTATTTTGTTACTAATGAAATAATGAAAAATGACAATAAAAATCTATTTTTTCTTTGCATTTTAAAGTTGTAGCGTTTCTCTAAAAATGTATTTACTTTTTTCAACCCCAAATGTGGGAAAATAATACTGGTCGAAAAATTTTTGTAACAGAAATAAAATTCTACGTTTCAAAAGGATTTCGGTGTAGTTTTTAAGATATTCATGTCCAAAGAGGCGAAAAACGCAGTTTGTGGCCACTCACTCCTCAATATTTTTAAAATTACTCACTTTCATTAAAAACTGATTACATCTGTTGAAAGTACGATCATTTCTTTTGATTGAGCAGTGAATAAAGCAAAAATCGCATTTTTCGCCTCTTTGGACATGAATATCTCAAAACCTACACGTATTACCGAAAATCCGACTTCAGATTCAGAATCAGCGCACCGAAATCCTCTAGAAAAGTAGAATTTTATTTGAGTTAGAAAATTTTTTGGAAATTTTGTCGGCCTGTGTAATTAAAGTCCAAATCCCGGGATAAATCCGGGATCCCGGGATTATAAAAGAAAATCTCGAAAATCCCGGGATCGTAAAAATCGGAAAAATTGGAATCCCTAGTATGTATATAGGCATATATGGCCTATGTACAAAGTTATTGATTGCATATTCCAATGCTTTTATATACATATATGTACATATATGCGTGAATGTATGTGACGGTTTATTCCTAGTTATTTCTGTGGTCCCCAGTAATAATTGCTTAAGTCGAGTTAGGAAGATTTTGAGTTATATATCGACGGCTGAGAATAAGATCGGCCTATTTCAAAAATTGTTTCAAAAACGCCCTATTCCAAAAATTGTTTGAATAACGTCCTATTTCAGATTTGGCTTCAGAAACGCCCTATTTCACAATTTGTTTCAATAACGTCCTATTTCAGACAATTATTCAAAAACTCATTCAAAATTCCATATACCTTAGACAAATGGCTATATGTGCAAAAGATATACATATCTATTTTCTTTTAGATTGGAATTACCATTTCTCGCTTCTGAGTATGCAATTTGGTTCGTCAAAGTGTTGTGCATATTTATTTCTACTTTACACCAAATTTGTTATACAATATCCTTAGCTTACAGAAAATGTCGAGAGTTCAATAGAAAATAGCTATATGTGCATAATGCTTTATTGCTCTGAAATTACTTTGACGACGGAATCGTAGCTATCCAAGTGCCTGTAACTGAAAAATAACGCGTTTTGTCGAGATAAAACCCAATACGTTGCACACTTTAAATTGAAACTATTATTTATTAGTTAATAATCGCGCGGGGAACAGAATTTTCTATTGGAGAGCACGATAGGATCAGGGGAATGCATGAAGGCGGGATGAGAATCGGTCATATAGCATCTGCTTCAAACCGACACCGTACCACCATTTCAAATTTTTCGAAAAGTTGCCTGGACTATGCAATTTGCAGACGGACCGGTCCAAAACCCATCATTGTCGAGCGAACAAAACGCCGAATTCGGCCATTAGTTACACAGAACATGCATCAAAATTAAAACCGAATTAAATCTTAATGTTACCAGATAGCGTTTCCAAAAAATTCTGACCCACGACTTGCAGCTTCAATATCAATCAAAGGTATCTAAACCTCGTCTAACTAAGCACCACAAAAATGTCCGAATCGCCTTTTATAAAAATACCAATTTTGGGACATAGAATTTGAAAATGTAATTTGTAATGACAAAAAGAAGTTTAATCTTAATGGTCCATTTGTCTAAGGTATATTTCTCTGAAATAGGGCGTTTTTGAAGCAAAATCTGAAATAGGACATTATTGAAACAATTTTTCAAATAGGGTGTTTTTGAAGCAAAATCTGAAATAGGATGTTATTCAAACAATTTTTGGAATAGGACGTTTTTGAAACAATTTTTGAAATAGGGCGATCTTATTCTCAGCCGTCGATATAACATGTTATTCTCCTTTTCGAATTCTATATTTCTGTAAAACCCCATGCCTATAACTATGCTATCAAAATATATTAATAAAAACATTTACACTCAAAAAAACAATGCTCTCGATCAAAGACATATTTTTCTTTTTTGTTGTTTGCTTTTCCGACAGGGTAGGATTGCCATTTTGAATACGCGTTCCAATACAAAATTTTCTTTGTTTTGAGTAAATTTTCTCAAAAATATGGAAAAACATCCAAAAACATTCAAACAAACTCGTTCCCATGGTGATTTGTATGTGAATTTATTTTATCAAAATTAAAGGAATCAAATCTTCAAAACAAGGACAAGTTGGGAATGGAATGGCGCTTAAGAAATTTTTCCTTATTTTGATGTATGAATTTCTTTAAAAAAAAAGTATATGAAACCATGGCAACGCTCTAAACAACAATATTTTATAATCCTTTTAACATGTTTTAGGGAAAATTTACTCAAAACAAAGAAAATAGTGTTCAGTATAGGGAACAATTTATTTGACCCCTCCATATATTTTTTTCTCAGTGTAGGTTTACCTTACAATGGAGGTATATTAAATTTGTTATAACAGCCAAAGTATGCGTATATGTATACTTAATGAAATTTCTTCATAACATTTTTTATTTACAAAATTTAATCGTAACATTGTGGATGGCTCATCGATTTTGCATTCATAGTTTTTAATCGACTTTTATAGTTTTTTAATAAACGCCTTCGAATATAAAAATCAATTTATCTCGAAATCATATTTTATGACCTAAGCAGTTATTGCAAATTGCCACAGATTTATTTATGTATGTATGTATGTGTACAAACCAATCATTTCTAATCAGACCTGTTAAATTCCGATTAGGATTAGTAATCAGGGACGGAAAATAAAAATTATTTTTTTTTCCGAAGCTATAAAAATCATCGGTTAAATAGCTTCCCCGAAGAAAATTATTAACTTCTCCTTCATCCCCGGACCTCTGGAATTAAAATCCTGGCCGCAATATATTTTTGTGATTTTTTTGAAAAAAATCAGAAAATAATCGTTAAACTTTGATTTTTATTTTTTCGAGCCAGGAATAAAAATTATTCCCATCCTTTTATTTTTTAAGGATAGAATAAAAATCATTTGTCAATAACTAATGAACCGCTTGACCGAATTTAATAAACTTGGTACCAATGGATAGACGGCTTCAAAAGCTTTCAAATGATGGTCAATATGACGGGGTTGCCACCTTTTTTTTTGCCTACATTAGTCATATACATACATATGTATGTAGGTGGCAATTGCTATTTTAATATAAAAATCATTTGCCTATAACTTCTGAACCGCTTATCCGAATTTAATAAATTTGGTACCAATGGATAGAGGACTGAAAACACTTTCACAAAAAGAGTTTACAGAGTTGCCACCTATTGTTATTTTAATATAAAAATCATTTGCCTATAACTTCTGAACCGCTCGTCCGAATTTAATAAACTTGGTACCAATGGCTATAGGACTGAAAACACTTTCACAAAAAGTCAAAATTACAGAGTTGCCACCTATTGTTATTTTAATATAAAAATCATTTGCCTATAACTTCTGAACCGCTTATCCGAATTTAATAAATTTGGTACCAATGGATAGAGGACTGAAAACACTTTCACAAAAAGTCAAAATTACAGAGTTGCCACCTATTGTTATTTTAATATAAAAATCATTTGCCTATAACTTCTGAACCGCTTATCCGAATTTAATAAATTTGGTACCAATGGATAGAGGACTGAAAACACTTTCACAAAAAGTCAAAATTACAGAGTTGCCACCTATTGTTATTTTAATATAAAAATCATTTGCCTATAACTTCTGAACCGCTTATCCGAATTTAATAAATTTGGTACCAATGGATAGAGGACTGAAAACACTTTCACAAAAAGTCAAAATTACAGAGTTGCCACCTATTTTTAGTTTAATATATGTATATAATAATATAATACAATGGCGCTATTATAACTCTGACGAGTTTTATGGCCGAGCTTCTCTCCCAATTCGAGGTGTGCTCCTTTTTGTTTTTCCTACTAATTGGGTGGACCTACAGTTTTATGCCGGCTCCGAACGGCGAATGCATTTTTTGTGAGAAGCTTTTTCATGGCAGAAATACTCTCGGAGGGTATGCCGCCCACTGCCGAGAGGTGACCGCTGCTCTTAAAAAACCCCAATAATTGGATTTTTACTAATTAGAAAAATTGTTTTGGTGTTTTGCTCGGACCGTGGTTTGAACCCGAGACCTCTGGCATAGCAGGCGAGCACTCTACCCACTGCACCACAGCGGCCATATATGTATATATCTAATATAAAAAAACATGTGCCAATAAATAGTGCAAATTGAATAAATTTGGTATAAATAAATGGAGCATGGAACTTGTTGTACTTACATGTTAGAATTTTCACAGAAAGGTACGCCAGTAAAAATATCCGCAATTTTTATATGATTTCAAAAAAGTGTGGACAATTTTTTTATTCAAAATTACAAACATATGCATATGTAGGTATGTATATAGTTTTATGAAATAAAGAAGTACTGAAATTTATTGATACATATTTTCAACTATAGACAAAAAACAAGTAAGGAAGCCTAAGCTCGAATGGAATCGAACATTAGATACTCAGCTGTATGCTTTCATTATTTGTTTGCGTTTGGTGGATTTTATATAAAGCGAGTGCCGCATATAGTGGGCGTAGCCACGCCCATTTTAAAAATTCTAAAAGGGCGTTTAAGAAATATGTTTGTTAAAAAGTAGGCGTGCTCATGAACCGATTTCGCAAAAAATTTTGAACATGTATTATCACAAGTTATAAAAGTGTATACACCAAGTTTCGTAATAATAAATCAATTATTTGTCGAGTTATAGGCTCATAAATCTCCTATATTCGTGCTTCTAAAAGGACGCGTTGCCACGCGCATTTTCGAAAATTTTTGTGTTTTTTGTGTTATGTCCATAGTTGGACTCCTGCCACAAAATTTTAGTGATATATCTTTATATTTTACAGAGATACATATATCTTAAAATTTTTTTATTAGGCCTGTTTATAATACCCATATATAAAAGTGGGCGTGGCCGTCAACCAATTTCGGCAATTTTTTTCCCAAACATTTTCTTAAGTAAATAGATCACGCGCACCAAATTTCATCGATATATCTATTACGGTTTCTGATTTATGATTTATAAAACTTTCAATGGACGGACGGACATGGCTCAATCGATTTCTCTTTTCAACCTGATCATTTTGATATATGTGCACTAGTACAGCAGAGTGTAATGATTTTGTTCATGTTGAAATTATTGATTTTAAAAACACACCAAAGATGACAAATTGTTTCAATATATATCCAAAAAAAATCATAACATTTTTTTCATTTTGATAATTGCCAAAAAAAAAAAATAAAGTAAAAGAATAACAGATTCATTGTTTTTCGATAATAATTTAAAAAGATATGGCTTTCAAGCACATATAAACTACTTATGTATGTATGTATGTATTTGCTTACTTATAGCTAAATATCACATAGCATTTTGAAGATTGTTTTAGGAAAACTCACTATACTGAGACTTTTTCGTTCCCCTTTGATGATCAAACACTGATTAATCACCACCGCGATTAGAAGAAGTCTCGGAAATGAGTCAGACAAGCGATCACCTTTCCGAATCTTTTTCGAGCCCCTTTGGTGACTAAAAAAACGACCCAATAAAGATTCAAAAACCATCAGGAATCGATTGAAAAATTACACCAAAAAGATTTAAAAACGATTCAAAAATTAACCACAAAAGATTCGTAAACGATCAGAATGCGACTCAAAAAACGATCAGAAAATGAGACAAAAATTGCCATAAAAAAATTCAAAAACGATCAGAAAACGATTCAAAAATTACCAAAAAAAATATTCAAAAACGATCAGTAAACGATTCAAAAATTACTAAAAAATGATTCAAAAACGATCAGAAAACGATTCAAAAATGATCAAAAAAATGTTCAAAAATTAAAACAATAAAATCGAAAGGGACTCAAAAATTATTAAAATACGATTGAAACAAGACTCGAAAACGACTCCCCTAGAAGAGTTGGACATAGGGTACCATTTTCTGCCAACGACAGACTCTTTTACGTTCAAAAAATGAGCGCTTTTTCCGTCATTTTAAGCCTAGAATATGATCGAAAATTTCACAAAAATGAAGGATGTTGTTGTGCTGTTGCACAGTGTAATTATAAATTAAAACAAAACTAGATTGAAATATTCTTATTTAACTTTAAGAGACAAATTGTTTCTAGGTTGTCTTCCGCTAAATTGTTGCGCAAGTCCGTCAATATCAATTTTAAGGCGGAAAAGGCTCGTTCCACACTAACTTGCGTAGCAGGCACTGAGTGCACTGCAAAAGCTAGTTTCCGCAGCCATGGGAATGAATATTTCTTTTCATTCCAATATTTTATTAAATCTGAATCTATGTCTATTCTTTTTTCTTTATAGAAGTCTATTTCGTAAAAAGCTTTCCTAATTTCATCTGAAGCTTCCGGTGAATCTTCCTCGGACGAAGAGTTTTCTAGCTCAAGTTCCCGTATGCAACTCCTTAAAATGGATGACGAACTTTGCATGGAGGTTTCATCTACTAAAAAAGCTGTATCTTCTTCTTGTTGAACTTCTTGCGGAATAGACCTCCGATCCTAAATGATAAAATGATTTTTATATTAAAATAACAATAGGTGGCAACTCTGTCACTTTTTTAAAAGTATTTTCAGTCCTCTATCCATTGGTACTAAGTTTATTAAATTCGAACGAGCGGTTCAGAAGTTATTGGCAAATGATTTTTATATTAAAATACCAATAGGTGGCAACTCTGTCATTTTGACTTTTTTTAAAAGTATTTTCAGTCCTCTATCCATTGGTACCAAGTTTATTAAATTCGAACGAGCGGTTCAGAAGTTATTGGCAAATGATTTTTATATCAAAATAACAATAGGTGGCAACTCTTTATTTTGACTTTTTGTGAAAGTGTTTTCAGTCCTCTATCCATTGGTACCAAGTTTATTAAATTCGGATAAGCGGTTCAGAAGTTATTGGCAAATGATTTTTATATTAAAATAACAATAGGTGGCAACTCTGTCATTTCGACTTTTTTTAAAAGTATTTTCAGTCCTCTAGCCACTGGTACCAAGTTTATTAAATTCGGATAAGCGGTTCAGAAGTTATAGGCAAATGATTTTTATATTAAAATAGCAATTGCCACCTACATACATATGTATGTATATGACTAATGTAGGCAAAAAAAAAAGGTGGCAACCCCGTCATATTGACCATCATTTGAAAGCTTTTGAAGCCGTCTATCCATTGGTACCAAGTTTATTAAATTCGGTCAAGCGGTTCATTAGTTATTGACAAATGATTTTTATTCTATCCTTAAAAAATAAAAGGATGGGAATAATTTTTATTCCTGGCTCGAAAAAATAAAAATCAAAGTTTAACGATTATTTTCGTCCAAATAAAATAAACAGCCAGAAATAATTTTTTTTATGGATTTTTATTTTAAAAGGAATAAAAATCCCGGTCCCTGTTAGTAATCAATTAAATTGTTTTGGTTTTTAGTTGGTAATCATTATTTTAATTCTGTTGCAGAAATTAAAATAATTTTAATTGATTAACATTAAAAAAATCATAAAAAATAAAATAAAATCTAAAAAAATCAAAAAAAATAATCAAAAAAATTTTTTTTTATTGTTCTTGATATTTTTAATTTTTCTTGATTTTTTGATTTTGTTTTGACTTTTTTTCATTTTGCTTGAATTTTTTCAATATTGTTGTAAAGAAATTTGCATACGCATGCACATACGAGGGTCGCTCGATATATTTTTAGCCTAATAATGAAAATGCGAATATTAATCATTAAAAATGGTTTTATTGTTTTTCAAAGTATTCTTCAGCATGATTTATACACTTTTGCATGCGCTCAAGCCAATTGTCGAAGCACTTTTTCCACTCCGATTGAGACACCTCCAAAACATGGTTTTTGAACGATTGAACAGCATCTTCTGGCTACGAAAATCGTTGACCACGCATTTCTTTCTTGATGTGCGGGAATAATAAGAAGTCATTGGGTGCCAAGTCAGCGCTGTACGGCGGATGACCCATCAATTCGACGTTTTTGCCGGTCAAAAAAGCGTAGGTTCGGGCCGATGTGTGAGAGCTCGCATTGTCACGGTGAACAATGATTCATCTTCCCTTGTTCGTTTTTCGATTTTCCCCAAAGACTTCAGGCAAACAAATTGTGGTCTACCAGTCAGAATTGACCGTCCTACGTTGCTCAAGCGGCACAGTCGCCACATGACCAGATTTGCCGAAGAAACAGGCGACCATTTGCTTCGAAGTGCTTCTTCCACGAACAACTTTCGTTGGATTTGGCTCGTCTTCGAAGACCCACACGGTCGATTGTTGATTTGTTTCAGGTTCATACGCATAGATCCATGATTCGTCAGCTGTGACGATCTTATAAACGTCTTTTGAAGCACCGCAATTGTATTTTTGCAACATTTCTTTGCACCAATCGACACGAGCCTTTTTTTGAGCGACAGTAAAATTGTGCGGGATCCAACGAGAACAAACCTTTTTTTACGGCCAGGTGTTTATGCAACATCGAATGTCTGCTTGTGGGAGAAATGTCCAAGGATGTCTCTATCTCACGGTGTATCACATGACGATCTTGCATTATGAGTTCACGCACGGCATCAATGTTCTCTGGTACAACGGCCGTTTTTGGACGACCTTCACGGAATTGGTCTTTGAGCGAGCGTCGGCCACCATTGAATTCTTTATACCAATTTTTCACAGTGCCATAGGATGGTGCTTCATCGCCATATAAAGATTTAGGTTCATCAATGCACTCTTGTCGTGATAATCCACGTCGAAATTTGTGAAAACTGATCGCACGAAAATGTTCACGAGTTAATTCCATTTTTTTGCCAAATTAAATTTTTCAAGTCACTGTAAACAACACAAATGATGGTCGTACGTCAAAACGTCCTGAGTACGATTATGCTAAAAAATGTCAGACTTTCCAATGGAAATGTCAGATTTCACCTGGCAACACTTTTTCATTGTAAGGCTAAAAATATATCGAGCAGCCCTCGTACGTATTCAGGTACTAGGAAATACCCGTTGCTTCGCAATGAGGAATAATAGTTAACCAAAGTCAAATCAACTCAAGTCAAATCAAGTCAATTCAAGTCAATTCAATTCAATTCAAGTCAAGCCAAGCCAAGTCAAGCCAAGCCAAGTCAAATCAAGTCAAGCCAAGTCAACCCAAGTTAAGTTAAGTTATTCCGGGGTTATCTGGGTCCACTTGATGACCTTGTCTAGGCATCACTACAGCTCTATATTGAAGCCGTTCCCACCACTTTTCATTTGATACCAATATCACTCAAAAATATCCGGGTCCGCATTTTGACCGATATCTGGGGACCCGGCCTAGGAATCATTATGAATAGAACTCCACGTAAAAGCCTTGTTCAAAACCTTTCATTTCATACCAATATTGCTCCGAAACATTCCGGGTTAATCCGGGGTCACAATTTGACCCATATTTGGGGACCCGGCATCACAAATAACATAATTCTACGTCGAAGTCCTCATCAATACCTTTCATTTGGTAGCAATATAGCTCAGAAAGAAGATTGTGGCCGCTGTGGTGCAGTGGGTAGAGTGCTCGCCTGCTATGCCAGAGGTCTCGGGTTCAAACCACGGTCCGAGCCAAACAAATTTTTCTAATTAGTAAAAATCCAATTATTGGGTTTTTTAAGAGCAGCGGTCACCTCTCGGCAGTGGGCGGCATACCCTCCGAGAGTATTTCTGCCATGAAAAAGCTTCTCACAAAAAATGCATTCGCCGTTCGGAGCCGGCATAAAACTGTAGGTCCACCCAATTAGTAGGAAAAACAAAAAGGAGCACACCTCGAATTGGGAGAGAAGCTCGGCCATAAAACTCGTCAGAGTTATAATAGCGCCATTGTATTATATTATTATTATAGCTCAGAAATATTCGAGGGTCATCCGGTCCACCTGTTGACCCTTATCTGGAGACCCGGCCTGCGAATCACTATTAAGAGACCTCTATGTTTAAGTGCAGATCAAGACCTTCAATTCGATACCAATATCGCTCAGACACATTCCGGGCCATCCGGTTCCACGTTTTGACCCATATTAGAAGATCCGCCATGGAAATCACAATGAAAATAGGTCTGTATTAAATCCCTGCTCAATACCTTTAATTTCATACCAATATTGTTCAAAAACATTCTGGAGTCATCCGGGTCCACATTTTAACCCATATCTAGAGAGGATGTCCAGGCATCACAATGAACATAACTCTATGTAGAAGTCCTGCTCAAGACCTTTCATTTGATGCCAATATCGCAGGTGTAGGTGCAGGCGTTCTTGAGTTATAGCATAGTATGCATGCATAAACAGGTTTTTGATTGCCACCGAGACAAACAACAAACCGTGCAAAAACAAACATATGAGTCGCCTACGCTGCGCTGCCTGGCACGACTGCGACGCCTCCACTGAACACGGCAAATGACCAAATGAATCTCTCTATGCTTGCGCTTTCTTGAGTTTTTCGAAATTTAAAACCGGGAAAAAGGTTTTAAAGTCTCAGAAATGCGCAAAAAAAATACATGGTTCTCGAGAATTCACAATTTCTGACATTTTAAAAAAAGAATTACTAAAATCGGTGCAGTACTTTTTGAGTTATCGCGTTACATACATTTTCCATACAATCAATTTTATATAACTAGTAAACCCGGCCACGCGATGCTGTGGCTTTCAATTACACTGTGCGACAATTTGAGGGTGGAAGACCACTTATTGCCACATTTGAAAATTTTTTGATATACCTTCACAGCTACTGGTTATTTGTATTTTCTGTGGACCTAGATTTTTTATACATAGATTTTGACCAAGGAGCCCCATAGTGAAGTTTTGTGCCGAATATTTTTCTAGACTATAGTAACCTTAAAGCGACCTACAAAAGGCCATTTGGCGCGCTCCTCCTTTTCTTTCTAGTTCTCTTTCTCTTCCCTTTTCCCCTTTATTTGCGCTTTATTTTCCCTTTATCCATTTTATTTTTCATATTTCCTCTTTCGCTTCCTGTCCTTCGCCACATCCGTCCTTTTCATTTTCCTCTTCCCTTTCCTTTTCCCGTCTTCAGTGCTAGGCCTTGCATGACACTTCAAATTTAAAAATGAGATAAACTGTAGCGTAAAAATTGATTATTGAACGGTGGCACCCTTTTTGTAAAAATTTTAATAAATTACTCATTTCCATGCCAAGTCATTTCATATGACACCTCAAATTTAAAAATCAAACAAACTATGGCGTAAAACTGAATTTTTGAACAGGTGGCAACCCGTTTTCAAAAATTTCTATTAAATTGCTCAATATCAGGTCAAGCCCCTTCATATGGTACCAAAAATTTTAAAATCAAACAAACTATACAGTAAAATTAAATTTTCAAACATCTGGCAACCCTTTTCAAAAAAATTAAACCTTCCTGCACATCTACAGGTCAAGCCCTTTCATCTGACACCACATTTTCGAAAATCGGTATAACGGTGTAGAAGTTATGGTGCTTACAAAAAATCGCTTAGCGTAATATATAAGTTATCATAGGTTTCTTCCCACAGATGGCATTAACCAAATGTCACAGCTGCCTTCCTAGCCTTCGCCCAGGTCAATCACATCCAGCTAAATTACAACAGCATGCCACTTCATGCAACTAGCTAGATCAGCAGAAATGCGATCACACGGTATGATCGCATATCGTTGTTGACATACGTTGCTGTGTCAGCGAAACTATCGACTAGGGTCATTGCGCTATGACAACAGCACAAGCGCCACAATTCTCTTCATCATATTTAACTGCATCAGCAAAAGCAGCTATTACAACATCATCAATAAACATCATCAGCGCGACGATTGTGTCAACGTCGCTAGCCGCCAGCAGAGCAGCAGCAGCGTTATCCAACGTCGTGGGCTAGGTGGACAGTTAGGGTAGCAATTAAGTTTCAGTTTGTAATGTAACTCAGAAAAGCACACACGTGCAATAAACTACAATTGGCGCCCCAAACGTTGGGCTGGAAAAACACTAATCATTTTGATCCTAAGGGACAAATAATAACCGCAAACAGTTAGAAGGATTCGAAACAAACATCCTCGTGGCGAAGTCAATGATAATAATCGCAAGCAGTTAGAAGGAAGCAGACCGAAGAACAGCAAGCAACAACGGAAGAAGAAAATCAATAATTAACGTAGATAGATTAAGATACTACCTAAGTATGAAGGGGTAAGTGAAGTGCTCTAAAAAAATTAGTGAAAGTGAAAAACCGAAATTGGAAAAAATAAATAATTAATAAAGAATAGGTGCTAAATAAACCTATGTGTCCTTTGTGAAAATTTTTCAAGAAAATCTTTGAATGTTAGATGACCGAGGTATTGGAGGACCTCTTTAAGAATTTAAATTTAGCAGCAAACAGACAAAATACAATGAATATTGAACAAGTTAGCGAGATAGCAAAAGCAGAGGTCAGGAGAGCTTTAGCCGAACAGAAAACAGAGTTTGACAAGAAGCTTCTTGCTTTGCAGAATCAAGTAACAATAAACAAACCTAAGGTAGAGAAATATAGTAGGGTAACAATCAACCCCCTAACTACCTGCGATATTACGCTAGACGCGATAAAGACCCTTCCAGAATTTTTTGGCCACCAGGGCACGTACGTATCCTGGCGGGAAGCTGCACACAATGCTTACGAATTATTTAGGAGGTACGATGGCAGTGAACGCCACTACCAAGCTGTTACTATTATTAGAAACAAGGTGAGAGGTGCTGCCGACGCAGTACTTTCTTCTTTTAACACAGTGCTTAACTTTAGCGCTATAATCTCCAGACTCGACTTTACGTACGCGGACAAACGGCCGATATACTTAATCGAGCAGGAATTATCCACCTTGAGACAAGGATCAATGACATGCCTAGAATTCTACGATGAGGTAGAAAAGAAGTTAACTCTGTTGGCAAATAAGACAATAATGTCTTATGAGAGTGGTGTTGCAGACACTATAAATGAGAAATATAGGGCTGATGCACTCAGAGTGTTTATATCAGGTTTAAGGAAACCACTATGCGATATCTTGTTCGCATCCAGGCCATCTGACCTCCCATCCGCCCTGGCTTTGGCACAAGAGGTAGACGCCAACAATGAGCGTTACGCTTTCGCAATGAATTTCGCGAACAGATTTCAAGAAAAACCTGGCGGAAGTCAGAATCCGGCCAATCAAAAGGCACCTAACTACGATCACGGTGTGGGTCATAAAAACCCGCATTTTTCGGTAACTAAACAAAATAAACAGGCCAGTCGTCCACAAAATTATGGAAATACCCAAAAACCATTTACCAATAGTAATGATTCAAGCCAAAGGCGCATTGAACCTATGGAAGTGGATCCCTCCATATCCCAATTTAAAAACCAAGCAAGTAATCCTAGCCAGGAACAATATGGTAAGCTGCAAGGGAACGGGCAAAAACGTGTAGCGAACTCGGGACGGTACACAGGACCCAAAATACAGCGCGTAAACCATCTTACCGATGAGCGGGAGTCGCAAAATGAAGAAACATACAATAACGAAGCTGAGCAGGCAGCCGACAACATCGAATCCGATGAGGTTAATTTTTTAGGGCAAAGTCCCTCCTTCCTTGGATTTCAAGGTCAATAGGAGGGAAAGAAGTAAAGCTCCTTGTTGACACGGGGGCGTCAAGGAGCTATATCAGGCCCCTTCCAGGCCTGAAAGGAATAAAACCAGTAGAAAACTCATTTTTAGTAAAGTCTATTCATGGCGTTACCCCCATCAAACATAAATGCAAGGTTAAAATTTTTGGGACAATAACAGAATTTTTTTTATTACCCAATCTTACTTCATTTGACGGTGTAGTTGGCCTTGACTTATTGAACAAGGTGCATGCGTCTATTAATTTAAAAACAAACACAATAACACATGATTTTGGTAAGGAGATTATACTATTTGTATCTAGCGAGGATATTAGTCACTTGCGACTGCAGGCGGAAAACGTCCCACAAAATCTAGAAGAAGAATTCTCAAAAATGATTGGTAGCATAAATGGGGTTTTTGCAGACCCTAACGAAGCACTACCATACAACACAAACGTAGTAGCAACGATTCGCACTACGAATGAAGACCCCGTGTATTCAAGACTATACCCTTACCCATTGGGCGTCTCGGATTTCGTGAACAAGGAAATTCAAGAACTGCTAGCAAACGGCATCATTCGGCCATCCAGGTCACCATATAATAATCCCATATGGGTGGTAAAAAAGAAGGGCCTTGACGAAACTGGGCAAGAAAAAAAGCGGATGGTTATAGATTTTCGAAAGCTCAACGAAAAAACCATCAGTGATAAATATCCAATCCCGGATATCACAGGAATTTTATCAAATCTAGGTGGAAGTAAATTTTTTACTACCCTTGATTTGAAATCTGGTTTCCATCAGATCAACCTGCTGGAACGGGACAGAGAAAAAACAGCATTTTCCGTAAAGAATGGAAAGTACGAATTTTGTAGATTGCCGTTCGGTCTAAAGAATGCTCCCAGCATTTTCCAGAGGGCAATAGATGATGTGTTGAGAGAACACATAGGAAGCAAATGCTTTGTCTATATGGATGATGTCATTATATTTTCCCAAAACGAAGAACAACATTTAGATGATGTGGAAGTGATTTTGAGAAGTTTATTTGAAGCCAACATGAGAGTGTCGGCGGAAAAATCAAAATTTTTCAAAACCGAAGTAG
Source organism: Urophora cardui (assembly GCA_960531455.1). Lineage (NCBI taxonomy): Eukaryota > Metazoa > Arthropoda > Insecta > Diptera > Tephritidae > Urophora > Urophora cardui. Next base: position 108,176,302 of record OY482672.1, read on the forward strand.
AATTCCTGGGTTTTTTAGTTTCACAGGGCGGAATCAAGACGTGCCCGGATAAAGTGGATGCCATCAGGAATTTTCAGGAGCCCACTACTCTGAGGGGGCTAAGATCATTTTTGGGTTTAGCGGGGTACTACCGCTGTTTCATTAGGGATTTCGCTAAAATAGCGAAGCCACTTTCAAATATAATGAGGGGTGAATATGGCCGAGTTACTGCGTCGCAGTCGAAAAAAATCGAACTTGATTTGACTGAGGAACAGAAAAAAGCCTTCACTACCTTAAAGGAAATACTAGCATCAGAGGAGGTGACACTAACCTACCCTGATTTTAATAAATCGTTTGATTTAACCACGGATGCATCGTCGCACGCAATAGGTGCTGTCCTGTCACAGGAAGGGAAACCTATAACAATGATATCCCGTACTTTGACCAGTAGTGAGGAACACTTTGCCACAAACGAAAGAGAGCTGTTGGCCATCGTTTGGGCACTTAAAACCCTTAGAAACTACCTGTACGGCGTAACAGATATTAAGGTTCATACGGATCACCAACCGCTCACTTTTGCGGTTTCAGACAGAAACCCAAATTCAAAAATTAAAAGATGGAAAGCCTTCATAGATGAATGTAACGCAAAACTCATTTACAAACCTGGTAAGGAGAATGTAGTCGCAGATGCATTGTCTAGGCAACATATGAATGCCCTGGATAACATGAGTACCGAAACAATTCATAGCGAAGTTTCCTCAACTAACACGATTGAGAGAACTCATAAACCAGTGAACTGCTTTCGTAATCAGATACTAGTAGAAGAAGGCATAGAACAGGGAAAAAGAACGTTTATAATTTTTGGAAAAAAAACTAGGCATCTAATTTCGTTCAAGAGTAACGAGGATTTAATAAGCCTCCTACAGGAAGCGGTAAAAGTAGATGTTGTTAACGCAATATATTGCGACCTACATACACTAGCACAATTTCAGGACAAACTGGTTGAACTTTTCCCCACAGTCAAATTTAGACATACGGAAAAATTTGTCAATGACATAACAGACCCGAACGAGCAGCAAGAAATTATCGCTGCCGAACATAATCGGGCACATCGGGCACCCCAAGAGAACGTAAAGCAAATATTGGAAGACTATTTTTTCCCCAAAATGGAGAGAAAGGCCAAGCAGTTTGCGTCTAACTGCCATACATGCTCTCAGGCGAAGTATGATCGCCATCCTAAAAAGCAACTTATTGCTCAGACTCCCATTCCAACATATTGTGGGGAGATCCTCCACATCGACATATTTTCAACAGGCTCCAAGTATTTCTTAACTTGCATTGACAAGTTTTCAAAGTTTGCTATAGTACAGTCCTTAAAGTCTAGGACAATAGTAGACGTAAAACCACAGCTTCTTCAGCTAATCAACATGTTTTCAGGTACAAAAACTATTTACTGTGACAATGAAAAATCACTGAATTCTAATAGTATCAAATCCATGCTGAAGAATCATTTTAATATTGACATCGTGAATGCCCCACCCCTTCACAGTACATCAAATGGCCAGGTGGAGCGATTCCATAGCACATTGATGGAAATATCGCGATGCCTCAAACTCGATACAAATATGGATGACATTGAAGAAATTATTCTTCTGGCCACAATCAAATACAATAGGTCCATTCATACAGTAACGAAAATGAAACCTATAACAATTTTTCAGTCAGGCAAAGAGGATGAATTGGTAACCTCTCGCCTGGAGAAAGCGCAGGATAAGGAGCTTGAAATACATAATAAGAATCGACAAGACAGGGAGTTTGCGGTGGAGGAGAAAGTTCTAGTTAAAAACAATAGAAGACTAGGAAATAAATTGACGCCTCTCTACACCGAAGAGGAGGTCGAAAAGGATCTCGGCACCACAGTGCTTATAAGAGGAAGGAGGGTCCATAAGGACAACCTTCGCACGAGCTAAGTAACCTATGTCGTTACTAATGGACAATTAAATATTTATTTTTTAGGGTATTCCTGGTATTTTCTACATTGCTATCGGCATCATTGTTAAAGGGACGGATAATGGACTACACTAACGCAAGGTACATCCCAGTGGTGGACGGAGACATTATAATCTGGGAAAATTTTGGACACATCAAGCATATCACCAACTTAACTCTTTACGAACTACTACGAGACGAAACGTTTAACGCAACAGATCATTTCCCCCAATCGCACATGAAGAAAATATTGCATGCGGACATAGGCCAAATTGACAGACTTCTACAATTGATAAATACCCACCATAGGCAGGCGAGAAGTTTAAACGCCCTCGGCACATTATTAAAATATATTACTGGCACTCCTGACCACGATGACTTCGACAGACTGAGTAGCACAGAGGAACAATTAATCGACTCACAGGACAGGCAGTTCATTATTAATACGGAGGTACAAAAGGAAATTAATAGCCTTACTCTCACAGTGAATAAGATCCTAAAACAAGCAAAACAAAGAGAAATAGACACAGGTTACCTTTACGACATTCTTATGGCCAGAAATAGGGCAATGATAACAGAATTGGATAACTTGATCACTTCCATTACTTTCGCAAAAATTGGAACGCTCAATCCCATTCTTTTGGATAATGCGGAGATAAATTCAATAATCGAGATAAAGCACTTCACAAACCTCACGATAGCTGATATCATACCTTTAGTTAAGATTAAAATAGTTCAATACAATAACGTAATATACTTTTTAATGAAATATCCTATACCTAGATTTAGATGCAAGAGAATACGAATTTTTCCAGTAGCCCACGACCACCAAATTCTACACTTGCAAGAACCTACCTTAGCTACATGCGACAACCAAACTGTAGCGGTAAGAAATTGTAGTAACACAACCCCAGCATTCTGCCTAGCATCATCAGCAACATCATGCGCTCTACAGCTAATGACGCGCAACACGGCCAACTGTGGTACAACATACAACAATCTCGCACCTATTACATCGATAGGTGACGGTATGATTGTTATTAACGACCAAACGGCGGTCATAGAAGAGGACGACGAGGCTCCAATCACAGTGAATGGAACTTACCTGGTGGCCTTCGAAAAAATGGTAAAAGTTAACGGCACCCTATTTTATAACGAAAATTCCACGGCGCCCTTGAAACCCGAAGCGCCATGGTCCCCGGATATCAACTTGACACAGCACATAGAAATTCTGAGCGCACCTTACCTTCACCACGTAAATCAGCAAAACCTTCAGCATATTAAACATCTGCAGCAAAGCGTTGAACGCAATAACCTGGCGAATTTCGCCGCTCTGGGAGCCCTACTCATTATAGGAATGCTCGCATACGCATTTCAGCGAGCAGCAGTGAAGAGAAAGAAAGCGTCCTTAGCCAAATCCATCAAAGCCGTTATTGAAAACGCCGCCACGAGGTCCGCGGACGTCCCTCACTTAGAAGGGGAAGAGTTATCATAGGTTTCTTCCCACAGATGGCATTAACCAAATGTCACAGCTGCCTTCCTAGCCTTCGCCCAGGTCAATCACATCCAGCTAAATTACAACAGCATGCCACTTCATGCAACTAGCTAGATCAGCAGAAATGCGATCACACGGTATGATCGCATATCGTTGTTGACATACGTTGCTGTGTCAGCGAAACTATCGACTAGGGTCATTGCGCTATGACAACAGCACAAGCGCCACAATTCTCTTCATCATATTTAACTGCATCAGCAAAAGCAGCTATTACAACATCATCAATAAACATCATCAGCGCGACGATTGTGTCAACGTCGCTAGCCGCCAGCAGAGCAGCAGCAGCGTTATCCAACGTCGTGGGCTAGGTGGACAGTTAGGGTAGCAATTAAGTTTCAGTTTGTAATGTAACTCAGAAAAGCACACACGTGCAATAAACTACAATTTATATAAAGATTAGCATAGTATAGATAGTATAGATGTATGTTTGGTCAGAGAGGCATAAAGTTTGTTTGTACAAGTGTATGTATATGCATATTAATACTAGTATTCTGTAAGCCGTCTCAAGTTACTAATAGAGACTTTTGGAGACTTTTTCGTGGTGAGATTGATTTTGAGACAATTTGGTATTCTTTAAGCGGGCTCACGTAGAGCACAACCATAAACAGAACCAATGCAATACTTATAGCGTTTTCTTTTCTACACATGTCATGGCGAAGCGCAATAATAGCTCAGATTTGCACTACACCCTGTCGAATTGCCGTCCTCTTCGTATTCAGTGCAGCCCTTCACATATGTATGTACAATAGAATACACTCTAAATGTCACAATTGTGTATACTTTAGCTTTTCTGGTATGACGCAATCTATATAATACATATTATGTGTGCTAGAAAGAGACATAAAAGGTATACTTTTTATTCGTTATTGTTATTGATCAGCTGTTTGACAGGGTCATTGTATGCCCCGTCGATAGCACAGAGGGCAAGAAATCTTGCCCTTTCGAATTTTTTTAGGATTGCCCTTTGAGAAAAGATAGCGATGTGGACTGCGATGATTGCACTCATTTAACAAAAGAACACAACTTTTTGAAGGCACTACATGAGTGCGACATTTTTGTGTAGAAAAGAAAACGCTATTATTCTTAGCGACAATTACATGACCTTAAAAACGTTCTGCAAATAGTGTACACTACTTGCGAATACTTCGAATCTAATCGAAATATATGTATGTACATATTTTCATAAACACACATTCAGACGTTGTGTCCCTGCAAAAATCATTGGATTATGTGCTCCATTTGTGGTAGATTGACCACTAGCATAGCCCAAATGACCAATTCATGTATCTGCATCGGTTCGTAGTTAGCCGAACATAACAAAAACCAAATGTTTATCGCGACGACGACGATATGTGTATACATACATAACTACATACATACATATGTTTGAACCCTGTAGGGAAAATCTCTAGTTCCGAACTAGGGCGCTTCTAGTGCATCTTTCGACACTACTAGTGCGAGCTAAATCTCTTTTGCATGTTATCAACTGGCGAATTTAACACGGCGATGTCCTAGGCGGTGTCAATTGTCACTCTCTGCACTACGTTTTCGATAGTTCCGAACTAGTACTAAATTCTACAGTTTACACTAGTTCGTTTATTGGCACAATTTCGATAGTTCTGAACTAGCTACAAGTACCTAAAAATTCTACAGTTTTACATCTGCCGCTTAAGTGCAGCCTTTGACACACTTCATGCAAGTGGCGCGATGGCCGACTGGCTAACGCATGTACCTTTCAATCTGAGGGGCGCGGGTTCGAATCTTGACGGTGCCAAGGTGCATGATATTTTGTTTTATTTTTTTTTTAAATAATGTTTTTTTATTTATTTATTTATTAAAAATTTACAATAATATTTAAAAAGTACCTAATAAAATAAAAGAAAAATAAAAAAAGCCTGAGGATCGGAAAGCCATAATTAGGGGAACATTTCATTTCATACAAGATGCAAATAGAAAAATCTTTATACAAAATGCTTCACTAAACATCTGAGAATTGCAGAAAAATACAAAGCCGACGGCAATTGAATGAACGAAAAATTTTCATAGAATTTTTGTCACTTCGAAATTGCATACAAATCAAAGTGTGTTTTATAATGGTCACTCAATTCACTCCTTCTGAACTGGTGAGGGTCTAACTACAATTGATCTAGTTCAATTTTGACACCTTTTCGCTAGTTCGGAACTAGAAATTTTGCTCACTAGTTATTGAGTTCCCTGCAGGGAATGTATACACGTCATTCGTCGTCGTCGCGTTAACATTTGGTTTTTGTTGTTATGTTCAGCTAACTGTTAGGTACTCCATCAATTAATCCAATGTAGGTACTCTATGGATTAATTTGATTGTTATGCGGGACTGGAGTATATACTCCATTGCAATGACATGCAATTTTAAATGGACCATATTTTTTTGCATGAAATGTGGCAAGTTATGGAGCAATCGGTTGGTCCATAGCGAGCACTCCAAGGATTAGCGAATAGAGTACTCGGAATTTTTGCAGGGGTTCAGCAAAATTACGCTGCTAGTGTGAGTGTGTATGTGCATATGCATACACACTAAGGCGGGTCGATTGGTAGGTATGCTCTTCGTTTTCCTTTTCTTATGTGCGCCTACTTAAAACTTAACAAAAGAAGGAACCTTTTATATTTAAATCCTTTTAACTTCATTTTCTTTACTAGTTGCTACATTACATGCATATGTATGTATATCATATGCACATTCAATAAACAAACAGGACATTTTTTGCTTGCCACATCGCAAGTATGTCATATTAAGGTGGTTTTATGAAGGAAATAAAGTTCTCCAGAAATTCGCGGAACACCCCGATTTTCATACGTTATAATACGGAAATCTATACCTAAAATTTTACCTCAATATATTAAAATTTGGAGGTCGTGCAAATGCCTCCAAATTTCTTTCTCCTTTATATCAGTGATGATACATACTTTTTTTCAAAGTCCTTAACGAACAAGAAAAATATTTCTTATCATTAAAAAATAATAGCTTAAAAAACTAAAAAACACGCTTTAATCTTAAAAATCGTACTAAAAATTGATAAATAATTTAATTAGAAACAAAATGAACGAAAATATAAGTATTTAAGGAAAAGCGTCGGGTGCTCAGTATGTCAAAAAATATTTAAAATCGCTGTTTTTTTACTAATACTTTTATTTTGACTTTTTTGAGATTTCATACTCTTTAATTTCGCAACTAGGTATGTATGTATGTATATTTTTGTACTAGTTGTATGAATCGAAATATTATTGAGCACCCGCACGCTTTTCCTTAAATACTTATATTTTCGTTCATCATTTTGTTTCTAATTAAATTATTTATCAATTTTTAGTACGATTTTTAAGATTAAAGCGTGTTATTTAGTTTTTTTTTAAGCTATTATTTATTTTTAACTTTTTAGTGAAATTTTTCATTAAAGGATGTTTTATGCGGACGCAAGAATAAAAGTAAAAAGAAGTCTGATGAAGGGATGTGGTGATCTCCGAAATAGATCTGCATACATATGTATTTATAACTTCTACAAAAAATATAAATTTTTTACATACATTTTTTCCTTATAAAAAAAAAAATTGGTCATGAGAGCTCAAAAATGAAGCCTAAACGAAATAAAAGCGTGTTAAAAATAGTAAACAACTTCTTGAGAAAATAAAAATTGCCAGACACATGTGAAAGTTACCAAGAAGCCAACAGCGAAAAAATAACCTATTTTGGTAATTACCAAGATCGGCAACAGTGCTATAATTGCTATAATTTATAGCCTATAATAGAATTTGAACAAAGAAAAACAAAAAACCAGTTCTTGCTTTGCATACGTATGTATGTACATGCGGTTGTTTTTTATTGCAAACACAACAACAACAAAACAGAAAGCTTGTTTCTTATTGGCTTGCATCCGGGAGTGAATTGAATGAAATTCATAGAGGCTATTTTGAAGAGAGGTAATTAAAAGCCTCAATGAAGCATAGAATATAAGGTTGAATGTCCACTATATGATGTCGGTGGGCTGAATCTCATGTTGATGTCAGTTTTCGAATCCGGAGGAGAATAGAAATAATAGAAGAGAGAACACAATAAAAGTAAAGTGAATGTTTCAAAAAAAAATAATGATTGAGTAACTTTTAGAATGGGATGAAGTTACATACATACATACATACATACATACAGGTGAAGCTAATAAAAGCGTGTTAAAAATGGAACATACATATGTTTGTTGGGCTTTTATTTGTTGGTCCACCTTAATGCCATATGCACATTAAATAAACAAACAAACCAAAGAAGCAACAAGGTTTTGCGAATACTTCATAACATGGTTATTATTATGTATTACTCGATCGTGGCGAATAGTGTACACTAATCGCTCCAACAGAGCAAATAGAAATAGTATTTGTATTCCAAATGAAAAGTATGGGTTTTATTCGTATCTGCATTGAAATAGTGCTGTGACTAATTGTACAATGCAGAGAGTATTCGCAAATATAGAAGATGCAAATGGTATTGTGCAGAGGTCTAATGTACATACATACATATATATATATATATTTTTTTTTAGCATTCAATTTTTTTTTTTTTCCAACTGTATAAATAAAATACATCTAACAATTTTGTGGTTCGTTAAAAGTAATTAGTAATTAATAATGACTTAATAAACTTGGTGGGCATGTATGGATTGCTCTCAGCAGTGCATCCATTTATTGTAGTCCATCAATAAAGATCTGTAAAAGATTTTCTTTTGAGGCGTACGAAACTAGTTGGTCTCGCCGTCAGGGCTAGAGCGAGGGGGTTGGGGTGAGCTAGTAGTCTCGTTTTGTATGATGTAGCATACTTTCTGATTTCTTGAGCAATAGTAGGTATCTTTAGGTCACGATGTAGACGGTCGTTTGTGACTTAGTAGGGTGCATTTGCAATCATTCTAAGAGTTTTCGATTGGAATATTTGGAGAATTTCTATATTTGAGTTTGCTGCAGTTCCCCACAGCTGTATGCCATAGGTCCAAATGGGTTTTATGATGGCTGAGTAAAGCAGGAGTTTGTTGTCGATTGATAGTTGGGAGTTTCTATTTATGAGCCAATAGAGATTCCGCAGTTTTATACCAAGAGCTTTTCGTTTGGTGAATATGTGGGTTCTCCATGTTAGTTTTCTGTCGAGGTGCATACCAAGGTACTTTGTCACGTCCCTTTGCGGTATATCAATACCATTGAGTTTTACGGGTGGGCAAGTGTTACGTCTATTGGTAAACGTCACTTGGACAGATTTTGATTCATTTGACTTTATCCGCCAGTCTTTCAGCCAATGGGTAATTTTATTTAAACTTCTTTGAAGCTTGAGTGAGGCCACGTTTGGGTTGGGGTCTGCAGCGAGTACGGCAGTGTCATCGGCAAAAGTACCGATAGTGACTCCTTCTGCTATTGGGAGGTCATATGTGTAAAGTAGGTACAGTATTGGTGGCCGCTGTGGTGCAGTGGGTAGAGTGCTCGCCTGCTATGCCAGAGGTCTCGGGTTCAAACCACGGTCCGAGCCAAACACCAAAACAATTTTTATAATTAGTAAAAATCCAATTATTGGGTTTTTTAAGAGCAGCGGTCACCTCTCGGCAGTGGGCGGCATACCCTCCGAGTGTATTTCTGCCATGAAAAAGCTTCTCACAAAAAATGCTTTCGCCGTTCGGAGCCGGCATAAAACTGTAGGTCCACCCAATTAGTAGGAAAAAATAAAAAGGAGCATACCTCGAATTGGGAGAGAAGCTCGGCCATAAAACTCGTCAGAGTTATAATAGCGCCATTGTATTATATTATTATTATTATTAGGTACAGTATTGGGCCCATTACACTGCCTTGCGGGACGCCTGCTAAGCTCTCGTAAAGCTCAGACTGCTCTGCTCCTTCCTTGACGAAAAAGTAACGATTTTTTATGTAAGATTGTATAAATAGGAAATAATTTGTAGGGAGAGTATTTTTTATTTTATGGAGGAGACCGTCGAGCCATACGCGATCAAAAGCTTGGGATATATCTAGAAAGGCAGCTGTACAGTATTTTTTTTGCTCAAAGGCAGAGTAGATTTTCTCGGTAAGTCTATGTACTTGTTCAATTGTTCCGTGCCCTCTTCTGAAGCCAAACTGGTAATTAGGTATAATGTTACGCTCTTCTATTATGGGTAGGAGTCTTTTAAGGAAAATAACTTCCAAGACTTTTGAGACAACGGGCAGCAGGCTAATGGGTCTGTAAGACGCTACCGTATCAGGGGGCTTTCCTGGTTTCAGAATCATTTTCATCTGAGCGACTTTCCATTGAGGGGGTATAAATCTAGTTATTAGTACTGCATTAAACAGTTGGGTGAGAAATTTTATGCCTTCGTAAGGTAAGTGCTTTAGTACATTGCCATTAATAATATCGTATCCAGGAGCTTTCTTTGGGTTGAGTTTGGCTATTACGGTTTTTACCACCGATATTGCGAAACTTTTTATGGGGAGGTCCATTTGATAAGGGATGACTCAGAGTATTGTCCACTTCTGTTGTTGTGCTTAGTGAGGGTTCAATATCATGTGGGGTGAATACTGATTTTAGGTGGCGTGCAAAAGTATTTGCTTTCTCTGCGTCACTTTTCGCACATTCGTTATTTTCCATTCGTATAGGAGAATTAGAGAGAATCGGTCTTTTTAACTTACTTGCAGCTTTCCAGAGGGAGTAATCAGTTGCAGCCAGGGACCGGGATTTTTATTCCTTTTAAAATAAAAATCCATAAAAAAAAATTATTTCTGGCTGTTTATTTTATTTGGACGAAAATAATCGTTAAACTTTGATTTTTATTTTTTCGAGCCAGGAATAAAAATTATTCCCATCCTTTTATTTTTTAAGGATAGAATAAAAATCATTTGTCAATAACTAATGAACCGCTTGACCGAATTTAATAAACTTGGTACCAATGGATAGACGGCTTCAAAAGCTTTCAAATGATGGTCAATATGACGGGGTTGCCACCTTTTTTTTTTGCCTACATTAGTCATATACATACATATGTATGTAGGTGGCAATTGCTATTTTAATATAAAAATCATTTGCCTATAACTTCTGAACCGCTTATCCGAATTTAATAAACTTGGTACCAGTGGCTAGAGGACTGAAAATACTTTTAAAAAAAGTCGAAATGACAGAGTTGCCACCTATTGTTATTTTAATATAAAAATCATTTGCCAATAACTTCTGAACCGCTTATCCGAATTTAATAAACTTGGTACCAATGGATAGAGGACTGAAAACACTTTCACAAAAAGTCAAAATAAAGAGTTGCCACCTATTGTTATTTTGATATAAAAATCATTTGCCAATAACTTCTGAACCGCTCGTTCGAATTTAATAAACTTGGTACCAATGGATAGAGGACTGAAAATACTTTTAAAAAAGTCAAAATGACAGAGTTGCCACCTATTGGTATTTTAATATAAAAATCATTTGCCAATAACTTCTGAACCGCTCGTTCGAATTTAATAAACTTAGTACCAATGGATAGAGGACTGAAAATACTTTTAAAAAAGTGACAGAGTTGCCACCTATTGTTATTTTAATATAAAAATCATTTTATCATTTAGGATCGGAGGTCTATTCCGCAAGAAGTTCAACAAGAAGAAGATACAGCTTTTTTAGTAGATGAAACCTCCATGCAAAGTTCGTCATCCATTTTAAGGAGTTGCATACGGGAACTTGAGCTAGAAAACTCTTCGTCCGAGGAAGATTCACCGGAAGCTTCAGATGAAATTAGGAAAGCTTTTTACGAAATAGACTTCTATAAAGAAAAAAGAATAGACATAGATTCAGATTTAATAAAATATTGGAATGAAAAGAAATATTCATTCCCATGGCTGCGGAAACTAGCTTTTGCAGTGCACTCAGTGCCTGCTACGCAAGTTAGTGTGGAACGAGCCTTTTCCGCCTTAAAATTGATATTGACGGACTTGCGCAACAATTTAGCGGAAGACAACCTAGAAACAATTTGTCTCTTAAAGTTAAATAAGAATATTTCAATCTAGTTTTGTTTTAATTTATAATTACACTGTGCAACAGCACAACAACATCCTTCATTTTTGTGAAATTTTCGATCATATTCTAGGCTTAAAATGACGGAAAAAGCGCTCATTTTTTGAACGTAAAAGAGTCTGTCGTTGGCAGAAAATGGTACCCTACCTCCAACTCTTCTAGGGGAGTCGTTTTCGAGTCTTGTTTCAATCGTATTTTAATAATTTTTGAGTCCCTTTCGATTTTATTGTTTTAATTTTTGAACATTTTTTTGATCATTTTTGAATCGTTTTCTGATCGTTTTTGAATCATTTTTTTAGTAATTTTTGAATCGTTTACTGATCGTTTTTGAATATTTTTTTGGTAATTTTTGAATCGTTTTCTGATCGTTTTTGAATTTTTTTATGGCAATTTTTGTCTCATTTTCTGATCGTTTTTTGAGTCGCATTCTGATCGTTTACGAATCTTTTGTGGTTAATTTTTGAATCGTTTTTAAATCCTTTTGGTGTAATTTTTCAATCGATTCCTGATGGTTTTTGAATCTTTATTGGGTCGTTTTTTTAGTCACCAAAGGGGCTCGAAAAAGATTCGGAAAGGTGATCGCTTGTCTGACTCATTTCCGAGACTTCTTCTAATCGCGGTGGTGATTAATCAGTGTTTGATCATCAAAGGGGAACGAAAAAGTCTCAGTATAGTGAGTTTTCCTAAAACAATCTTCAAAATGCTATGTGATATTTAGCTATAAGTAAGCAAATACATACATACATACATAAGTAGTTTATATGTGCTTGAAAGCCATATCTTTTTAAATTATTATCGAAAAACAATGAATCTGTTATTCTTTTACTTTATTTTTTTTTTTTGGCAATTATCAAAATGAAAAAAATGTTATGATTTTTTTGGATATATATTGAAACAATTTGTCATCTTTGGTGTGTTTTTAAAATCAATAATTTCAACATGAACAAAATCATTACACTCTGCTGTACTAGTGCACATATATCAAAATGATCAGGTTGAAAAGAGAAATCGATTGAGCCATGTCCGTCCGTCCATTGAAAGTTTTATAAATCATAAATCAGAAACCGTAATAGATATATCGATGAAATTTGGTGCGCGTGATCTATTTACTTAAGAAAATGTTTGGGAAAAAAATTGCCGAAATTGGTTGACGGCCACGCCCACTTTTATATATGGGTATTATAAACAGGCCTAATAAAAACATTTTAAGATATATGTATCTCTGTAAAATATAAAGATATATCACTAAAATTTTGTGGCAGGAGTCCAACTATGGACATAACACAAAAAACACAAAAATTTTCGAAAATGCGCGTGGCAACGCGTCCTTTTAGAAGCACGAATATAGGAGATTTATGAGCCTATAACTCGACAAATAATTGATTTATTATGACGAAACTTGGTGTATACACTTTTATAACTTGTGATAATACATGTTCAAAATTTTTTGCGAAATCGGTTCATGAGCACGCCTACTTTTTAACAAACATATTTCTTAAACGCCCTTTTAGAATTTTTAAAATGGGCGTGGCTACGCCCACTATATGCGGCACTCGCTTTATATAAAATCCACCAAACGCAAACAAATAATGAAAGCATACAGCTGAGTATCTAATGTTCGATTCCATTCGAGCTTAGGCTTCCTTACTTGTTTTTTGTCTATAGTTGAAAATATGTATCAATAAATTTCAGTACTTCTTTATTTCATAAAACTATATACATACCTACATATGCATATGTTTGTAATTTTGAATAAAAAAATTGTCCACACTTTTTTGAAATCATATAAAAATTGCGGATATTTTTACTGGCGTACCTTTCTGTGAAAATTCTAACATGTAAGTACAACAAGTTCCATGCTCCATTTATTTATACCAAATTTATTCAATTTGCACTATTTATTGGCACATGTTTTTTTATATTAGATATATACATATATGGCCGCTGTGGTGCAGTGGGTAGAGTGCTCGCCTGCTATGCCAGAGGTCTCGGGTTCAAACCACGGTCCGAGCAAAACACCAAAACAATTTTTCTAATTAGTAAAAATCCAATTATTGGGGTTTTTTAAGAGCAGCGGTCACCTCTCGGCAGTGGGCGGCATACCCTCCGAGAGTATTTCTGCCATGAAAAAGCTTCTCACAAAAAATGCATTCGCCGTTCGGAGCCGGCATAAAACTGTAGGTCCACCCAATTAGTAGGAAAAACAAAAAGGAGCACACCTCGAATTGGGAGAGAAGCTCGGCCATAAAACTCGTCAGAGTTATAATAGCGCCATTGTATTATATTATTATATACATATATTAAACTAAAAATAGGTGGCAACTCTGTAATTTTGACTTTTTGTGAGTGTTTTCAGTCCTCTATCCATTGGTACCAAATTTATTAAATTCGGATAAGCGGTTCAGAAGTTATAGGCAAATGATTTTTATATTAAAATAACAATAGGTGGCAACTCTGTAATTTTGACTTTTTGTGAAAGTGTTTTCAGTCCTCTATCCATTGGTACCAAATTTATTAAATTCGGATAAGCGGTTCAGAAGTTATAGGCAAATGATTTTTATATTAAAATAACAATAGGTGGCAACTCTGTAATTTTGACTTTTTGTGAAAGTGTTTTCAGTCCTCTATCCATTGGTACCAAATTTATTAAATTCGGATAAGCGGTTCAGAAGTTATAGGCAAATGATTTTTATATTAAAATAACAATAGGTGGCAACTCTGTAATTTTGACTTTTTGTGAAAGTGTTTTCAGTCCTATAGCCATTGGTACCAAGTTTATTAAATTCGGACGAGCGGTTCAGAAGTTATAGGCAAATGATTTTTATATTAAAATAACAATAGGTGGCAACTCTGTAAACTCTTTTTGTGAAAGTGTTTTCAGTCCTCTATCCATTGGTACCAAATTTATTAAATTCGGATAAGCGGTTCAGAAGTTATAGGCAAATGATTTTTATATTAAAATAACAATAGGTGGCAACTCTGTAATTTTGACTTTTTGTTTTTTTAGCATCCAATATATTTTGCCAACTGTATAAATAAAATACATCCAACAATTTTGTGGTTCGTTAAAAGTAATTAGTAATTAATAATGACTTAATAAACATGGTGGGCATGTATGGATTGCTCTCAGTAGCGCATCCATTTATTATAGTGCATCAGCAAAGATCTGTAAATGATTTTCTTTTGAGGCGTACGAAATTGGTTGGTCTTGCCGTCAGGGCTAGAACGAGTGGGTTGGGGTGAGCTAATATTCTCATTTTGTATGATGCAGCATACTTTCTGATTTCTTGAGATATAGTAGGTATCTTTAGGTCACGATGTAGTTGGTCGTTCGTGACGTAGTAGGGCGCATTTACAATCATTCTAATGGTTTTCGATTGGAATCTTTGGAGAATCTCTATATTTGAGTTTGCTGCGGTTCCCCATAGCTGTATGCCATAGGTCCAGATGGGTTTTAAGATAGCTGAGTAGAGCAGGAGTTTGTTGTCGATTGATAGTTGGGAGTTTCGATTCATGAGCCAATAAAGATTTCTCAGTTTTATACCAAGAGCTTTTCGTTTGGTGAATATGTGGGTTCTCCATGTTAGTTTTCTGTCGAGATGCATACCCAGGTACTTTGTTACGTCACTTTGCGGTATATCAATGCCATTGAGTTTTACGGGTGGGCAAGTGTTGCGTCTAGTGGTAAACGTCACTTGAACAGATTTTAATTCATTTGACTTTATCCGCCAGTCTTTCAGCCAATGGGTAATTTTATTTAAACTTCTTTGAAGCTTGAGTGAGGCGACGTTAGGGTTGAGGTCTGAAGCCAGTACAGCAGTGTCATCGGCAAAAGTGCCGATAGTGACTCCTTCTGCTATTGGGAGGTCGTATGTGTAAAGTAGGTACAGTATTGGGCCCATTACACTACCTTGCGGGACGCCTGCTAAGCTCTCGTAAAGCTCAGACTGCTCTGCTCCTTCTTTGACGAAAAAGTAACGATTTTTTAGATAAGATTGTATAAATAGAAAGTAGCTTGTAGGGAGAGTATTTTTTATTTTATAGAGCAGGCCGTCGTGCCATACGCGATCAAAAGCTTGGGATATATCTAGAAAGGCAGCTGTACAGTATTTTTTTTGCTCAAAGGCAGAGTAGATTTTCTCGGTAAGTCTATGTACTTGTTCAATTGTTCCGTGTCCTCTTCTGAAGCCAAATTGGTGATTAGGTATAATGTTACGCTCTTCTATTTTGGGTAGGAGTCTTTTAAGGAAGAGAACTTCCAAGACTTTTGAGACAATGGGCAGCAGACTAATGGGTCTGTAAGACGCTGCCGTATCAGGGGGCTTTCCTGGTTTCAGAATCATTTTCATCTGAGCGACTTTCCATTGAGGGGGTATGAATGCAGTTATTAGTACTGCATTAAAAAGTTGGGTGAGAAATTTTATGCCTTCGTAAGGTAAGTGTTTTAGTACATTGCCATTAATAATATCGTACCCAGGAGCTTTCTTTGGGTTGAGCATCGCTATTACGGTTTTTACCTCCGATATTGCGAATCGTTTTATGGGGAGGTCCATTTGATAGGGATGACTCAGAGTATTTTTCACTTCTGTTGTTGTGCTTAGTGGGGGTTCAATATCATGTGGGGTGAATACTGATTTTAGGTGGCGTGCAAAAGTATTTGCTTTCTCTGCGTCACTTTTCGCCCATTCGTTATTTTCCATTCGTATTGGAGAATTGTAGAAAATCGGCCTTTTTAGCTTACTAGCAGCTTTCCAAAGGGAGTAATCAGTTGCAGCTGTTGCATCAATATTACTGAGATATTGTTGAACTTGTCTGTTGTGTTCAATTTTGAGGATGTTTTTGAGTTCTTTGGTGAGAGCATTCAATCTTTTCTTGTCGTCGGGGTGACGGGTTTGTTGCCATTTTTTCCTTGCGAGTCGTTTTTCTTTGAGCTTAGCTTGTATGTTGTGGGTAACGCTTGTCCTTTTTTGTCTGATGAGGGTGGGAGTTGATTTCCATGCAGCTTGTTGGATGCAGCTGTTAAAATGTTCGACTGCTGCCTCTATATCTTCAGCAGATTTCAGGGCTAATTTGAAGTCAAGATTAGACGTGATGATGTGTCGGAAGTATTCCCAATCAGTCTTCCGATTGTAAAGGCTGCATTGTTCCGCTGCCGGTGTAAAAGACTTTTTGTGAAAGTGTTTTCAGTCCTCTATCCATTGGTACCAAATTTATTAAATTCGGATAAGCGGTTCAGAAGTTATAGGCAAATGATTTTTATATTAAAATAACAATAGGTGGCAACTCTGTAATTTTGACTTTTTGTGAAAGTGTTTTCAGTCCTATAGCCATTGGTACCAAGTTTATTAAATTCGGACGAGCGGTTCAGAAGTTATAGGCAAATGATTTTTATATTAAAATAACAATAGGTGGCAACTCTGTAAACTCTTTTTGTGAAAGTGTTTTCAGTCCTCTATCCATTGGTACCAAATTTATTAAATTCGGATAAGCGGTTCAGAAGTTATAGGCAAATGATTTTTATATTAAAATAGCAATTGCCACCTACATACATATGTATGTATATGACTAATGTAGGCAAAAAAAAAGGTGGCAACCCCGTCATATTGACCATCATTTGAAAGCTTTTGAAGCCGTCTATCCATTGGTACCAAGTTTATTAAATTCGGTCAAGCGGTTCATTAGTTATTGACAAATGATTTTTATTCTATCCTTAAAAAATAAAAGGATGGGAATAATTTTTATTCCTGGCTCGAAAAAATAAAAATCAAAGTTTAACGATTATTTTCTGATTTTTTTCAAAAAAATCACAAAAATATATTGCGGCCAGGATTTTAATTCCAGAGGTCCGGGGATGAAGGAGAAGTTAATAATTTTCTTCGGGGAAGCTATTTAACCGATGATTTTTATAGCTTCGGAAAAAAAATAATTTTTATTTTCCGTCCCTGGTTGCAGCTGTTGCATCAATATTACTGAGATATTGTTGAACTTGTCTATTGTGTTCAATTTTGAGGATATTTTTGAGTTCTTTGGTGAGAGCATTCAATCTTTTCTTGTCGTCGGGGTGGTGGGTTTGTTGCCATTTTTTCCTTGCGAGTCGCTTTTCTTTGAGCTTAGCTTGTATGTTGTGTGTGACGCTTGTCCTTTTTTGTCTGATGAGGGTGGGAGTTGATTTCCACGCAGCTTGTTGGATGCAGTTGTTAAAGTGTTCGACTGCTGCATCTATATCTTCAGCAGATTTCAACGCTAATTTCAAGTCAAGATTAGACGCGATGATGTGTCGGAAGTATTCCCAGTCAGTCTTCCGATTGTAAAGGCTGCATTTATCCGCTGCGGGTGTAAAATTTTTATCAATTGTTACCAGGATTGGAGAGTGGTCGGAAGAGAATTCAAAACAGGATTTACAAGTTATATCTGACGAAGCCATGCCTTTCACCACGCAAAAATCGATTAAATCGGGAATTTTATTTTTATCTGTTGGCCAATAAGTGGGAGTTCCAGTAGAGAATGGGGTTAAATTGAGATTGCTAATAGCATTGTATAGCTGTCTTCCTTTAGGAGTAATGAGACGAGATCGCCAGAATGTGTGTTTGGCATTGTAATCGCCGCCAGCTAGAAATTGACTTCCAAGAGTTTTGAAGAAATTTTCATATTCTGCAGTGCTGATTGAGTGCCTCGGCGGGCTATAGATAGGAGAGAGTGTAAGCTGGCCACTCGGGTGTTCAATGACAACATTTGTGGCTTGTATAGCATTTGTACGGAACGAATTCGTGCTGTAATGTTTAATACTTTTCCGTATCAAGATACCTGAGCCTCCATGAGCTTTGTTACTTGGGTGTTTTGTGTGGTAAAACTTGTAGTTGGGTACTTCAAAGTAGCTTTTGTCCGTAAAATGGGTCTCCGATATGAGGAGTATATCTATATCATGGGTCTGAAGTAGAGCTTTAACTTCAAGTAAGTGTTTGGATAGGCCGCTGGCATTCCAGATAATAATATTTAACGGGTTGAAGATGTACAGTTTTTAGCCGTGAAGGTGACGAGGAGGCTCATCATTGCTGTCATTTGTTGCATGACTTGTTTCAGTAAGGCTATCATTTCTCGCATTTCGTTAGTGTTTTGCGTTGGTATGTGGCTTTCATTACTATTAGGAATAGCATTATTAGGGTTCGAGCGGTGTGTTACGCCTTTCTTTGCTGCTTGAGCATATGTGACTAGGTATGGCTCAATTGGAATTGGGGTTTCACTTGGCTGTGTTGGTTTCTCCTGAGGCTGTGTAGACGCTTTTTTCCTCAGAGTTGGGTATTTGGCGCTTTGGAGGTTTTTGGGAACATGTGTATTTAAGTATTTCTTCTTATATACTAGATGTATTATTATATAACATTAACTTTGCCACATTTGAATTGTACTTAATTTTTTGTTGTATTATTTTGTCAGCTGAGTTGAATTTTTTGAACTGAGCAACCTAAAATTTTTTCGACGGCCATGTATTTTAATGAAAGTGGGTAGTATGGCTCCCAACGCTTAAACAAAAATACGTATTTAACAATTTTTCGAAATTCGAACTATTTTCAAAGTTATAGCTATCAAAATTTTTTCGAAATTCTTAGTTTTTGCCGATTTTCTCACAATTGGTCAAACCGATTTTGCTAAATTTTGATATATATATAAAAGATGATATCTTCTACCAAACTGCATTTCTTATTTTTGCAAATAATTTTTTTTTGCAAAAATTTTCGCAATTTTTATGTTCTAGACCGCGGTCAGATGGCGCTTTTATATGGTGTTGTTTGGTATTCCATTAGTAACTATTAGCAAAAAAAAATTTTTTTCGCCACATAAAAGGCGCGGGAGTTACTCACATTTTTTACAGACTTGTTATTTTTGTATGAAATTTTTTTTGTTACCTACTGAGTACTACGAATAATGAATTAAAGCATGCATAACTCCCGCTCCCTTAAAGTGCCCAAACATTTTTTTTGCTAATAGTTACTAATGGAATGCCCAACAACATCATACAAAAACTCCATCCGACCGCGGTCCAGAACATAAAAATTGCGAATAATGTTTGCAAAAAAAATTATTTGCAAAGATAAGAAATGCAGTTTGGTAGAAGATACCATCTTTTATATATATGTCAAAATTTAGCAAAATCGGTTTGACCAATCGTGAGAAAATCGGCAAAAACTGAGGAACTTCGAAAAGTGTTGATAGCTATAACTTTGAAAATAATTCGAATTTCGTAAAACTGGGCCAAACGTATTTTTTTTTTTTTTGTTGTTATGAGCTATACAAAAAAGTTTCAGAAAGATAGTACAACTTCGAAAAAAGGTGGCTTACTTCAAAAAATTCAACTTGAGTCAAATATTCAACTTGAGTCAAATATTTGATGTATTGTATCTGCCTTTATTTGCAGCTTCCTGACACGCTATTTCCCCGTGAAATTTACGTTAAAGCTGAGAATAATGGCGAAATTAACGTATTCCTTTGTCACGATAACTCACCCGAAAGCTCACCAGCATTCTCCTCACCCGCCGCTCCACCATACCGACAACAACCGCAACAATATAACAACGATCCGCTATTCAACGATATCGGACGACTGACACCCAAACTGGATAATGATAAACGTATGCGCTTAGGTAGGTAATTGTCAGCTATGTAATTTGTATTAATGTTTTTAATAGTGGCGGATAGTACGCAAGTTTCAGAATTTTGCTCTTAAAAGTACAGGTATTAACGACATTAGGACATCGAAATAAATAAGCCAAAATTAAGTGACTAGCATGAGATTTTCAAAACTTTCTGTAATTTTGGGAAATTATAATGGGTATGTTCAGAAACGCAGCATGAAACGCAACACCGGCAGTAATTATTTTTTTGATGATTGTGATGAGCGACGCTTCATGCAAAATTTACGTTTATGAACGCTCTGCTTGTACTACAAAAGCAGGTTGCGCTTCAAACTGAGTTTCTGAACAAAGCCAATTTCTATGTATAATAATAAAAGACACTGGCGCGGAGGCCGAACGCGGGGCCGAGCTTCGCTCCCAATTCGACGCGCGCTTCTTAATTTTTTTGCTATTCCTATTAACTTTTATTATAAGGAAGAGAATTTGAGAACACAAAGGATTTTTATAAAGTAACGTCAAAAACAACGAGAAAAAGAGCCTCCGTTTGTTTGTATGTAACATATGCCGCTAGTATGCTTCACAACTCAACCGATAATTTAATTGTTAATTGTCGGTTGCGAATTATGGTTTTCAATTCAACTACTCAATTATAGGGCCGTCAGAATGGATGCTTTTCCGGCAACCCAGCAATCCGTTTAACTGACAACAGAGGGAAATTAAATGTATTTGAATGACGATTTAGTTGTCTTTTTTAAGTTGTTACCAGTATTATGGTTGACAACCAAATAAGAGTTTAGTACAGGGTTACGTGATTTGGAATCAATTTCGATTTCAAATCAACTTTCAAATAAAGAATCAACTCGATTCGTGAATTCAAAATTGTTTCAAATAAAAGAATTTTTATTTGTGATCATTTCACAAAAGAATCAAAAATCCGCTTTGATTTGTATAAAATATAGCAGGTCGTCATACAAAAAATATTTTAAAAATAGTTCTTGTAAATCCTCCATTCTTTTGAAACATTGGTTTTATGGATAATTTAACAAGGATTATGATGGTATAATTTTAAATCCTTAATTTACTGGTATTCACGAGGTAAATCGGGTCCAAAAGATATACTTGCTTCCAATTAATGAAAATTTAAGGCAATGAAAATAATCTTATATAAAACAAATAATAGCCTGTTTCTTCAGATTTCAAACCGTGCCAAGATGAAATCTCTACGATGACTACAAGCCGAGATATTCATGAAAAAATCAAAATTTTGATCTCCGAAAGAAAAAATTTTCAAAATTATATCCCCGGATACGTGTAAGTTTATTTTAGTGGAGAACCCAAACCGAATTTCAAGCAAATCGGAGAGGTAACATATTTCTTTTTTCCCGAAACCCGTCCGATTTTTTTAGTGGAAATAATTTACTCCCACTCAATTTATTTCAACTACCACTAATTCCAGAAGATTTAGTTAAAAAAAAATTCCACTACCACGAAATGGCTTGTTTTTAGTTGAAAATTTTTCCATTACCACTAAACGCTGTTAGTGGTAGTGGAAAAAAATTAATCCCACTACACGTAGTAGTAGTTGAAAAATTTTAAATCCACTAATGCCATATTAGTGGTACTTGACATTTAACTACGCCCATGTATGATGGAAACCAATTTTTCACTACCACTCAATTTTGAGTAGTAATGCACTTTGAGTGGTAGTGCAAAAATGCCCATCCTTGTTTCAACATAATGAAACAATGTTTTCTTGTTTTATTCATAAATTTTTTTCCATTTCTCCACCACAGGTCTACCCCCACTCAACTCAGCCTCAGTTTCATCCACAAAAGCTACAGACTGTGCTACTAATAGCGTCATACGCTCTGCTCAAAGAAACCTCAGTAAATCAATTGAAGATGCAGCACGTCAAAATATTTCTGGTGAAACAGCATCGTCTACTAAGGTCCCTTTGGGAGGTGCAACAAATTACAATTGTGATATCATTGGCAGCTACCAACAGGAACATGCGGCGGCAACTAGTCGCGGTATGAACTACAGTATACAGCCAACCTTAACGCGACCCGTCCTCATGCAAGCCGAAGCAGAACGCATTTATGAGCAAGATTTCGATTGTGAAATGTTCGATAAACGTGGGAAGCTATCGTCGCCTGCGTGCGGTATGCATCAGCAGCATCACGTTAAGCAGGAGAAAAGTGGTGATTCAGCAACAAATCATACGCTTAATAGTTGTAATAGCCGAAACAGAAATTCAGATATTAAAAATTATGTATCCATTGCGAAAAATAATAGTGCAACGGAGAAACTGAAGGCAGTGGTGGGGTCTATGTCCATAGCAGCGGCGAATAGTAAGCATTATATCGATGCTAATGACAACACAGCAACATCGTCTTCAACAG
Source organism: Urophora cardui (assembly GCA_960531455.1). Lineage (NCBI taxonomy): Eukaryota > Metazoa > Arthropoda > Insecta > Diptera > Tephritidae > Urophora > Urophora cardui. Next base: position 108,198,895 of record OY482672.1, read on the forward strand.
CGGCAATACCGACAGTGTCTTCGTCTGCAGCGGGGCCTCCTACAATAATGTCCATAACGCAAACGCCATCAGTGTTTAGTAGTGGTGGTATCGTCAATAGTCGACATTCCAATAGCGATAGTAGTAGTGGGCGCATGGACTCGAATTTTTCACATTTGATCGATTCGAATGGCAATACAGGCGTCCGGAACGCACTGATCTCGAGTTCGTTCAACTTACTAAGTCCAGGGCCATTGCCGGGCGTGCAAAATTGTAAGAAATTGGTCCTTGTTTTATTGTTTTTAATAGAATTGTTTTATTTTTAAACGTACTGGCGATTGCTATAAAATTTTAACTATTGCTTTGAAAGGTATGCTTGAAACAACTTTACCCTGTGCACTATGGTTCAAAATTAATAAATTTTTGAGGATTAAAAGCCAATTTTTGACTTTCGTTTTTTTTTAAATAGTTATTAGGTTTAATTAGATATTGCTGTATTAGCTTAAAAAATAAATTTAATAATGACTGGAGGCAACCACTTGTTTGTCAGGAATCTCTCAAAGACTTTGTTTGTATTTCTGTATTCGTAGAATTCTTTTTACTCAAATTATACGAAAATCTTAAGTGGTGATAAAAAAGTTAACGATTGAAAATTTAGTGGGCCGTAGTCACAGTCATTTAAAACAGTGTTTTACCACATATAGAATGATGCTAGCATAAACGTCATTCTATCTCTGTCATAGTCGACTTAAAATCAGTTTTATCACTAAAACAGCGTTCTAACTTTAAAATGAGATGAAAGTCATTTTAAAGTCTTAAATATTGTTCTAAGCTGGGAATTCGCCATGAAAACTATAAAAATAGAAATAGAGTACGTGAATACAATAAAAAATATATAAATAAATAAAACGTATAAAGAAGACATTTTAATAAATATGTTTGGACATAGCAGAATTTTTCAAGACTTTACCATTATAGACTATGCTATCCCGGAACGGAGAGCAAAGGTATATACATAAGTAGAAGCCGATGTGATCCGTTCCAAATGGACGAAGAGGAATGTTTTTCGGGATATTGCTATGATAAGGCTACAATGGAATATCTTATAGATATTTTAGAGCCTGTCAGTAATAGGGGAATTTGAATCTCACCCGGATTGCAAGTTCTGACTACATTACGATTTTTAAGTCGAAATGCTTATCAGGTGGCACTCAATGCTTTCCCGCACACAAGCTTTTTCTCCTACGCTCCAATTTGATTCAGGAGCTCTTTTTGTTCGCTAAAATCACAAGCTTATTTTTATTTACATATATGAAGTGTGTAGTTTTATCTCAAAATTTAACTCACTTTTAATGCTGCTCCATATTTTATATATACGATTAAAATAAAATTTGGAGAAAACAAAATATCGAAGAGATATATACGCTTACTTTCTTTCTTTTCAATTTAAACGTTGACACGGTGAACTTTTAAAACACTCGAAATTTCTTAAAATTACAGAGCGATTCTTATTATTTTATATGGGTAACCCTGTTCCGGTTCATTTTAGCAAATACGTTTTTCTAACTGGTCTATGACACACCACTCTTTTAAACGTCCTTCTAAATTTTAATACTGATTTTAACTAAAACCGATTTTAGTGAACGACTATGACAACGGCCCAGTATATTTAAATAATGGAAAATGTTAATGAATGTATGTAATATCTAGTATATTTAACTTTTTTGTAAAACAGGCCAACCGTTAACATATTTTTTAGTTTAAATAGACCGTGTTCTGTTTTTAATTTTTGTAAGATTTTGCGATAGAATAGAAGTAATTTGGATCAAAAAGGATCAATACGAGTACGAGCTGCACATATATGTAGTTAAAGCTGGTGCTGTATCCTTTCACGTATATGGTAGTTTTTTGCAAGAGCTTGCATATAAAATCAAAAATGGCGATATTTTAAAATTTTGGATTCTTAATAAAAATACTAAACTCATTTATATATATGTATGGGGTTTAAAAGCCCAAGGTTGCACACGACGCAAACAGCCCATGAATACACCACTCTGCTCACACTCCTGCTCTCTGACAGCAATCCTCCACAACGATGTATCCGAGGAATGGGAACACATTTCTCGTTCACTTCGTGCCGCCGCTGAGGACTATTGGATACAAGCGACCCCGAAAAAACACCTGGTACGATAAGGAATGCCACGAAAGAAAAAACGCCGCCTACAAGGCTACATTGTGCGCGGGCACAATGCGAAGCTTATGGGAGCGTCATCAACGGCGAGGAGGGAAGATAGTCGCCTCTTTCGTAAGAAGAAAAGGGAGGCTGAAAGGCGCGAGTGTGAAGAGTTTGAGATGCTGTAGGGTAGGAATGATGTTGGAAAATTTTATCAAAAAGTCAGACGGATGACGGCAACAGTGAAATTGCGGAAGGAGAAGATGTCCGCCCGAATCCCCAAAGCAGATGATGGTAGGCATGTTCAACCACCCGACGAAGTGCGAATAGCACTGACGGCTTGCCAGCCGAGCTATGTATTCAAACATGGCAGCGAAGAGTTTATAAGGAGCATGCATCAAGCCCTATGCAGAATATGGTCCGAAGAGCGCATGCCCGACGATTGTAACTTACGTGTGCACTGCACAATCCACAACAAAGACTACTATACGCATAATTTATCGTGAGATAGGCGGATTCGGAGTATCGTATATAAGGTCCAAGCAAGTATATTGTGCGAAAGATTGAAGCCCACCGTAAACAATCTGATTCGACCTTATCAGCGTGGCTTCATACCTGGTAAATCTAACATCGACCAGATCTTCACAATACGCCAATCCTGAAAAAAAAAATATGAAGAAGGAACTGACACACACCAACTCTTTGTTGATTTTAAAGCCGATTTTGATAGTACGAATAGGAATTGCCTATATGCCGCAATGCCTCAATTAGGTTTCCCTGAAAAACTTATACGGCTATGCCAAATGACGCTGACTAAAACCACGAGCAGCGTCAGAATTGGGAAGAATCTCTCCACGCCACTCGACACCAAACGTTCGTGTGAATTCTTCAATTTGATGTTGGAAATACAATAAGAGCTGTAGAACTTAACCATACAGGAAGCATCTTATACCACAAGAGGGTGGCTGCCGGTGTACGCCGATGATATAGACATCATTGGCACTAACACTCGCGCCGTATGTCTGCCTTCTCCAAGCTGGATAAAGAAGCTAAGAAAATGGGTCTGTCGGTTAACGAGGACAAGACGAAGTACCTCCTGTCATCACATAAAGAAACAACACACCTTGGCAGCCACGTCAATGTTGAGGACTTCGTCTATTTGGGAACCAGCATTAACACCAAAAATAGTGTCAGCGCGGAAATCCAACGAAGATCAGTCTTGCCAATAAATGTTACTTTGGACTAAGTAGGCAACTGAAAAGTAAAGTCCTCTCTCGACGAACAAAAATCACACTATAGGATGTTCACCGTTCCAGTCGTCATGTACAGCACAGAAGCATGGACAATGTCAAAATCAGATGAGATGACACTTGAAGTATTCGAGAGGAAAGTTCTTCGGAAGATTTATGGACCTTTGCGCGTTGGCGAGGGCGAGTATCGGCGGAGATTTAACGATGAGCTGTACGAGATTTACGCAGACATCGACAAAGTTCAGCGAATAAAGATCCAGCGGCTGGGTTGTGTTGGCTCCAGCCAAGAAAGTATTTCTATCGAAACTCGCTGAGCGCAAAAGAAAGTGGAGACCTCCACTGCGTTGGGAAAAGCAACATGTGATGCGCTGTAGTGAACTCGGCTAGAATCGTCCGCCCATTTTCGTCATGAGACATTATTTTTATCTTTAAATACCCTGTGACAAGTTTTAGACCGATATTTTAACTTTAACTTTTTTTTATTCCTCAAAAATTTAATTTTGGACCATAGTGTTGTGACAAAAAAATTTACGTTAATTTCTCTGCTTTTAATGAAGTCAAAGATATGAAGGTATACACTTCCGGGATTTTCGACCTTTTATTATAAGTACACAGCTGTATGTAGTGCACAGAGTAATAGTTTTGATCTCATAACGATTGGTCGTAATAGCCTAAAGTAAACTATATATGTAGATATGGACTTCAATATATCAAAATGCTTATGTCTTTCAGATTTAGGCACATGTATTTTGTGCTCAAAATTTTTTCAATGAAATCAAAGCACGTGTGTCTGTGCTGTGCTGGGCATGCCAATGCGCACCCTGCTTTAAATACTTTAACTTTTGAAAAATGCAAATATTCTGATGAAATTTGGTAACGGAAGGCCCAGAATGTTGCAGCTTCTTTTGGGCTTGTCCATAGGGACAAGGGTGTTAACCCTAATCACCGAATTTTGAAAAGTTACGTAAAACCGAAAGTGAGACTCTGAGGCTCACCTATGGGGAAATTTTGAAACACATTATTTTGGTATTTGTTTTTTACTTTTATTTATGCAGTAATGAATGCAGAAGCATTTTTATACATTCTTATAACGGTTTATGACAATTTTTTTAGTATATAAAGATAAAAAAGGTAATTTCATAAAATAGGGGATATTAATGAACTGCAATTTTCACACATTTTTGTAGTTGTTGAATGTTCATTATAAATGGTATTATTACATCTGTTATAAATTTGTTTTCGTGCACACAATGAGAAAAACTAAGAATCAAATGAATATGAATAAATATTTCATATGATCGCCCCTAATATATATTTTCCGCGATCAAATTTAAAAGTTTTAAAACGCAACGTTCGTGGTGAAATTACTGACGCATAAAAGCAGACGATCGTTTGTTTCCCCATCTGAACGCATCTTTTCCGTAATTTAGAATCTCAGTAAACAGAAAATGATAAGATTTTAATGGTTTTGATATTGCTCACTTTACCGTTCTCCATAATATTATGACATCATATGATCTAAAGATCTATGGTGAAATACGATGAATTCACCAAAATCCGGGGGAAGTATGGTGAGTTAGCAATGCAAAAACCTCACTGGATAAACCTTGTAAACAACGGATTCAAAATTTAGTTGAATTCTAGAAATGTAAGCTTATTACGAGAAAGATACTTAAGGTGAGTCTTTGAGGCTCCCTTTCGGTTTTTCGTTACAATTTTATACGATTGCAAAAAAAATGGTTAAAATAAATAAATAGCCCAAGGATCAACATTATTTCATAATTTATGAACACAAATGGAGGAATACCCAAAATTTCAAGCAAAAAGCTTTTTTGGTTTACGAATTATTCGCTTTTAAACTTTAAAGTGAGACTGAGAGGCTCACTTTAGAGGATTAGGGTTAAGTTAGTTGGTTTGAGGTTGCATGCAAAGGGGTGCCGTGTGTCATGCGGCGTCGCTCCACATGTCGGACATACGTTAGGTATATTTGGATCGATTCTGGCCCTGTAGGAATTTAGCCTACTACGAAGCCCGACCTTTATTGTGATAATGTGACTGGGGTTTCCCTGATCAACTGCAGCTATTGGTGGTGGTTGGTCTCTAATTATTGTGTACGCGGGGCGGGTTGAAACGAAGGTGGAGACTGTTTCATTGTGTATCTCCTTTAATGCTTGCCTGTATGCCGTGGGGTCGAGTGGTTGTTTTATGTACTTTTCAATCTCAGGGTTGTGGTTGAAGAGATGGTTTTTGATATGCCGGGGAGGGCGGTTCGGGCTCCAGCAGATGGTTGTTTAAATGCCCTCTGCGGTGGCATCCCAGGAGAAACTACTTACTGAGCATGATATTGTGTTTCTCAACTGGGAGTACCTGTGCCTCGTGGTGTAGGTGGTGTTCCGGCGACATGAGTAGACTTCCCGTGGCGGTACGTAATGCTGAGTTTTGGCATGCTTGGAGTTTCTTCCACTGCGTCCTGCAAGTCCCCGGCGACTATATTGGCGATGTATAGTTTAACACCGGCCGACCGATTGCTTTGTATGTTGCGATAAGGGTTTCTTTGTCCTTTCCCCAGGTGCTTCCGGCTAGCGATTTGAAGATTTTGTTGCGACTTTGAACCTTATTCGCGATCGTGGTCATATGTGCGGAGAAGGAGGCCAGGCTGTCAAAAGTAACACCCAAGACTTTTGGGTTGTTTACGGTATTGATGGGTATCCGTATGCCTAACTCTAGCCTTACCTCCTTCGTCCATGTCGTGAACAGGGTCGCGGAGGATTTAGAGGGCTGCAGTTCGAGGAAGCGCGATGTAAAGAAGTGGGAAAAGTCGGAGAGATAACCGTTTATTTCGGAGCATAAGTCATTTATCTCGGTGCCTGACGTCATAAACGAGCAGTCATCGGCGTAGGATATAATAGGAGTGTTTTTTGGGCACTTCGCTGCCCGCATATACTGGATTCTCTCTTGGCTGACAGTTTCCATACAAAATATTAGACACTTTAAGAGTCTTTTAGAGAGTATGCCAGCTACTCATTAAACTGATCTTTACTGATTATGCCAATTTTTTCTATTGTGAATAAGTGAAATGGTTTAAATTTTTGTCGATAGATGCCTCGGCTATTTCGAAACTATCTTCGAATACCGTACGTTAGAAATTTTTTTCCAATTCCGTAATTTAACGAACGGTGTTTGGTTGAGTCTTGGCTAGATCAGGAGACATCTAACGACAAAAATTTTAAGCCATATCATCAAATAAACACACCCTTTTTCCAATTCCAGGCTTTCGACAAATCAAGTGCCACGAGGACCGTTCTCTCGCAGGGGCGTCGTTGGTTGAGACCACGCACTATCTGCGTGTTTATGGCGTTTAGAGCTGTTGTTCTGCTGTGCGTTTTCCGGAATTCATGTTGATGTGTAGCAAGTTGTAGATGTACGTTTATATATGATAGTAAGGCGGCCTCAAGTGTCTTTACTACCGGGGAGAGGAGAGATATCGGTCGATAGGACCCTCCTACATTGGCTGGCTTCCCCGGTTTAAGTAAGGTGACCATCCTTGCCATCTTCCAAATATTGGGGATGACAAGGGTGGTCAGAAACAAATTGAGGACCTCCGTTAAGAATCTTAGTCCATTCGGTCCGAGGTGTTTTAGCATCAACATGGATATGCCGTCTGGTCCGACTGATTTTGAGGCTTTGGCCTTCTTTCTGACTTCCTGAATCTCCGTAGAGGAGAGAGCAAGGGATGCGTCGTTGTTTGGCAGTTTTCGCATCCGTCTCAAGATTCGACGTTTGGCCTTATCTCCCGGAGGATGCAGTAGAAATCGTCGACTAAAATAGTTCGCGCATTTCTTCGGGTCCGACTCCACATTGCCACCAAAGGCTATGGACACTTTGTCCTTATGTTTTGTCGGGTTGGATAGGGCTTCCACGGTGCTCCAGAGCTTGCTCGCACCGCTAGAGAGGTTGCAGGTTCTTAGGTGTTCTGTCCACTTCTGCGAGTTTGTGCTTATCCACCAGTGACCGAATTTCCCGGTTGAGGTCCTTAATGCGAGGGTCTCCCGGGTCGGTTTGGCAAAGGTAGTCTCGCGGATGGATCTCGAAGATCCAGAATGAAGCGTGCAGAAGCCTTGGCAATGACCCTGCGGAATTTTCTCTCTCCTCTAAGCACATCCGTAGGTGCGAGCAGCGCACCGAAGATGCTCTCCGTGTGTCTGGTGTCCCAGTCCGCATTGTTGAAGTTAATGTACGTCTGCTTGTCTGTAGTAAAAAAGTCTGTCGGTGTCTCTACTGTGATGATTATGGGAAGGTGGTCTGATGCAAGGGTCAGTGTCGGTCGTCAGTTGACACTGTTTATCAAACCTGCGCTAGCTATTGTGATGTCGGGAGAGCTGCTGCGTTTTCCCATAATCCTGGTAGGGATATCATCGTTCACCGCGCAGAATGTCGAATCGATCTATCTATTGGCAGATATGTACGAGTGCCAAAGATCGTGATGTGCATTAAAGTCACCAACTACCATGCGGTTATCCCCATTCAGTAGCATGCACATGTCGGGTAGATACCCCGCAGAGCCGCAGGTGACGGGGGTATATAAACATTGAAGATCTCTAGCACGGCATGGATCGCTACTCCCTGAGATTCTAGGGTAGTATACCTTTGTTCGATGTCTGGGTCGATAAGGCGATATTACACGGTATTGTGTGTTATGAACGCGAGGCGTGAGTGGACGTTGCACCATTGGGGAGTGTGCCCCTGGTGTTGTGGGCTGCCTCGTGAGACAGCATGGTGCCGTGAATGCTGCAATCCAGGCGCTCGCTGTGCATAGTCCAGAGCACCTGCGATATGCTGTTGTTGTGATTCCTTATCCTGTTTATCAAGAATGCATTGTAACGCTAATATTATCGTTTACCGAAAAAAGCAATCGTTTCCCTTGAAAATATTCAGTTTTTTACCGTTTAGGCAATTATCAAAATAATTTATGGTTGCAAAATAACGATAATGAAATTATCGAAATGATACCATTTCGTTGATTAGCGAAAATAAATTATCAAAAAAATTTCATTTCTTTAATTAGCGTTATAATAATCAAATTTATAATGTTAAAATGCTTAGTGAGCTCGCACCGACGTCGCGAACAATCGGCCGAGTACTCACATACATACTACATATATACATGCATATGCACGAACTGCTCTCTAGTTCATAACTGGTGCATTTTTCGACACTACTAGTGTGAGCTAAATCTATATATCATTTCACTTCAGATTTTTTCGTTATAATTATTCTTAATGTAAGAAGTTAACTTATGTATATCACGTGTACTGTGCTACCCAAAGTCAAAGTTCAGCTTACCATAGAATACTTACATTTTTAGTGTGGCATATGATAATCTGAACTCTGACCCCCGGGAAACACCACTAAACCGTTATTAATAGGAACCAACATTTATATGTATATGTTGTCCTTGGGTATAGAAGTATTGATTTTGGTTATTAGATTATTAAAAAATATTTTGATTTTTTTACTCTTCGTAGAGTTTTATGAATTTTGACCTAAATGTGCTACGCCTTAACCGCCACCAATCGGGACCAAAATTTATATACGATATCTTTAACTATGTTACTACCGATTGAGGGACGGTACAGTCTTTTTATGAACTTTTTATTTTTTTAAACAAATTAAATGCAGCTTAATGTACATACATATGTACATACGGTCTTGTTGCACTGTGTAATGAATATTCGTTCCAAATACGTTATTACTCGCACTAGTCATCCCATCATTATCATCGCCATCAATGAGAAAACCTCTTGACAAGAGCTCTCGCTGTGATATGCGTTTAAACACAAACATATTAATTTCGCATCACAGTCTGAGTTCTTGCTAAGCGCTTTTTCAAAATTCAACAAACTGATCGTTACAAATGAATATTTGTTATTTCAAAACTGAAACCGTGAAAATAAAAGCAAAAAAATGAATTAACGGAAAAAAATTAATACAATTATTTCAAGTGCCATCTCATCTGACTTTGACATTGTCCATGGTTCTGCGACGTACATGGAAAGATGAGCGTCCTGTAGAGTGTGGTTTTTGTTCGTCGAGAGAGGACTTTACTTTTCAGTTGCCTACTTAGTCCAAAGTAGCATTTATTGGCAAGAGTGATTCTCCGTTAGATCTCCTTGCTGACATCAATCTAGGTGTTAATACTGGTTCCCAAATAGACGAAGTCCTTAAAAGCTTCGAATTTGTAGCTGTCAACAGTGACGTGGCTGCCAAGGTGTACTGTTTCTTTGTGTGATGACAGGAGGTACTTCGTCTTGTCGTCGTTAACCGCCAAACCCATTTTCTTAGCTTCTTTATCCAGCTTTGAGAAGGCAGACATACGGCGCTAGTGTTAGTGCCAATGATGTCGATATCATCGGCGTACACCAGCACACTCTTGTGTTTAAGATGCTTCCTGTATGGTTAAGCTCTTCAGCTCGTATTATCTTTTCTAGCATCAAATTGAACAAGTCACGCGAAAGGGAGTCGCCTTGTCTGAAACCTCGTTTGGTCTCGAACGGTTCGGAGAGGTCCTTCCCAATTCTGACGGAGCTGCTGGTCTTAGTCAACGTCATTTGGCATAGCCGTATTAGTTTTGCAGGGAAACCAAATCTCGACACACCTAAAAATGGACTTATGCCAATTTCAAAAGTAACGACTCACATATACTCACATACATACATACATATGTACATTGTACATTTCACCACAAGCTAATTTGTTGATTAACTTCTCAATGATTTCACTGCCTAAATAGGTTTCGAGCACGAAATATGAGTGGTAGTTGAAAAATGCCCATCCTTGATTCTGCATAGGAGTTGATGCATGCTCCCTATCAACTCTTCGCCACCATGTTTGAATAGCTCGGCTAGCAAGCCGTCAGTGCCCGGTGCTTTATTATTTTTAAGCCGAGATACTGCTATTCGCACTTCGTCATGATCGGGTGGTTGAACATGCCTATCATCATCTGCTATTGGGGGTTCGGGTTGTACATCTTCTCTGTCAGCGCTGTTGCCGTTATATAGCGTGTTCCCTCCACAACTTAAGTACACTCTGGACGTCAGTTACCAGATGGCCGTTGTCATTCCGGCAGAAATTTGTCCCGGTCTTGAAACCTTCAGTCATCCGCCTGATTTTTTGATAGAATTTTCGAGCATCATTCCTACCCTCCAGCATCTCAAGCTCTTCTCACTCGCGCCTTTCAGCCTCCCCTTTCTTCTTTCGAAAAAGGCGCCTCTCTTCCTTCCTCGCCGTTCGATAACGCTCCCATACGCTACGCGTTGCGCCCACATGATAAAGCCCTGTAGGCGGCTTCTTTCTTTCCGAGGCATGGCGACATTCCTTATTCTACCAGGTGTTTTTTCGGGCTCGCTTGCATCTAATAGATTCCTCAGCGGTGATACGAAGTGAATTTTTTGCTCTAGCTTTTTTTGGGGAGTAAGTTAGAGCAGCAAATTTTTTTTTTTTTTTGACAACTGTCAACAAAATAAATAAATGAAATTTCGAAAAAACAAACAAAAAATGGAAAATCTGCGTATTCAAAATGAAAAAGAGAATGTGAATATAGAGTGTTGTTGTTTTCTCAATTTTTTACTGCATTTATATGTATAAAGTCATATTGAAATATCAATCAGTCAAATGTTTTCATAATTGCTGCCTAAAAAGTGTTTCATGAGATGTTTGCTCTGAGTTGCTCTACTTGCTCTATTTGTTTTTCAACGGCTGCTCTATTGCTCTACTCTATTTTTGGTATTATTAAACAAACCTAATGTTATTTAATTTTCATTTAAAATCGAAAAAAGGAAACTCATTCCACATTCGACATTTTTTTTTCACCAAAACTCACATTACTTAATAAAAATTTTAAGCCAGCTTGATATATACTTACTGAAATAATAAGTAATATCAAAAAACAAGAAATAATCAATTATTAAGATCTATGTTTTAAATGGATTTCTCTAATGGTGGTTTCTTGTTGACATTAATTTGTTAAATCACATACTAAGATTCAGCCCTAAAAATATACTTATGCCATCCGCATCCAACATCTTATACATATGTGCGAAATTTTCAAAACCCACATGGAGAAAAATATATTGATACCTATCATATCAATTTAAATTTATAACCCTGCCTGATTAAAAAACTATGTCATATCAATATAATGAACGTAAAATCCATATTTTTATGCTATATACAAAAATTTTTTATATTACAAGCGTTATATTTTGCAAATCTTTTAACCGATTTTAAAAAATATATAATAACATCGACATACGGCAGCGATAATCTGTAATATCTACCTAATTCGGAGTTAACTTTAGAATTAACTGGAGGTAATCCGGAATATCTCTGGAGTTAGTCCCCAAAACTTTAGCGGATTAGGACATTTTCTGCATTCACTTGTGACTCGCCCATTTCTATTGACCATGATGTAATTAGCTTTGATTTTGAAATTACACTCAGTATTGCAATCACAACTAAAGAGTGTCGTGCATAATAATAATAATTAATTACTTAAACATTAATAAATTAATACATTTTCTGAAGTAAGACTATTACGAGCAGCAACAACGGCATTAGATTTGTACCACTCTGTATGTTTTTTAAAGCAATTTTGATATTCAAGCGACAACAACAAATATTATGTATTTTTTGCAGCGAATCCGAGATGTTGTGGGGTTGCTTTGAAAACGAGATGAATCCTTGACGAGTCCAAGATGTTTTAGCCATTGTTTCGACTGACGGCCATTTACGGCTTGACTCGAATACGAATGAAAACCATCGAGAGCATTCGAGATGTTTCAACAATCGAGAGAATCGAATAAAACATCTCGGACTCGCCCATCACTAGTAGAGCGTGTAAAAGCGTTCGTGCATTGCGGCTGAAGATGGATGTATCACGGGTTCGATCCCCGTGAGGAGCATCCACTTCCGAAAAGGGTGCTAATGATCGAAAATGTTTTTTCGTGAAATAGCTATACTCAGCCTTCGCTGGAAATAGTTGTTGAAATTTTCCATTCACCCCCAACAATAAAAAATTAAATTAAATAATTTTCGTGCTAAGCACTAAAAAGCTTTCAAGTCCAAATAATTTATTTTACAGGAGCCAGCGACCACATTAGAAATAAACCTATTCTGACGAATTTTCGCCGGGCGATTTTCGTCAGCTTTTTGGTTTTGTTCATTCTCATATCTGGCCGTGTTTTCAATTGTTGATAGAACGCTACGACCCACAATGGGTGATAGCGGCCAAAAATAAATTCAAATGAGTAAAACCATTTTTTTAAATGGAGATCGACAGGTATATCAAATTGTAATAAAAAAGCTTATATAAAAATTTTTTAGTCTATTTTCGTTTAGCCGTACAGGGTGCCCAAAGTTGAGCAAAAAATAGGTTCTTTTATTTCACAATGAACACACTTCATTCAAAATGCTCTATCTCATTTAATTCTTAACATACGAACTTGAGTAATACATCATTACATAGATAATGATTTTCTCTTTCAGAAATTGTAAACTAGTTGTATATAGCGTTCACTACTGAATTTATGTGAATTTTCAAATATTGACAAAAAATGTCGATGTGAAAAAATTGTTGCTCGACTTTGAATAAAAAAATAAAAAAAATAAAAAACAAAAAATATGACCTCAATTTTTTTTATGCTTTGAAACAATATATTCTTAATCAAACTGCATTTTCATTTTAAAAATCTACTTGCTCCATTTGCTTTTATAATTTTTTTTCCCATTTGCCTAAAACTGCCTTTTTGTAAACGCATTAATTATGTTAGTTTTGACATTATGAACAACGTTTATTTATGGGCGACTAATCGAATATTTCTTTATCGTCTTGCAGCAAATGGTGCATACTTTCAAATTAGTAAGTAGTTTTTTTATCAGCGTTAATTCATACCTTTGGCAGCTTTTTTCTTTTGAAATATAAAAAAAAATGTGTAAAAATTGTAAAATTTTAAAATGAAATAAAAAAACAAAAAATAAGACCTCAATTTTTTAATATTTGATAGTCCTAAATGTCTTTTATATTCGAAGAAACTAAACGCTGTTTTTAAGGGTAATGATTGTGCTTTCAACTGGTTTAATTGAATTTGAGTGGAAATTAATTACATAAAAGATATTAAGCAGGGAATAGAGCCAAAAAATGTGTTTTTTGCCTATTTGGGCATGATTATCTCAGAAACTAGAATCAATTTGGAAATTCTGACTCCAGATTCATGTTTAGCACACTGAAATCCTTTAGAAAAGTGTAATTTCATTTCTGGTATAAAATTTTTTTGAAATGTGATTTTTTTGTATTAAAATTTTATGATAAATGCTTATAAAATACTTAAAAGTGCATATAATTTTAATTTAAAAATGATTACTGCATTTGATTTATATTTCAAAAATGTAAACACTAATCCAAATTGAGCATTTTAGCTATAATAGGAAAATGCTGAAATTTCAAAAATACCGTTATATGGGAGGTGGGCGTATTTGTGGGTGGATTTTGTTCAAATTTTCACAGTTTACTAATTTCTACCAAAAAAGCTTAAGTTCCGAGTTTCAAGATTCTAGCTCAATTATTACTATTTTTGGCCGCGTTTGTATTGAGGTGCCCCCACTGTGCGACCGGGCGATATTTCGCCAGGCGTTGGTTCTGTTTAAGGCTTAAATGTGTAAAACAAGTAATATATTTTAGTTTTTGTTAACTAATATAATAGCTCTAACATTAATGGGGCATATGCCTAAATTATAATTTATTTTGGTTACTTTTTTCTAGTTTTGGTTACTTTTATTTTGTATTTTGGTAAATTTAAAAATTTTTTAGTGGCAATGCTGATTGCACTCAACCTTTGGAAATAAAAAAAAAATTTTGAATTCGCGCTGCGCCTACCTTCCTTCAGGTGTTTTGTTAATCCGCAATATTTGCCATCTGTCAGGGTAAAATTTGAAACGAATTAACACCCTTATTACGGTTGTCGTCGTCGACACTCACTCGACGCTGTCGGCGACGACTTATCACAATCGGTATTACGTATGGTAAAGTCGATAACTTGTGACAACTATCGAAACATATTTGGTATCAGCTAAGTCGACGTCGACGGTCACTCGTTGCCATTTTCGTCGACGCTGCGTTTAATGGTGACGAGAAGAAAATTTAGTATGTATGCATTTTTGTTTTTAAAATTTTATTACGGCAGTGTTAAAATTAGTATAACTAACATACGCAGAATATTTCCTGCTAGTTTCATTGAAAAATTCCCGCTAGTTTAAAAATAAATTCGGTGAGCGCACATACCGAAGCAATCACCATTAAATTGAATGCCTTGGCACCTCCTTTAAGAGAGATTGAGGAGAAAACTAATTTATTAAATATTTGTGTACATATGTACATACATACATATGTACATATATATTTCAACTAAAATTATTTTTATTTTATTTCTTAATTACTCGAGTACTTCATTGCTATGTTCATCGCTAAAACTTGATGAATCATATGCAAAATACATTTATAACAAAGAAATAAAATAGCACAAATAAAAAAATGGAAAAAATTGCGCACAGATTGTAAATAAAATCAAACTGCTAGTGCAGAAATTATAGGGATGGTACTTTCGTCATTCGGTTTACCGATAAACAGTCGACGTCGTCTCAATACGCTTAGCTAATACCGATTTTGCGTCGATGTGACGACGACGTCGAGGCGACGCACAGTGGTTCAGCCGCGGAAAAAATTCATTTTTTTCAATACCTAATTTTCAGATTCTAATGATGTAGTCTTATAAAAAAATTTCCAAATATGAAAAATTCATGACTACTTTGCAAAAAGTTGATTTTTTTTACAAAATAATGGTATCAGAAGTCAGAAAAATTTTATTCAACAAAAACTGCTTAAAATTTTTGCTAATTTTAGCTATAAATTTTCCTTATAACTTATATCTCTATTGTCCCTGTTGTGAGTTTAAAAGAAAATATAGCACTTCCTTGACTAATTAAAGAAAAAATCAGTGCAATCGGTCAAATATTAAAAAAAATATAGGCCAACAAAAATGGTACTTCAAAAATGCTACCTTTTCTAACTTCGATGGACAAAATATTTGTGTGCTACAGCGTGCTACACTCGCTAACTGTAATAAAATGAAAGTTTGGAATGTCTTCTATCGATTTCTGTTAAAAATTTTTTCCCATATTTTCCCCAATCGATGTAAACTTGATTTAAATGTCGAAAGTCCCATCAAATTTTGATAAAAGTGACAAAATGTAGCATGCTTTTAGGCTCATGCGTATATATTAACGTTTACATCTTATGTAACATTTTTATGTTTACGAATATGAAGGCACAGAGAGGATTAGATAAAAATGCATATTGGTAAATTATACACCTAATTTGTTAGAATCAATGGTAATGCAAACAAAAATAACGATAAACACATTCGTCACAGCATTGCGGTTTGCAAACAACAATAGCAACAAGCACATTTATTTAAACATTTTACCAGCTTATTTTAAGGTATTAGATGAAAAAAATTTTATCCCGACGAAATTGTAGTAACAGAAACATATGCTGCTGCTCATTTGCAAAGTTTACTTGATCACACAACAAGAAGACTTATTGATACTTTCTCAGCAGAAAAGTTGAACTCCTTATCATGTTCTGAGTTAACCCTTACTAGTAAATGGGGCTTATGATTTCTAGGCTTATGTTTTCTAGGAAAAGTGATAGAATTTCTACCAATACAGATGTTATTAATCGATTACTGGCAAGTTCTGATCATCATATAAAGTCCATAAGACGGCAACCCAACAAAAAGTGTGTGAAATTGGATCCTGTTGTCAAGGATATGCTAAATCATTAAACATTTTTCTTATATTTGTTTTCTGTCCATATATACATACATAGTTATATTTTCGATTATATGTATTATAAATATAATCATTAAGTACATCAAATCTTTACAAGGGCTTTTTCAGTTACTGGTGGCCGCTGTGGTGCAGTGGGTAGAGTGCTCGCCTGCTATGGTAGAGGTCTCGGGTTCAAACCACGGTCCGAGCCAAACACCAAAAACAATTTTTCTAATTAGTAAAAATATAATTATTGGGTTTTTTAAGAGCAGCGGTCACCTCTCGGCAGTGGGCGGCATACCCTCCGAGAGTATTTCTGCCATGAAAAAGCTTCTCACAAAAAATGCATTCGCCGTTCGGAGCCGGCATAAAACTGTAGGTCCACCCAATTAGTAGGAAAAACAAAAAGGAGCACATCTCGAATTGGAAGAGAAGCTCGGCCATAAAACTCGTCAGAGTTATAATAGCGCCATTGTATTAATATATATTTTTCAGTTACTGAAAATGTATATCTTCATTTGTTTTTGAATAAAAGGTCTAGGAAAAGTGGGCGTGGTTGTTTGCCAATCACGCCTATATTTGGTATTGTCGATATCTTTCATGACAGTAACTTATTTATTTATTTATTTGAATTGAAATTATTTATTTATTTATTTAACACACTACATAGTACGGTAAGACATAAAGTCTTTTCAATGTACATATTTCACAAATGAATTACAGAAATTTTCTTATAAAACTAATTAAAAATTAACTTAAGTTAAAAGTAGGAGAGAAGAGGTGAAAAGAAGGAGGAGAGAAAAGGAGAGTTATGTAATAAAATAGCTTTGAGCTGCCGCCTTGAAGCATCTATCAGATTTTATACATTTAATTGACACTGGTAAGGTATTCCAAATTTTTACAGCACTAACAAAAAATAATCTAGAGGCTGTCAATGTTTTGTATTTAGGTATAATTATGTTATACGTGCGTGATGACTGCATAAATTTCAGTTTTTGAAAGAGATAGCTAGGCTGACGGTATCTGATTACTTTAAATAAAAAAAGGGTATTTCGGAAATTAAGGTAATTTTCCAAGCTAAATCCTAGAAAGTCTTTAACGTATAACGAAATATGATCATATTTACGTTTGCAGTAAATAAATCTGGCTGCATTGTTTAGGGCTAGTGTTAATTTATATCTAGATTCGCTGCAGAGATTACCATAGACTGTTTCAAAGTAAGATATATGTGGGACGATAAGAGCCTGAATAAGTTTACGTTTCGTATCGATAGGAAGACAGTAGCACGTATGCCATAAGTGTCTTAGCATGTAATATATCTTTGAAATGGTGTAATTAATGTGATCTGTGCAGGTAAACTTAGAGTTAATTTTAAAGCCAAGGTTAGTGACTACTCTTTGAAATCTGATCTCTGATTCACCAAGCATAATAGGCGACAAGCCATTTAGGTCAAAAGATTCTTGGGATATAGGTAATGCTTGAGTTTTCGCTGCATTTAAACCAAGACCGTTTGCTTTTGCCCAGGATGATATTCTGTACAGGTCTTCATTTAGCCTAAACACTAGGTCTTCACATAAACCAATGGGACGTGACAAGTATATTTGGGTATCATCAGCATAGAGGTGTATTGATGCACTAAGGCAACAGTGCACAATATCATTAATAAAAATGGAGAATAATATCGGACCCATGATTGATCCCTGTGGAACACCAGAAAATATTGTCCTACGTTGTGAAAATAATTCACCACATTGTACTTGTTGTAACCTATTCGACAAATAGCTCCTCATTAATTTAAGAGACGTACCACTAAACCCGAAATAATGTTGAAGTTTCAATAGCAGAATATCATGATTAACTGTATCGAAAGCTTTTGAAAAGTCTAACAGTAATAATATGGAGAGTTGATTACTATCGAAGGCTGGACGAATATCTTCCATAATCTTCAGAATGGCAGTTGAACAACTGTGGTTAGTTATGCGCCATGTTTCGTGAAGATATCTTAATTTTTTGAGCTGAAATTAAAATTTTGCTTTAAAAATTTTTACTATAGGTTCAGGGGAGGTACCCCTAGGGAGTGGCCGATTTCAACAATTTTTGGTGCTGTCAATGCCTTTAATGGGGGTAACTCATGTACCAAGTTTCGTGAAGATATCTTAATTTTTTTTAGCTGAAACTAAAATTTGTATTTAAATCATTTTTTTATAGGTCCAAGGGAAAAATTTTTGAAAATTTCTTAATTAGCTCACATATAACCTCGGTGCAAAATTTCAATACCCTAGGACCACTCCTTCTATTTTTTTTCCGCAAAATGTATGGAGCCGAACCACTGTGCGACGTGATGTCGACTGAAAAGTGACAACGACGTCGACGACGACAACCGTAATAAGGGTGTAAGTGTTGTGGTAATCAGGATTATGGCTGCCGTCTGTCAAGGCTATAAGACCAGAAGAAAGGGAAACTAATCGCCGTTACAACGATTTTTTTTTTTTAACTCGAAAAATTTATGAAATATATAACGTTTTTGAAGACTCGACCTTTGGCCGCTAGTAGCGCCTGCAATATAAGTTTGTACAAAGTTTTACACCATTTGATTAAGACCAAAAACCTCACCACTTTACTTTTTAACTAAAAATTAATTTTCGTTAAGGTTGTTCTCTCTGTGTGATTTTGGCCTGGCAAATTTGCCGAGATGACGTTAGTGTGATATATTTGCCGAGCACAACAACAAAATACACGTGTTGTCAAATTTGAAGCTTCGGGAAATTTCTCACACCTCAAAAATATCACGGGTAATGCAACCATGTTATTACATTCACAATAGTCTTCTATGAGCAGTGAGTTTGAATTTATGTTTCTAGTTCTTTCTTTTAATTAATTCGAAATTGAAGCAAGCAAAGCAAAGCGCCCACAGTCGTATAAAGAGTGGAAAGAATGTGACCAATATACTAGTTCGCAATGAAGTCAGTTCGAATTTTATTTTCTAAAGGTGCGCTCTCTCTGCAAAAATATTAGACAGAGAGAACCTTATTATTTCTGTTTTCAAAATTCAGCAAACTTCAAAATTTACCAAAATAAATATTTTCGTATGTTTATTTTTTAACAGCTGTTAATTTCAGCTATGTAGTAAAAATTTTATTAACTGGAATTTGGAGCTCTCTTGTGTTCTTATCTCACGATTTTACTTTCTTCTACTAATATTTTTAGTTAAAAAATGATTCGCTAAGAGAAACGTTGTTTACTATTGATAGCTAGCTCTTAAGAAACAAAAAAAAAATTTACCCGGAGATGAACCTATACTTTTTTAAAAGATCTGGACGGGCTGAATCTGTATTTGGAACGTGCTTTGTATGTGTATGCTTAGTTTTGAAAGTACATTCTTATAAAGATATTGAAACGTGAATATACCCAAAAAACGGGCCTTTTGCACTTTTGAACTAAAATACCTCAGAAACTAAAACCAATTTGAACAAACGGACTCCAGATTTAGATTCATTGCGTCGATATGATTTAAAAAAGTATAGGCTCATCTCTGGGTAAGAACTTTGTTGAAATTTTGTCGGCCTGTATTATCAAATTAAATTGATGTAATAACAATATACCTACTTTTTCCCGCGTACACATACATATACATATGTTTATTAACTTGTTTTTACATGGCCGTGTATTTCTAATAATTATTTTATTTCGTATTTTTTAGAGCTCTATTTTTTCCTTTTCTATTACCTTTAATTTTTTTCCAAAAAGTTATTATTTTATGCATAATATGCATAAATATTATTGTTGTCTAATTGTTTAAGTCTATTGAAAACTATAAATAATTTCAAAAGTTGAATGGAATATAAATACAAAAATTTAATATAAAAAAAAATCTTTATGGAGAATAAAATAGATTGGAAAAGTTCATTTTGGAACTGAATTCTCGTGGGTCTGCATTGCATACCAAAATTTGAAGGTAATCGTATTGTAATTGAAAATTTGTAGCACCATGAGATTCAGCTCTGGCGTGAATTTCAATACATATATATATATATTCATAGTATATCCAGTCCTAGTCAGTAGTACCGAAATGACGTTTTCAGTAAATCCGTATTACCTATCCCGACTGTAATGCCGAATATTTCGTTTTAGCACAATCTTCTCTGGTACAAAGTAGAAGTGGAATGGTTAAATAAGATTGAAAACAATAATAATAATATATACATAATGCATAGAGTATTTAACTAAAATTTGACTATACCTAATCGAGAAATGTTTGATGATAGACGGTCAATCCTTTAATAGTCATCTACCGAAGTAAGCACATCGTCGGCTTAGGTCGGAAAGGTGCTAAGTCCACCTTTTAGATTTTTTCAGGTTTTCATGCAGAATGCTAGAAACAGTTAATATACACTACTTGCATCATGAATTGCATAACTATTCTGTTTTTAAGATGCTAAGTCCACCAATGAAAGGAAAAAGTGCGAATCGCTGTTCTGAGAAACATTGTGCACTTCAAAACAGGTAATAAATGGAATGAAATAATCTTCAGTATTACTCCTTAATAAAGTTTTATGAATAAACCCAATTTTGTTGTTGAAATTTTACTCTTCCGGAAAATTTTTAGTTAAGGACTTTCAATAAAAATAGATAAATATAAAAACCGGTACATCCGATTATTACACAATTAGTCTTAAAATGTTCACAAATAAATTCTCTATAGGATAGGAGGGCTAATTTTAAGACAGTCGAATCTGAAATTTCTTTAAAAAAAAATCGATTTTTTTCAAATTTTTTTTCATTATTTTTGCCAAACTACTTGACCAATTTTGGAGTGTGAAGGCAAAAAATGTTTGTTGGAGCTCCCCTACCAGCACTTCCTAGATGTCAAATCGCCACGATGTCTAATACAACTTTTTGATGCACTTATGTGATGCAATGTCTTGCATATATGGCCTTTTCCACATTTTTACCAATATCTCAAAAACTGCCACAAAAAAATGGAGATGATATTCGGAATCAGCGTAAAATTTCGCTTTAGAAAAGTATTATTTTATTCTTGGTGATTTTTGGTGTCGAGTAGTGTAGGTGGTCGTAGCACCGCCCATTTTCGAAAATTTCACTATATTTCTTTATAGGGCTGAGACTATTACGTGGATGAAATTTTGTTACTCGGGCTATATTACTGGCTGAGATTCCACATTTTCGATATATACTATAGAGGGGCGTGGTTATGGTCCGATTTCGCCCATTTTCAATACCAACCGTCCCAGTCTGGATAGGAGCCTGTATACCAAATTTCATTAAAATATTTAAATTTTTGCGCAAGTTAAAGTGCGTACAGACGGACGGACATATTTATATATGTATATAGTTCCATATCTATCTCGAATATTTCATGGCATTACAATCCACCGTTATCTATGTGATTAAAACAGTGTTGAACGAAAGAGCAATACGGAGCAAAACGGAGCTGCTCGGCTACACATGTGTGTGCTGCTAGCAAGCAATTGCGACGCCTACAACCAATTAGTCTGCGCTTGAATTTCATGCTGTGTACATCGATCGCGCAAAGAATTTTTTTCTTTTTTCTGAGCAATAGGTATGCGACAACAAAATGACCAAATTAGAATTCAAAGTTCAATGGGAATTGAAATATTTTTTTTATTTGAACCCTTCTTATGAGCCTCAATGCATAATTTTAAACGCCACTATGAAAATCACCACAGCGAAATTCTTGCAGTGCTCTGCTTATACGCACACGCTAATGCAAAAATATGTTGCGCTTGTGTAAGTAGCGCAGTCGGCGGTGTGCATCACTGGATTAAAACTATAATACTCTGTGTATTAGTACAGCTTAGTATAAAAATGGTATTGATCAGATTTCAAAATGCTTTGATATCGCTTTCCGTCTGGCAAGTATAATGTTACCATCTTCGGAAGAAAAATTATGGAATCCTTAAAGTACTGATATTGTTTTCATGTGTATTTTTGGGCGTACATATGTACGAGTATGTATGTATGTATGTATGTATAGAGCTATTAACTGCTACTAATAAAACATATCCTTTTTTGTAAAACTAATCTTTCTAACTATGTTTAGTGGCTGTCAACAATGGGCTGAAGCTGTTTGGACGTTGCTGTTCAGATGTTCCGATTTTTCCCAAAGAAAATTTTGTTTTTAAAAATTTTAACAAAGTCACTTTGGCTTATTTCTGAAGAATAGCACCTTTCATTTGACATCAATATCCCTCATAAGCATTCGCATTCTGGGAGCTTCTGGATCCACATTTCGCCTATATGTATCTCTAGAACCAGCTGGGGCAAAGAACTGGAAATAAATCTGAATTGTAACCCCAATTATTACCTTTTTTGATAAATATTGCTCAAAAGATTTACAGGGTATTCCGGTTTAATGCGGGAGGGACCGCGACCCCTTATTTTAAAATAATACTATACCTATATCCGAGCCGCAGCTAGAGGTAATTATCTTCTCCTATATATCGCACGTTTTATTTTATATTTTCGATTTCTGGAATTTTGCCATATATTTCAATAACTGGATCATGCCTTTGAGTTTTGTCTTATAAAATACTCAAAACGATAAAAATGGCGGAAATAAAAGTAATTAGCTGTAGAGGGAAGCTCTTTGAAATTATAAAAGTTTGCGTTTTTCCAAAAAAAAAAATTTTTTTTAGTTAAATCCCTATTGAATGAAATGTGCGATATATTAAATAGAGTCGTGGTTTGATCGGCCTCTTAAAACTTGAAAACCACTGGACTAAACTTAGTACTTCTTTCTGCAAGTTTATTCGTAATTACCTCGAATCGGTTTTAGGCTAAAAAAAAAAAGTTGAAAACATTGAGAGGCGTGGCGTGATTAAAATACTTGCTAAATATTGCTGAAGTGTTAAACCAGACAATATCAATGAGTCTTACAGCCATACACAAAAAAAACACACATAGTGGAGATTTTCTTTAATAAAATTTGAAAATATTTCGATTGAAAAACTACCAATTTCTATCTTTTTATTCTTATTGATATAAAACATGTTTAAGTTTTTTGTTTAATACCATGTCTCCACATAACGTGTTTCGCTCTTTTTTTCTGCACTTGCTCTCTCAATCTTGTTTCGACCTCAAAACGAGTGCCAAATCTCGCCAATTTCCATACAAATTTCTGAGAGCGAGTGAAGATTGAAACACTTGTTTCGTTCTTAATCCTCTTGCCAAACGCGATGATATCGATGCCTTCTCTAATTTTGTATCGAAAATATCGAAATCTCACACAGACCAAAATAAAAACGCAAACATACAAACATTTAAGAAGAACAAGAAAGAGAAATGGCAAACTGAATCATGATCAGCCACGTGGGACGGGTTATTTAGCGAGATGTTTCGCGGGCGAACCAAGTTATGTGGAGACGGGCTTTAAGCTTTAAAATTTCAAACAGGTAGCAGCCCTCGAAAAATATGTTAATAATATGTTAATTTGATACCCATGATTCCATATTTTATACATTTTATGGCTTTTTATAAACATAATTGAGTTTAAAATTTTCAAACAGGTGGCAGCCCTACAAAAAATGTATATCAACGATTGAATCTCTTAATCATCTTTAATTTAATAGCCATATTTTCATATCTCATGGCCTTTTTCAAACATGATTAAGCTTACAATTTTGAAACAGGTGGCAGCCCTTAAAAAAATGAAAACCGCGATGAATGTTATTAAGTTTCATCGCCGAAATAAAAAATGTGTTGTACGGCTTTGTTCAGAAACTCAGTTTGAAGCGCAACCTGCGTTTGTAGTAGAAGCAGAGCGTTCATAAACGTAAATTTTGCATGAAGCGTCGCTCATCACAATCATCAAAAAAATAATTACTGCCACTGTTGCGTTTCATGCTGCGTTTCTGAACATAGCCACCCTCTTTATGTAACCTTTTTATATACTCTTAAAAGTTTAGGTGGCTACTCTAAATTTTTTATACCGAAAATATTCCCTCCCGGTATTATAGTGAACAATCCACAGAAAAAATCATTCAAATCGCTCAAGCCATTCTCGAGTTTTTATGGTCACAACATATCTATATACTTATATGTACATATCGACGCTTCCAAACAATACTGTACTTAGTCGACTTAGTACATTTTCCCGTTTTCAAGCATTACGTGTCTTAATTTAGATGCTGTCTAATTTTGGTATCAATCGGACGATCCAATCAAAAGTTATAAGCAAAAGTGTACATATAATACAACTCGAGATTTTTACAGAATAAAAACTTTGAGAGCTGCCATGAAAAACCACGTAGCAAATTTTTCTTACGGTTTTATATAAAGCGTAGTGGCCGCTGTGGTGCAGTGGGTAGAGTGCTCGCCTGCTATACCAGAGGTCTCGGGTTCAAACCACGGTCCGAGCAAAACACCAAAAATTTTTCTAATTAGTAAAAATCCAATTATTGGATTTTTTAAGAGCAGCGGTCACCTCTCGGCAGTGGGCGGCATACCCTCCGAGTGTATTTCTGCCATGAAAAAGCTTCTCACAAAAAATGCATTCGCCGTTCGGAGCCGGCATAAAACTGTAGGTCCACCCAATTAGTAGGAAAAACAAAAAGGAGCACACCTCGAATTGGGAGAGAAGCTCGGCCATAAAACTCGTCAGAGTTATAATAGCGCCATTGTATTATATTATTATATTATTTATATAAAGCGTACCCCAACTTTGATATTGTCGAGTTTTGGTGTTGATCGTTCAATCCCAACAGAAGTTACAAGTGAAAATATACTTGGAATACAACTGAAGTTTCATATCGAGTTTAAACTTCGAGAGCTTCTCCTGCAAAACACAGTTTTCAGACTTAATACAGTTTTGTTTGGAAGCGTCGACATAATCTCAAAGCTTCAAAGCCCGATAAAAAAATAATTTGACCTGACCCTTAAAAAATAATAAGACCATCGTGATCAGGGCGAAAAAACACGTCAGATACACTTAACAAAACCCTTGGACTTTTTTTTGCTGTTGTACCGTGTTATCTTTTCTTAATTGGGACGCGTTATGATAAAGTAATTTTATTTTTGAACGTTAGTATGGTCAAAATAAGTTCGCTTAAGGCCAAAGTACTTAATTCCAATATTTGACAAAAAAGAAAATAAATCGAATTGGTTTAAGCTGGGTATCCACATCATAAGAAACTGCAAAAGTAAAAATAGGCATTTATTTCTTAATTTTGACGTTTCATTTTTCTTGAAGAAAAAAATACGATATATTCGTATATATGTACATAAGGGTGGTGCCCAAAATCAAGTTAGCTATTTTCTTCGGTCTGACATTCGCATCGGTAACACCACTCCAAAGATATCACATATAAATTTTGTTCCCGATCGGAGACGGTTAGAGGATGTCGCATAGGGGTCACATATGGCAATCTGAAATTTGACCCCTGTGCGAGACCCCTTAACCGTCTCCGATGGGGACCAAAATTTATATTAGGTATAATTGAGTGCAGGACTATAGATTTTAGGAATTAGATGTACAAAAAATTATATAGAGTTTTCTGAACTTTCTTCTTCACTTAACCATCCTGATTGGGACAAAAATTTATATTTGGTATCTTCGACTATATTAGCATCGACCTAGGGTCGATATTAATGTACATGGGAACCATATTAATCTGCCGCCTGCCAGAAACACGAATGTGAATTTTTTTTTAAGTGCGATGTCTGCTCTTTATCGGGTATATATTGATATAATAACAATTAATATTAGTATATATGCTTATGTACATATCTACACGTGCATGTTATGTATGTATGTATGTTTACACAACCATTTATACCAATAATAATTGTTATTACATCAATATATCTGTGGCCACAAGCCATAATCGCCTAAGGCGTTAAATATGATTTCGAGATAAATAGCTTTTTATATTCGAATGTGTATTTTAATTATCATAAAAGTTGATTAAAAACTATGAATGCCAAATTGATGAGCCAGCCACGATGCTACGATTAAATTTTGTATATAAAACAAAATGTAATGAAGAAATTTCATTAAGTATATATATAAATTTTGGCTGTTATAGCAAATTTAATATACCTCTATTGTGAGTTAAGCCAAACTGTTTTTATTAATATCTTTTGATTGGAATAAGTTATAGGTATTGGGGTTTTACAGAAATATAGAGTTTTTAATGTATAATAACGTGGTATATATAACTCAATTTTGTCTTAAGTTGACTTAGGTGGTTATGGCTTGTGACCACAGATATCCCGATAAAGAGCAGACGTCGCACTTAAAAAAATTTCACATTGGTGTTTCTGACAGGAGACCGACGATATCTACATACATACATACCAGACATGGGCATACTCAATTACCCAACAACTACAATTATTTATAATTGTAATTGAAAAATATCCCAATTACTTATAATCAGGGTGCGAAGAACGCTCAAAATAAACTCACTCAAACGAATTATCACTCTATAATTCTGAGCTATGCCACGCTCTCACGAGCGCAAATACACAGTGACAACGAACGCAAATGAACGAACTTCAACAGCGATCGATGATTCTCTGCAGTGGCGATAAACTCTTACATAAATTCATTTTAAAATGAGAGATCGTTTGAAAATTCATTTTTTGAAAATTCATTCTATGAGTTTATTTTATAATTTTTTGCGCTAGCGATCATTTTTTGAGTTTATCATTTTTGATCGCTCTTTGAGTTTATCATTTTATGCGTTCACAAGGGTTTGTTGTGCAGCAGCTAATGGCATTGTGAAGGCGCAATTTTTGGATGATGGCGTGCGTTTATTAGACCATAAATATGATGTATGTATGTATGTACATACATATTCATGCATGTGTGTAGGCAGGGCCGTGCGCACGGGGGGTGGGGGTTTTGGGGGTTAAAACCCCCCCATGACCAAATCTAAGTTGCAATGATTTTGCAAAAATTTTCAAAATACTGTTTATAAATTTTCCATTGAATTTTGACTCATAAGTTTTGACAATATTAGTTACAATAATTTTACGGAAGGAGAATGGGTAAAAGTTGCAATAAATAAGGTTGGCCAATACATAAGTTCGGCACTTTGAATTGCACTTGGAGCTTTCCGAAATTACAAAGTTGTGTAGCATATGTTCGTTTGGCATTTTTAAAAAAATTGTACTGATAACAAAAAATGTTCATTTTGTGAAAACAGTGAGCAGTTTCAATTAACAAGTACTGTAAACAGTACACGGAAAGAAATTTGTATACTTGAATCAAGAAAAATGCTTTCTTGAACTCAATTTAGAAAATTTTTAGGGAAATAAGAAAAATTGACTTAATTATTACTGGAAATAAGAAATTGAGTTTTCCAAAAATGAGACAATTATTTTCTTATTCAAGAACACTAACAAAATCTATAGAAAAAAAATTTTGAAAAAAAAAATGTTTAAATAAATAAGAACATCCTTTCTTAAATTTACTTAAATGAAGAAAATCTTTTTGCTAATATCAAGAAGAATTTAAGAAAATTGTGTTTCGACGAATTGGAACAACAAAATACAGCGAAAAAAAATTGTAAAATGAATAAGAAAACGTTTTCTTGAGCGAAGTAAAATTTTTCTTGCTGAATTTGCATTTCCAAAGTTACATGTATTTTTTTTCATTTGCCATCCGCTTTGCATATTTCTGAATATTTTTGCAATTCTCAGATTGTTAGTGAAGCATTTGGTATAAGGAGTTCACTATTTGCATCTTCATTTATATTAAATAAAATGTTGTCATTTCAATAAACAAGTCCTAGGAAAATACTAGTTGACTAATTATGGTTTTCTAATCCCTCATGATTAGTTTTCATTTTCCTTATTTTTTACGTTTTTAATATTTTTAGAAAATATTTGCTTAATTTAATATTTAATATTTTCTTATGCCTCAGACACACATGTGGTATGAATATTAGAATATCAATATTATGATTTGGCTATGCTATGAAAATTTTCAATTAAACTACAATATGAGGGTGACACATATGTGGTATAGATCGAAATATTACTATACTACGATGTGTGTCTCTCGCATTACTTACTTAAGCTCGTATAAGAAGAGTTTTACTTGCAACAAAAAAATTATTTCTTAATTTATTTCAAAAAACAAGAAAAAAACCAGAGTTGTAATTATTATAAGAGAAAAAATAAAAATCAAAAAATAATTATTATTGAGAGAAACATATTTTAAAAGTCTTTCCATAATAGTTATTTCTGAGATATTTTTTTTTAAGTCGTTTTGTAATTATTATAAATGAGAAATTTTGTTTTATATCTTCACAGACTTTTATATTGAGACAAATTTGAAAAAAGTCTTTGAGTAATTATTATCCGTAACAAATTGTTTTTTAAGTCTTCAAAGACTTTTTCATTGAGACAAATTTCAAAAATATCTTCAAGTAATTATTTTGAGTAACAAATTTATTTTTTATATCTTCGATAAAAATCTTTCATACAATTTCAAATTGGAAATTTGCTTGAATTTTGAAGTACTTATATGAA
The DNA here is from genome assembly GCA_960531455.1 of Urophora cardui. Lineage (NCBI taxonomy): Eukaryota > Metazoa > Arthropoda > Insecta > Diptera > Tephritidae > Urophora > Urophora cardui. The sequence goes on from OY482672.1 coordinate 108,227,698, forward strand.
AGTTATTCTTATTTTATACTTATATGAAAGTTATTGAACATTTTCTGAGACTTTTTTGAACTTTGTCTCAATGAAAAAGTCTTTGAAGATATAAAAAACAATTTGTTACTGATAATAATTACGCAAAGACTTTTTTCAAATTTGTCTCAATATAAAAGTCTTTGAAGACTTAAAAAAAATATATTTGAAATAACTATTATGGAAAGATTTTAAAAATATAAGTTTCTGAATAATAATTATAGAAGATTTTAATCATTTTCATCAGGAAAAAATTATTATCAAAAGACTTTTATGATCCTGAAGAAAATTTGTAAGACTTTTTTATAATTTCAAAATGAAATAATAATTATTCTACATCTCTGAAAAAAACACTTACCCTAAGTAAATTATTTCTTATTTATTTAAAATCCAATTTTACTTGAAGCAAGAAAATGTTTTCTTATTTATTTAAAATCCAATTTCACTTGAAGCAAGAAAATTTTTACTTATTTATTTAAAATCCAATTTTCTTGGATTTTCTTGATATTAAGAAATTATTTTCTAAGTTCAAAATCAAGTCTAATTTTTCTTGTCTCGGCATTGATTCTAGTAAAAAATTCTTTCCGTGTACTATTCAGGACCTGGTTAACTAGGTTTTGATGAATCATAATGAGTTTCAGAAAAGTTAGAGAACATTTAAATTTATGGTGTATGGGTCTGGATATCTGTTTCAGCAAATATGTTTATCTTAGCGAAAAATGTATGCGAATGCAAACCAAAATTAAACCCCCCCCCAAGGCTAATTCCTGCGCACGGCCCTGTGTGTAGGTATATATGGATGTACATTAAGCCGTATCACGAAAATAAAGTTTGCGTGTGTCAGTTTTATTTGAACACTTACGTCGAAAAAATATTTATGGTGTAAAAATTTTTTTTAGGCCCGCGTTAAAAACAGCTAAATCGCGTTTTTTGTAATAACTTCCTTATTTGATGTCCGATCTCTATGATCTTAATGTCGCAGAAAAGGTCTCGCTCAGCACTATATTTGGCCCATATAAAGTTTCGACCTCAAAGGTTGTTCTGAGTTTTACCTTTAAAAATTTTGGAGTTACTATCCCTAGATTTTTTTATTTTTATCACTAATACAAAGCTCTCAAAAAACCATGAGGACTCCGCTAAAAAAGTTGTAGCCTTTACTCACAAACAAAAAAGTTATACCGTTTTAAAATCAGAGAACCTGTTTTTTGAAAAATTATCCCAAGTTCTTATTTATATGAGGCAGTAACGCCATATAGTATGAGTTTTTGATTAAAAAGTATTCTAAGTCCTCGCTTGACTTGAGAATGTTGTACCGCGATGGAACAGCTACCAATACTGGATACATGATATGCCAAAAATTATTGATGATTGGACTATTCGTGCTGATCAACGTTATTTATATTGAATGATAATGGCTGTAGTGAAGATTTGGTAAGTATTCAAGTGGGATCTCTAAGCACAACGCGCTGGCTTACAACGGCTTCACGATTTCTGCATCCGTGCGTATCGTAAAATCATCCAAGTTATTTAGAAAAACTGCTATAGTTCGTTGTAAAATTATACGCGCCTAAGAAGAGACAACGGAAGTCTAAATGTATTATCAATACTTGCGCTGGATGCGTCGTCTGCCCCTAGAAATGCAGTTAATTATTCAGCCTACAATTGAAAACAACGCACTTTACTTTAATCCCCAAAACATCTTCTTATCTATGATAACCGAGACCAAAAATGACGATGTCCTCCAAATTTAGAGATATTTATGAAAGCAGTTTCAGAGCTCTGAAAGTGAATTCTTCGTCGCTTATATTACTTTGCTCACACTCAAAAAAAAATTACTCAGATTATGGAAAAAATGAGAATGATTCGCCGCTAATGACATATTTTCATTGTTTTGAATAAAATTTTCTTTCAAAACGTTGTTTTTATTCCTTGATTTAAAGAAAATTGTACATCAAAACAATGAAAATGTGTCTTTAGCGCCGAAACATTCCCATTTTTCCATAATCTGGGTAAGTTGTTTTTTCAGTGCAGGTTTCGAACGTTTAAAACAAATTGGAATTTATGTGCAGGGAATTCTCTTCCTTCTCATATGCATTTTATATACATATATGTACGTATAGTTTTTTCCCCTTTTCTTTATTTTTATTACCTCAACAATAGTTACTCATACGCCCCCACATCGGATCGCTTTGTATGTGAAAACTGAAAATGTTTTCTTAAATATCTCGAAAATGGGAGTGCATACACTTCACTTCTAAAAACGCCATTGTAATCTGGAGCCAAAAATTAAGTTGACGTGTTTCGCCGCTTCTCTGTGGTAATTTTTTATAAAAAAAAACAAGTGTTTCATTTTACAACGTTATAACTTTTTTGTTTGTGAATAAAGGCTAGTATTTCTTTGGGGGATTCCTCATGGTTTTTTGAGAGCTTTGTATTAGTGATAAAAATAAAAAAATCTAGGGATAGTAACTCCAAAATTTTTAAAGGTAAAACTCAGGACAACCTTTGAGGTCGAAACTTTATATGGGCCAAATATAGTGCTGAGCGAGACCTTTTCTGCGACATTAAGATCATAGAGATCCAATATCAAATAAGGAAGTTATTACAAAAAACGCGATTTAGCTGTTTTTAACGCGGGCCTAAAAAAAAAATTTTTACACCAAAAATATTTTTTCGACATAAGTGTTCAAATAAAACTGACACACACTAAACTTTTTTTTTGTCCATATAACGTGATACGGCTTAATGTACATACATATGTATGTATATATTTATAATATTTTAAAAAGCTTTAGCTCCCATAGCGATAGGTATGTATATGTATGTAGGTATATCGAGTTTAAATTTTATTAAGTATGTATTTATTCAAACTAATTAAATTATTAAATTTATTTAAATTAATATTTATAAAAATTTATATTTACCTACCGATGTTCCTACATATATATTTATGTACATTTGTAGTCTATATGTATGAGTTAAGGGTTGTTAAATATTTTATTTAACATAAATACCTACATATATATATATGTATGTATTTATTTTTTACTTGAAAACTAGAATACAACAATTGAGCGTTCAAAAAATAAGTTCGCATTTTATTTATTTGTACGCATGTATGTACATATATACATTCGAAATCCAAAGAAATCGAAAATATCATTACCCGCATTCCATTATTGAATAGACATACATATGTGCATGCATTAATATTATATACATATGTACATACATACATACCCACCAAACATTTTTTGTTGCCGGCAATAAAAAAACGAGTCGTTTTGAAAATAAATATATTGCAAGCAATATCGAAATCTTACCGATTTCTTATTACTAGTCGGACTAAAACGTCCGCCGAAGGCAACTCGCACAGTCGACTCGCTTTCTGATTACCTCAATGATTCGTTTTCTTATTACCAGAATGAATCGTTTTCTTATTACCTGAACGATTCGTTTCGCCGTGTCGCATTCGTATCGAAGGTAACTCGCCTAATTGAGGCGTTTTCTTATTGCCTCTGTGATTTGTCTTCTTATTACCTATATAAGAAATTTTCTTATCGATTTATTGTTCCTAAAGTCGACCTGCGATTTTATTTATTATTTTTAATATTTCCTTTATTTTTAGTAAATTGAATTCAATTTTAGATACAATATTAATTAAAACAAAAGGAAACGCTTAAAATATTTGTATTAGGTATTTTAACATTTCAATTGATAAACATAAATATTTATATACATATAAACGAAAAGATAAATTAAAAAATAAAATTACATGGTATTAATATTCCTTGTTTTTACCATCCGGTCCTTGGCATTCTTTGTAGATTATTTTGTATGATACAGTTGATGCGAAAGTCAGAGTTTTTCACTGAGAGGGATTCTAAAAGATAATTGAGAAAAAATTTAATTTGGTATTTCATTCGAGGTTTTGAGATTTATGAATTAGATGAGTTTGATATTGATAGAGAATTAAAATTGCTCATATGCATACAAAACAATCGTAGTTACATGTGACCGAGTATGTCGTGCCGTATGAGTAACAATTTTCAGGAAATAATAATACGCACCGAATTATTCTACATACATATATACAATTAAGGCCCGGTATTATTATTATTATTTGTATTATTACCTTGAATTGGTCCTGCTTCCAATGTATCAAAAATTAATTGTGACTGATGGGCCTCCAACTCATTCGAAATATCTTGATTGAAAGAAAAGCGTAAATCTGTTATACAATTTGTGCAAAATATTGCTAAGGAAGTTTTGAATTTTTACCTTCATTTTCGGTTGCATCAATTATTGTAGGGTCCATTGGAACTTTTTTTTTAAACGCACTTTTATTTTTTCTGAACTTATTCTTTTTTTAATTAAATATTATTTCAGAATTATTTTATTTTGTTATTATATATTTTTCAAGGCTTTCTGATATTTTAATTTCTCACCACCAAGTAAAAACAAATAATTATTTCCAATTTATTATAAAGGCAACAAATTGGCAAGAAGAGAAGGGGAAACAAATGTTTCCGATTTTTTGTAATAAGAAATCGATACGTTGCTGCAATAAATTAGAAATTTTGACGATTTCTCTCAAAGGCAATGAATCGGTGAGTCGCCAATTTGTTGCCATAGACGATTATTGCCTATTTCTCGAGCTTTGCATGGTGGGCTATTTCAGAATTTTTTTCCATAACGTCCTATTTCAGAAAATATATACATATGTATGTATGTATGTGTCGAATGAACACAAATATGTATGTAAACTCATACATATATAAAATTTTTATTAGATTGAATAAATACATAATAAAATTGTTAAAGTGCAACTTCAATATACATATATACATATATATCGCTATAAGGCCTAAGGCTTTTTAAAATATTATAAATATGTACATACATATATACGTACACAAATGCATTCATATGTATGTACATACATACATATATCATATTTATCATCTAATAAACGCACGCCATCATCCAAAAACTGCGCCTTCACGATGCCATTAGCTGCTTAAACCTCACAAAAAACCCTATTGAACGCATAAAATGATAAACTCAAAGAGCGATCAAAAAATGATAAACTCAAAAAATGATCGCTAGCGCAAAAAATTATAAAATAAACTCAAAGAGTGAATTTACCAGAGAAATTGCATGATAATTCATTTTTGAGCGAATTTATGAATTGAGTTTATCGCCACCGCTATGAGCGATCGATGGCTGTTGTGCGTTAGTTCGCTCACTATTTGAGTGGTTATACGTTTTTCTTTGAATATTTGTTTGTGATTTGAGAAGAATGTGTTTTTGAGCGTTCATGAGTGAGTTTTTCCGTACCCTGCTTATAATTGATACCAATCCGATGACAATTACATGTAATTTTATTTGAAGTTTTTCAATTACAATTACAAGTAAGAATTATTTGTAGTTGTAATTGCAAATGCCTATGTCTAATACATACCTACTGTTTATAAAAATAATATTCTGTATATAAAAAATAAAACTGTTAAATAACTACAATAAAATAATTTTCTGCTTTCTTTCCATATTCTCATTTACCTATCGATCACTCCATATGATTGCTGTTACAAATTAAAAACAAAAAAATAGATTTTGATGATCTGCCACCGTTCCTACCCATTGAGCCGCCCCTCGATGTTGACTACAATTTTTCACTGGATCAAACGGAGGGTCTTATAGAGCTGTTTAATGATTTCGCCTAAAAATTATTTTAAATAGAACTACTTGAAACTCCCATCAGAAAATACTATTTTTAATCAACTAAAAATCAGTAATGTAAAACTGAAAACAGTTTAAAACAGGTATATTCTGCGTACATATACAAATAAACAAAATTATTTCTTTTTTAGTAATAAATTAATACATATACTTTGTACGTAATACATGTTTATTTAAATATACTTGTATGAATATCATTAATTGTTAATATATTTATATGAAAATAAAAAGAAAGAGAAATGCATTTTTATCTATTATATAAAAATGAATGTGTGTGTCCTTTATGGCCTCCCAAAGTAATCAACCAATCTTTATGAAATTTTCACAGTATATTCACGTAGTATTAGCGCACATGATAGGGTATACAGAAAAAAGTGGGAACTTCCCGGAATGTAGGCCCAAATCGACGCTTCCAAACAATACTGTACTAAGTCGACTTAGTACATTTTCCCGTTTTTGGCGTTTTCAAGTAGAGCGTGTCTTAATTTAGATGCTGTCTAATTTTGGTATAAATCGGACAATCCAATCAAAAGTTATAAGCAAAAGTGTACATATAATACAACTCGAGTTTTTTACAGAATAAAAACTTTGAGAGCTTGCCATGAAAAACCACGTAGCAAATTTTTATTTTTTCTTACGGTTTTATATAAAGCGTACCCTGACTTTGATATTGTCGAGTTTTGGTGCTGATCGTTCAATCCAAACAGAAGTTACAAGTGAAAATGTGCTTAGCATACAACTGAAGTTTCATATCGAGTTTAAACTTTGAGAGCTTCTCCTGCAAAACACAGTTTTCAGACTTAGTACAGTTTTGTTTGGAAGCGTCGAAATGTGGAAATCAAATGAAAGTTGCTGAGCAAGATTTCAACATAGTTATTTTCATTGCGACGCCTAGGCCGTCTCCAAATTTGGGTCAAAACGTAGACCGGGATAACCCTCGAATGTTTCTAAGCGATATTGGTATCAAATGAAAGGTTTTGATGAGGACTTCAACATAGAACTCTTTTAATTGCCATGCCTAGGCCGGGTCCCCAGATATGGGTCACAAAAGCTTTTGAGCATAAAATTTTATCAAATGAAAGGCGTTGAGCAGGTAAAGGGAAAAGTAAAGCTAAGGGTAAAGGGAAATGCCCATTATAACCTACGAACTTCTTCTGTCGCTGCGAAGCGGGACGGGTATTTGCTAATATGCTTAAAAAATCCAAACTGGTCCCTTATGCAAGTAGGTACATATCGAGCCGTAAACGCCATAAAAGTGTATCCAACAAAATTATCGATTTCAGCTTTTTTATGGAAATCAATAATTTATTACACAGCTCAACAAAAAAGTCGATATTTTGGTGCAGCCCTGCTTGTAGCTGCATTTGGTAGTATTCGATACACTGATAAAAAATCCTACGCGTAGTTCTTGAGATATGAGCCCTTAATAGGTTAAGGCATATTTGGCCTCATAACATGCTGTGAAATTTTTCATACAAAAATATTTACCTTAACCTGGGAGGTCCATACTTTCGTATGAAAAATTTCACAGTAGAAATTAATTAAAGTAGAATATCTCAGGAACGCCTAGGCGGATATGAACAAGTTAAACATCGTTGAAAGCAGAATTAATCGGAGATTATATCGAAATATTTTAGCATATACACTGGTAAACAAATTTTTCGAGAAAATCGTAATTAAAAATGAAAAACTACACGTAGGATTAAAAAAAGTTATTAACACTTTTTTATCAGTGTATCGAATACTACCAAATGCAGCTACAAGCAGGGCTGCACCAAAATATCGACTTTTTTGTTGAGCTGTGTTATCACACGCATCAACTCTCAAAATTTCATATCTGCGAAATTTGCCGTTTCGAAGTTGGAAACTAAATAAGTTTCAAGGCTGCATACAAGCTGCATGCAAAGACATTTAAAAAAAGTCTGTAAAATTTACTTTTTGCTGGATACACTTTTATGGCGGTTAGGGCTCGATATATATGTATATATGTATACCAGGATCGGAAGAAACTCAGAGTATGAGTGAGTGAGGAATCTCATCCTCACGGCATGATGACGAGTGATCGTTTGCGTTTCTCACTCATCTAGAAGGCAGAGTGAGAGTTTTTGTTTGTTTCTTCACTCATTTTGAATGAGTGATGTAGGAATGAGTCGCTCACGCTGCGTGAGGTGAGACACCGTAGGTTTACTCTTCTTTTAATTCGTGTGAGTTAATGAGGAAAGGAAATATGTCCTTAAAAATATGGTTTAAGCGCTCAAAATACGATCTTAAAATTTGTTTATATAACTAATAAAAACATGTGCGGCATAGTTGGTTGAGTACTCACCTTTCATGCAAGATGTTCCAGGTTCACATCCTGGCCCGGACAAATATCAAAAATGAGTTTTAAATAAAATTAGACTTTGTAATAAAAAAATAGTATTTTTATTAAAGGTACATTTTTATATTTTTATAGTTTTATTTTTTTCTATTTAACCACAAGAATCGTTAAAGCTCACAGACGCTTCTGCAATTACGCGCATATACAAAACAAAGTTGGAAGAGTAAAAAATGTAAATAAAACTATTATCTTGCAGCAGGTGATTACTCGTATAACGCTAAACATACATTTTGGGGTTCCAGACTGTTAACGGTGACAGGTAACAAGGTCAATGGAAATAAGGTCGGTATTAAATTTAGGACGACGTTTAAAAGAGTGGTGTGTCATAGACCAGATAGAACAACGTTTTTGCTAAAATGAAAGGGAACAGGGTTACCCATATAAAATAATCAGAATCGCTCTGAAATTTTAAGAAATTTCGAGTGTTTAAAAAGTTAACCCTGTGTCAAGTTTTAAATTTAAAAGAAAAAAGTAAGCGCATCTATCAATTCGACATTTTGATGTTTGCATATTTTATGTTAATCGTATACTTAAAATTCGCTAAAAACAACTAAAAGTGAGTTGAATTTTGAGCTAAAACTACACACTTCGGCTATGTTCAGAAACTCAGTTTGAAGCGCAACCTGATTTTGTAGTACAAGCAGAGCGTTCATAAACGTAAATTTTGCATGAAGCGTCGCTCATCACAATCATCAAAAAAATAATTACTGCCGATGTTGCGTTTCATGCTGCGTTTCTGAACATACCCTTCATATAAATCAAAATGAACTTGTCATTTTAGGGAACAAAAAGATCTCGTGCACCGAACTGGGGCGCAGGGGAAAAAGCTTGTCTGCGGGAAAGCATTGGGTGCCACCTGATGAGCATTTCGACCTAAAAATCGTAATGTAGTCAGAACTTGCAATCTGGGTGAGATTGAAAGTCCCCTATTACTGACAGGCTCTAAAATATCTATAAGATATTCCACTGTGGCCTTGTCAAAGCAATATCTCGAATAACATTCCTCTTCCTCCATTTGGAAGGGATCACATCGGCTTCTATATACCTTTGCTCTCCGTTCCGGGATAGCAGTCTATAATGGCAAAATCTTGAAAAATTCTATTTCCAAACATATTTATTAAAATGTCTTCTTTATACGTTTTATTTATTTATTTTTTATTGTATTCACGTACTCTCTTTCTATTTTATAGTTTTCATGACGAATTCCCAGCTTAGAACAATATTTTAAGATTTTAAAATGACATTAACCTCATTTTAAAGTTAGAACGCTGTTTTAGTGATTAAACTGATTTGAAGTCGACTATGACAGAGATAAAATGACATTTATGCTAACATCATTCTAAGGCCCACTTGCGCAATATCCAGGGTTAAATTTATAAATCTCGAGTTAAGTAACTCTGAGTTAATTGGTTAATTTTTTAACCCAGGCTGTACGTTGCTGAACATACAATTTAACCCGAGTTAGTTAACCCAACCTATGGGGGGCAGTTTTCATTCAAGTTGGCATCACTGACTCGTTTTTCATCTTTTGTTTTGATTATTCTCATTCGTTTGCCATTTTCAATTTGAAATTTGGAATGAAAGCATCGCAATTTGTGAAATTTTGTGGATTAAAATAAAACAGAAAATTATTTCGTGGTATTATATTTTTCGTGAAAATTGTGCACATCTCCACTGACGGACGGACGTGTATATGCAACATTTCATAAAGTGGTCATACGGCATCAGCTTCTCCACATCCGAGATCACCATATACAACATTTTCATCATATTTCATCAATCAACTTGCATCCTATCATGTAATAAAATATTTATTATTTCAGGGCTTTCGCTTTGCTTTAAAAAGTTAATCCTTAGCCGGTATAATTCCCTTTCTGGGGTAATGGGTTGGCTTTGAATTAAGGAAGCACGCTCCGAGAAAAGTCACTTTTTCAGGGAGGTAGAGGTGCCGGAGGTTTATACATAGGTTACGAGATATTTCTTGATAAAATTGGATGGGTCCATAGATATGTATTACCCCGGCTGATGATTATTTTTTTAAAGCAAGGCCGAAGGCCGCCAACCCAAAAAGGTGTTCTACACACATATGTATATGCATATGTGCGCGTTTTTAGACGTGCGTTTCCTCGGTAATAGTGGGGTAATATACATGTACCCATCCAAATTCGTCAACAAATATCGCGTAAACTATAGGCCTCCGGCAAGTTTTGATTTCAGTTCTGAGATCTGTGAGTACTCCTCTAACCCCTGAAAAGTTATTTCTCTCGGGGCGTGCTTCCTTATGGAACGCCTGGTCCGTTAACTGATTGAAGTAATCAGCACGTTCTGCCACTCTTCTATTAAAAAAAACCATAGCTGCAAAACTGTATAATTTCTTCATCATAGTCCGATAGAAGAAATTCGTTAATTAATTAATACGTTAATTAATTATTAAAAAAATCACAATAAAATTTACGTACATAATATGATGTACGTTTTTTTTTTTTCAAATTTAACTTCTTCTTATTCTATTTAACATTTTAACTCCGGGTTAACTCCTAACTCATCGATCTGCAAGACATTTTATTAATTTAACCCGGCATGAAGGGTTAACCTCGAGTTAAAAAGATAACTCGAAGTTCTGCAAGTGGGCCTTAGTGTGTTAAAACACTGTTTAAAGTCGACTATGACTACGGCCCAGTATTTTTAAGGTCGCTAGAGGGTAAAAATGTTTCTTCATTCTCTGAGTTTATCCAAAAATTTCGCAAGCAAACACAACAACAATTTTGTAATTCTGGCATTTTTCTGGATCAACTTCCGATTTGCATAAATTGTAATAGATCTTAGCCGTGTTTCACATACGGTCATCCTAACCCAGATAAAAAATTTTGCATGTAAATGCAAAAACAAAGATTTCAGCTCGATTAAACCAGATAAATTGCTGGTTCAATTTCTGATCCGCCCTGTTCGATTTGTTTTTTCCGTGCTGATTTGGCAGCACAGTGCTTTTTTGATTTGGCAGAACTGAAAAGTGACATTTGTGTATGTATACATATATATACATATATATGGCTTTGCAAGTGCAGCCAATTTTCATGAGCCGGATTGTTTCAGTAAAAATTTATCTTAACCCAGACCCAGATGTAATAACTGAAATGCCCCTCTTGTTGACAACTAACCATTTTCATTTGGCAGCACTGACAGACATATCCCAATAAAAATCAGGCCAAAAAATTTCAAACGTTTGAGTAAACCTTAATTCTCAATTTGGTAGTAAAGAGTTTCTCAAAAATCTCACTAACGGTTGAGAAAAATGTGCCTTTTGGTTTGAGAACGCTATCAAGGGAAATTTGAAGTGCATGTAATGACTAACTTTTGAGGTTTGAGAATAAGGTTAGTTCATAAATGCATCTCAAATTGGGAATTAAGAAAAATGTTTGTTCATGTACGAAGAAAAAAACTTACAATGCAGAATGTTCTTTTGGATTTGGAAAGCCAACGTGTTGAAGTAGCTGAAGCAAAAGCGGCATGTGGAGAAAATGGTTATGATGAAAGCTCTCCAGGAGTATAAAAAGTGATTCTTTTTAAAGTAAATAATGTGATATTTTGTGGTTGCAATGTAGATATGTAATTACAATGTAAATAGGTATGTGTTGTTTTTTTTGTTAAAATGTGATATGAAGTACTTTTTTTATTTTGTGTACATATAATAGTTTTAAATGTATGTATATAGAGTAGTTTTAAGAACACTTGAAGTCTGAGAATATATTTTTGTGATTTCATGTTTATAGAATAATCAAAGACATGTTAATGCTAAAAATCTGATGAAGGTTATCTTTGTGTTTTACCTGATTTTTTTTTTTTTGTCTTCAAAAATTCAAATTAAAAAGAAAATGGATTAGTTCTTTACAGTGTCAGTGCAAACGTTTCTTTTTTTTTCATAGCCATCTTTTCAATTTCAGTTGGCCAGGGTTGTTTTTGATGAAAATCGTTGCCTTGACAACGTCCACATCATTCCTTCAACAAACGCAACTTTTCGGACTGTTTTGGACTATTTCATGCGTGTTTATTACTTCAACGGCCGCGCTTAGGATTGTTTACATATTAGTGCTGCCAAGTCTCATACAAGTGATCCGCATCGTTCCGGGGAGATTGTGATTGGGATACGGAACTGGATAGCCCACGGGAACGCTACTATTGAATCCATTAGGCTAATTCCCCTGGCTGTGATCCAGATCCGCGTTAAATTTTGCATGCAAATGGAAGAACAATTTTGTGATCCGGATGTTTATCTGGATCTATTTCGGGTCCGTATAGATTGAATTAGATTTTTTGATCCAGATAAACATCAGATCACTGCCACGGAAAATCACCTATTAGTAAAGCATTGAAATACGCAGTAGGACTTGGGATCTTCGTTTTATTAATCCGGGAGTACTTGTCAATAGATACTCCACTACTCACTATACTTCGTAGGAAGGGAAGTAATAAACACGGACAAAATAAAAAACAGCTGAAAAAATTTTGATATTGCTCGGAAAGGATGTGAAATAGAGTACTCTTCTGCTCTCGCTTGTGGAGATCTCGCTCCAAGTTCTACTGGGTATTTTCGTGATTTTTTTAGCTTTTTTTTAATAGTTTTAAATTTTTTTTTTTATGTGTGAAACAATTTGTTTAGCTTTTTCTAGCTTTTTTTTGTGAATCTAGCTGGAACTCTGGAAAAGTTCTGGCAACACTGCACAGTATACGCTGAAACGGAGTCAAATCTTTTAAGACCGAACACATATCTAGCTATGTTATTGTAGACAACATTTCATAGGGCCCTTAAAACAAAGCTGAAAAAATTTTGATATTGCTCGGAGAGGATGTGAAATAGAGTACTCTTCTGCTCTCGCATGTGGAGATCTCGCTCCAAGTTCTACTGGGTATTTTCGTAATTTTTTTAGCTTTTTTATAGCTTTAAATTTTTTTTTTTATGTGTGAAACAATTTTTTTTAGCTTTTTCTAGCTTTTTTTTTTTGTGAATCTAGCTGGAACTCTGGAAAAGTTCTGGCAACACTGCACAGTATACGCCGAAACGGAGTCAAATCTTTTAAGACCGAACACATATCCCTACCGGAACACTGATAGTCATTTGATTGATCATCTGATGATCAGTGCTGACAGTTTAACTATCAGCGCTCAGCACAAAGTTTCTATAATTTTCTTAAGGCGGATAGCACAAAAATGATCAAGAATTGTGTACGTGTGAGTTTTTATCTCCCTCCAACAAATTTATAATCAAGTATACACCTGTACTGTTCACTCTCATGCTATTTTTTGGATCAGTGCTGACTGTTAAATTATCATCAGTGATTGTTTGAGAAAATTTGTCAGTACTGATCATAAACCTATCACGACTGACAATTGCCTCAATATGCCAAAAATAATACATTGCTGTTTTTGTTTAATACTGCGAAAATATTTATTTATTATTAAGTATTCATATTTAAGTATTTATTTTACATTAAATAAAGTTGATTTTTTTCTGAATGTTATTTGAGGCAGTGACAACGAATAACCTATACACATTTTAGGTTTGGATTTTATAAAAATTGTCATATTCTTTAAGAATGACACAATAAAAAACATATGGAAAAAAAATTAATATTTAAGTACTTATTTTACATTAAAAATAAAGTTGCTTTTAAAAGCTACTTATGTACATATGTATATCGAAAAAAAAAATTTTTTTTTTTCGACCCAAATTTTTTTTTTTCATATACTTCTGCTGCGTTGATCTGTGGTGGCTTTTTGATAAGGCTGCCCGCATTTCCCTTTCGAAACACAGCACACCTTGTTCGAACACGCCTAAAAAAGAAGAACGTTTAAAGAGTTTACAATGGTAAGTGGCAAATAGTACCTCGCAATATAGGATCAATCAGTGTCAAGCTCCCCAGCTGTTGTGGGATCGCCACATATTGCTGAGATTGTTGCTGTTGCAGCGCCATAGATTGCTGTGGTTGCTGTTGTTGTGGGATCGCCACATATTGCTGAGATTGTTGCTGTTGCAGCGCCATAGGATGCTGTGGTTGCTGTTGTTGTGGAATCGCCACAGATTGCTGAGATTGTTGCTGTTGTTGTGGAATCGCCACATATTGCTGAGATTGCTGTTGTTGTTGGATCGCAAAAGATTGCTGTGGTTGCATTACCACGGACTGTTGAAATTGCTTTCCATTCACTCCGGATTGATATTTATGAGGGTCATTAAAACCAGTAACGTTAAATCTCCGTCTTTTAATAGATTGAGGAGCTATAATAATGAAATGATCAGTTAATAGTGCTATGTGTAAGAGAAAATTTTATTATGAGTTGTTATTCACTTACCAATTTCAGGTTGAGCGTCTTCCTCGATCCAGTCGTCGAATTAAACGATTTGAACTCATGTGTAATAATATATGTGTCATTTTTTTTTTATTTAAAGTGTCGGTTTTTATACTTATTTTTTGATTTTTTGATAGGTATAATTAGCAAAAATGTAGCGCTTTTAAATTTTTCCTCAGCGTCAGTTTGATTTTTTTGGAATTTCAAAGAGCTAACGGTACTGCTATCATTTCTGCTTCATCAGGCAGTCAGTGCTGACAAATAATTAATGTGGGATAAACTATTCTTACACAGGTAAAATAATAAGGAACTCAAATATATCTGTCTCACAATCTACAGAATGTCACAGTTTTCGTCAGTACGTAATCAGCACTGACATTTAGAGTGTGAGTGTGTTAGTAAAAAAATCAGAGATTGTCAGTATTTTGGTCATCACCTGATCAGCACTGAGATTTAGAGTGTGTGTTAGTAGAAAAATCAGCGATTCCTGTAGGGTATCTAGCTATGATATTGTAGACAACATTTAATAGGGCCCTTACATGATCAAATCATTTGATCAAATCGCGTGTCTGTGTAATTTGACGGTTTGACATACACACGTTAAATCGCCATCAAATTTCATGCTACCTTTCTATTAATTTACAAAGGAAATTGGTAAAATATAAGCGATTTGAAGCGCGATAAATGGCCGTAGCATTCACAATTAACAATATTTGAGTTTTTAAAACACCATAATTATCACTTTTTTGTCCCGATCCAAATTTAATTGTCTTTTTAATTTAATTTTGCGCACTTGCCTACTCACACGTTTGTTTACATTTGAAATTTGATCAAATGGTTGCAACGCACGTCAAATGCTAATTTGGCACTGAAATTTGATCAAACAGCGACTTACACGCATCCACAACGCACGTCAAATAGCCATCCAATTTGATGGAAAACAAAAATTATAGACTTCGGTCAAATCGACATCAAACACGTACGTGTGAAAAACACATAGACAATTTTACTACCACAGATACACGAGTTGATCAAATATTTGATCGTGTAAGGGCCCTATAACTTTTCCTTAAATTTGCTATCACAGTTCCCAGCCAGCAAGGTACCGTACATTTTACGAACATTGCGATTTACGAGCTATTCTCGAATAAGAAAACAATAACAAAAGAAACTTTTTTCATGTCAAAAAAAAAAAGAAAACGAAAAATTTCAAACTCAATATTTTAAAAGTAAGTATGTAAGTTATTCTAACCCTACCTATCGGCGCACCCTTTATTCACGTTGCCCAACACGTGACTCCACTGGTATAGTTAACGTTAACAGCGAAACTTTCGCTGACACGGCACACGCGCAAGCGATAGGTGACACCAATCAATAAATGCGTGCGAATCGCAGCATAAGCATAATTACCTTTTAGTAATGATTGCGAAATGCTAAATGTGGAAACTGCAAAGTTAGCAGTATAACTCTAGGCTAAGAAGTTAGTTCGTAAGAAAAGATTATTGTAAAAGGCAGTCTAAATTGGGAGCGCAACGATAGCGCAAGAATAAACCGCAAGTTGTAATATTAAAAATCGTGTTTGTTTAATGAACTGGTGAACGGTTGGTTCACCGCAACTTTAATTTTTTTGTGGTTTCCCCTAAGGAAACCTTATGTGGCGCCCGAGCAATCGGTGCGAAGGGCCTTTTTTTCAAGTGCGAAAAGAATAAAGTGAAAAATAATAAAATTTTCAAATAAAAAAGGAAATAAGTGAAAAATAGTAAAATTTTCAAAAAAAAAAAAAATCAAAAGACAAAAAAAAGGACAAAGAAAGAAATAATTTGTTTAAGCTAAAGAGCTTCGAAATAACCAACGAAATAAAATTCTTTTTTTGTTCCAATGAAATATTGGACTTTGTAAGTATAAACCTTGCATATTATTACTTTTTTTTCCATAGAGCAAATTATCAAAGACTATGAGATAGTTCGACATAGGCCGATCTATACGGCCATATTAAGACATATAAGGGGGAAAATTAGAGGGGCGGCAGATTCTGCACTACTCGCGCATAATATTTTAGATTCCGATTGGGGCAGGATAAAGGAAATCCTATCCCTACATTTTGCCGACATTAGGGATATTGAAACCCTAGAACAGCAATTGACATTAATGTCACAAGGACGCCAGAAGGTGTCCGACTCCTACGCACAAATACAGAGACAGCTTTCGCTAATGATTAATACAATCAAAGGCGACAAATACGCCCATAACGAAACAATAGAGGCATTGACGGAGGCTCACCGCCGAAGAGCGCTGGATGTTTTCGTAAGAGGGCTAAACGGGGACCTGCCCGCCCTTCTCCTAGTACAAAATATAAAGACCCTGCCGGAGGCATATTCCGCGTGCCTCAAAATTTTAAATGTAGACCGTAGGAATACTATCTACCGCACACCCTTCCACAGGGAGAACAGAAGCTTCAATGACAGCTACCAATCCTCACACCCTAATTTTTTTTCACGTGATAGGAGAAATTACCCAACCTTTGACCAGGGTTACTCAACGAGGAGGAATTTCAATCAACCTACAAACCGCACGTGGCAAAATAACAATAACCAACAGAGACCAGGATCCGGTTACCCAAGCTCAGGACAAGCAAAAATGAGCAACCAGTCAACCCAAAGTTGGCGAAATAACAACCAATCCTTGGCAGTCGTAAGGGCAGACGCAGAACCATCTTCCCAGACCCGACAGACAGTCGGAACTAGGCTTACAAGGTACGACAACACGAGAAGGGCTACAAATCCTTCTGGCTTCACAGGATATTCGGATAGAATCCCAAGCAAACAACAGAAACTTTTCCATCTGGTACCGGTTGATGAGGACGAAGGTCAGACCAACAAAGAGCAAACCACAGGGGATCAGGTAAATTTTACCATGGGAGCCTCGTGTCCGGCGTACCATATCTAGAATACGTCACGCAGGATTTAGGTACTTTAGAGTTTCTAGTGGACACGGGGGCGAATAAAAACTATATAAGCGAGCGCGTAGCTCAAAATACCATGCCAGTAGAGAAACCATTTCAGGTAATTTCCGCGGGGGGAAATATAAAAGTAGACAGAAAAACATGTGGACATATTTTTAAGTTCGTAGGTAAAGATCTTTCCACCACATTTTTTGTTCTCCCAGGACTGAAATCGTTCGACGGGATAATAGGTGACGATACATTGTCAGAAATTAAAGCAGTTTTAGATAGAGAACTCAACATTCTCATTTTAAAACCAGATATACTACTACCCCTTAAGCGGAAAAAAGCGCAGCAAGTTAACAATATCAATGTAGACATCCCTTTTGACGATAATATCACTGATTCCACAAGAAAAAAGCTTTACCAAATATTAGAAAAATATGAGGATTTGTTCGGCCCAGTCAACCAAGGCATGGAAATCCAAACCAACGTCCAGGCGGAAATTAAAACAGTAAGTGATGAAGCCATTTATACGAAAATATACCCATACCCCATTAACAAGCGTGAGGAGGTGGAGAAACAAATCCTAAAGCTACTATCAGAGGGCATAATTCGTCCTTCCAAAAGTCCTTACAATTCACCTGTATGGATTGTGGCAAAGAAGTCACACTCTGATGGGGAACAGAAATATCGATTGGTTATAGACTTCAAACGCTTAAATAGAGTAACAATCCCTGACACATATCCCATACCTGATATCAATGACACTATTGCCAGTCTCGGCAATGCAAAATACTTTACGACACTCGACCTTACTTCGGGTTTCCACCAAATCCCAATGAAAGAAAGCGACATCCCAAAAACGGCATTTTCCACCATGAATGGAAAATACGAATTTTTGAGGCTTCCTTTCGGTTTAAAAAATGCACCCGCTATCTTCCAGCGTATGATAGACGACGTGCTGAAAGAATTTATAGGTCGTATCTGCTTCGTATACATCGACGACATCATAATCTTTAGTAAGGACGAAGCTACTCATCTAAAGGATATCGAAACTATCCTTGCCAGACTTCTAGCTGCGGGTCTCAAAGTTAACCTTGAAAAAACACAGTTTTTGAAAACAAGCGTAGAATTTCTGGGTTATATTGTGACCTCCGAAGGAATAATCCCCGACCCAAAGAAAGTGAAATCTATTAAAAATTTGCTACCTCCGACTAACCTAAAAGAGCTCAAGAGCTTCCTAGGATTAACATCGTATTATCGGAAATTCATTCACGATTACGCAAAGATCGCAAAACCGCTTACGAACCTTACGCGGGGAGAACATGCACAAGTGAAAGCAAAGCAATCGAGAAAGGTACCGATTAATTTGAACAAGGAAGCGCTGGAAGCATTCAAAAGCCTCAAGGAGATATTGACGACCTCCGAAGTCTTGACGTTCCCAGACTTCAATAAATCCTTTAACCTTACTACTGACGCCTCCGATCTTGCTATTGGCGCGGTACTATCGCAGGATTTCGATGGCAAGGACAAACCCATTGCGTTCATATCGCGAAGTCTATCAACCACGGAAAAAGCATACGCAACAAACGAAAAAGAAATGCTTGCTATTGTGTGGGCATTGGATAACCTTCGAAAATACCTGTATGGCGCTAAGAAAATACGTATATTTACTGATCACCAACCGCTAACCTTCTCTCTTAGCAACCGCAACTACAACGCCAAACTTAAACGTTGGAAGGCTAAGATCGAAGAATTCAATTACGAAATAATTTATAAGCCAGGTAAATCTAACGTCGTGGCCGACGCCCTGTATCGGCTCAAAACACAGGCAAACCCCCTCACAACGTCAACAACGGACTCCGCAAGTGAAAACGGTTCAGTCGTAGATACCGTCCATAGTGCGGAACAGGACAACTCTGACCTTATACCATTCGTAGAAGTGCCTTTAAACGTATTTAGGAATCAGCTTGTGTTCGGAGGTAGGCTTGAAATATTTGAGGAACCCCATCCTGGTTACTCGCGACATTATTTAAAGATAGAGGGAGTTAGCGAAGAGGAGCTAATTAGGGTACTAAAGGAGAAACTCAGACCAAATGTAGTCAATGGCATAAAAATACCAGAGAATAAGTTAGGGATGCTTCAAAAAGTGTATCTAGAAAACTTCATCCAATACAAGATCCGGGTAACTCAGTCCATAGTAGAAGATTTGAGGGATCCAGACAGAATTTGTGAAATTATATGGGCAGAGCACAAAACAGCTCATCGTAATGCAATCGAAAACAAGAAACAAATCCTAGGAAAATACTACTTCCCAAAAATGAACAGTATTATCAAAGGCTACGTCTCGTCCTGCGAAACGTGTAAGCTCAGCAAATACGACAGACATCCTAATATACCAGAGTTACAGACCACACCTATCCCATCACGTCCTTGCGAAATAATTCACGTAGATATCTTTGAAATACAGGGAGAAAAGTTCCTTAGTTGCATCGACAAATTCTCAAAATTCGCAAAACTTTTCCACTTGAAAAACAAGTCCACTTTGCACCTTAAGGACAAGATAGTGAAACTCTTACATTACTTTACAACACCAGATATTCTTGTAACAGACAATGAGCGTGGTTTAGTTAGTCCAATTATCCAGAATCTGTTAGTGTCCTTGGGAATTAGGCTGTACCGCACACCATCCCAAAGAAGTGAAGTAAATGGCCAAGTAGAAAGACTCCATTCCACCTTAATTGAAATTATCAGATGCCTGAAGAGCGATAACCCAAATTTAAGGACGAAAGAACTAGTAAATATAGCAGTGGATCGCTACAATAACTCTATCTATTCGGTTATAAACCGAAAACCCTGCGAAATATTCTTCAACCGTGCAAAAGCGGCCAATTATCAGGAGCTCCTAGAAAAGAGTAGAAAAACCAACGAATATCTCAAAAGCATTCTGACTCAAAAGCAATTATCCCAAATTGAACGCCATAATAGGAAAAGATCTCTACCGGAGCGTTATGACGAAAATGATGTCATATACGTGAAGGACAAACAGATCAAAGGAAAGCAAAAACCCTTATACAGAAAGGAAATTGTGGCTAGGGACAACAGGGTATCAGTAACCACAGTTAGTGGTAAAAAAATTCACAAAACCCATATTAAACACGTTAAGCGCAGGAACGCGCACCCTTCTTGAAAAAAAAAAAAAATTTGAAAAATATTTTTGAAAAATATAGAAAAATATATATAAAAGTATAGAGCAAATAGAAAAATGCATAGAAGGAAAAAAAGAAAAAAATGAACAAAAAAAAAGATTTAACAAGAAAACGAGATTATTTTCATTAAAAGCTCATTAAAACGTATGCAAATACAGAAGGATATGTTCACTACTACAAGAGGGGGCTTATAAGTGTGACAAATCGTGCCTTAGTAGGTTGTGGCGCCATCGATTTTGACAAATGGCTACGCTACTCCCAAAACGGATTCCACGATCCCCCATAGCTGGTTCGAGAACAGTATGGACCTCTACCCTGAGAAAAAAAGATAAAAAAAGAAAAATCGTGCCTAACCCGCAACAGATTTCACATATTGAATAAAAAAAAAAAAAACAAAGAAAAATCGTGCCTAACCCGCAACAGATTTCACATATTGAATATATAGAAAAAAAAGATAAAAATCGTGCCTAACCCGCATCAGATTGAAATATATAAAAAAAAACAAAAAAAAAAAAAAAAAAATCGTGCCTAACCCGCATCAGATTGAAATATTGAAGGAAAAAAAAGAAACAATCGTGCCTAACCCGCATCAGATTTGAGATAAATCAGCAAAAGAAATATATTGAAATTTAATCCTTGCGCCTAATCCGCAGGAAGAACAAAAAAGCATTATTACTATACCAAACTATATATACTTGCGCCTAATCCGCAAAATAAATCTCAAAAAAAGCAAAAAAAAAAAAAAAAATAAAAAAATAAAAAAAAAAAAATTATAAACAAAAAATAGAGATATTTTATCAGAAAACAAAAGAAGAATAAACAAGAAGAATATACTAAGCAAAATTATTACATTTCTGCGCCTAATCCGCCAGAAAACACAGAAAAAAAAAAAAAAATAAAAAATAAAAAACACAGATTTTTTTTTTCTTCTCTCTTTTTTCTCTTCCCTCAACAGGAAGCAAGTTAATAACTACTAACATACTAACGAAGGCAAGAGCATTCAGAATTTGTAAATTGTTAACTAAAATCAAGTATAAAAATATCCTGTTTTCTTACGCTGTCATAATAAAAATCCTGTAACAAATATATTTCTTCAATAACTAATATTCCTTTATTAAAAACATATTATGTAAATATAATAGTAATAAAAATGCAAATTATGTAATATAAGATACTTAGGTGAATTTGGAAATTTCAATGTAAAATTCAAAGGAAAACCTATAAACGCTCTTGCAGGACGAAAATTCTAATTAAGCTACCAACTACTAATACACTAACAATAACGGTTTTGCAGATTCCCACTGCTGGCATCAGCCATCAGCGCCCTACACATCTTTCATTATAAGACTCCAATCGTTACTATCCAGAATGGAAACGGGTGGATCATCGGTGGATCATTCAAGTTAGTTCACGTTATCAATCTGCAACAATATGTCACGACCATTACACAGATGGAAGATTTGATAAGCTTTTTTATGAGGCAAACCGACGTCCGGATTTTATCACAACTTTATATCAACCAAACATTGGACCGACTTGAAGAGCTAATGGGAAGCGGAGGCAAAACAAGGACAACCCGCTCCATCGACTGGCTAGGCTCAGCATGGAAATGGCTCGCAGGCTCACCTGATGCAACCGATTGGAACAATATTCTTCGTAGCCAAAACGAAATTATCGAGAGCAATAACCACCAATACAAAATAAACCAGAAGGTTTTCGCAGCCACCCAAGATGTATTGAAAAAAATTGAGGAGGTGGTAAATCGTACAAATTACATAACAAAGGAAATCGAGGCGGCGGAATTTGATCAAAACGCATTGCACCACATCTTGCTTCTTCGCGAAGAAATTACCGAAATTGTGCGAGCATGTCAACTAGCGAAGAGCGGAATTGTGAACACCAACCTACTTGATACAGACGAGGTCAACCAGATCCTGTCAGAAATGGAGACTCTTCCATACCAAAATGTTATAGAGGCTATTGAGTACGGTCAACCATCGGTATACACAAATGGGACACTGCTTCTCTACGTGCTCTCAATGCCCAAGGTGACTACTAAGAAATATAATCTGCTAATTACCCGTGCTGGTATCTATGAAGACAAACAACTAGATTTACCATTCGAAAGGATGCTTGTCAGCCAAGAGGAAACATACGGGCTGATGGGAAATTGCATAGCTATCAGTTCATCTACAGTATGCAGATCAGAAGCATTGTCGAAATTAGAGGAAAACAGCTGCATACCACGACTGCTAAAAGGGGGCGACGCTAGCTGCCAATTCACCAGGCGAAACGGATCAATTATAGAATTGGTAAACGATAACACCATATTCCTCTCAAACTACCAAGGCGAAATCAGGGGTAACAATGCCTCAAGTATCATAAACGGTACCTATGTCATCCAACTGAGTAACGAAACAGTTAGGATCGGCGATCAAGTATTTTCTAGCAACGAGGCCATTACAGCACAAGCCCTACCAGCCGTCCTGTCTAATATCAAGCAGCATACCATGAAGATAAATCTTGAATACGTTCAAGACATCAGAATGGAGAACGTTAAGTATCTAGGGTACGTTAATGAAAAAATAAATTTTTCTATCATTACAGAAGCCTTAGCAATATGTGCTATAATTGTGGTCGCTGCTATTCTGTGGAGATGCTACACTAGAAAGCCAGACCTTCCACAAATACCTGAACGTTGGACAAGTAGCACCAACACCAACAAGATCACAAAGAGCATATCCGCATTCAAACTCGATCACCCAGAGCCAAGCTCACCAACAGAAAGCCGTGACCACTCCATGCATATTGTAACCCCCTCAGGTTTTTCGATTGATCTGCGGGACGCAGATCTTTAAAGGGGGAAGAGTTATTCTAACCCTACCTATCGGCGCACCCTTTATTCACGTTGCCCAACACGTGACTCCACTGGTATAGTTAACGTTAACAGCGAAACTTTCGCTGACACGGCACACGCGCGAGCGATAGGTGACACCAATCAATAAATTCGTGCGAATCGCAGCATAAGCATAATTACCTTTTAGTAATGATTGCGAAATGCTAAATGTGGGAACTGCAAAGTTAGCAGTATAACTCTAGGCTAAGAAGTTAGTTCGTAAGAAAAGATTATTGTAAAAGGCAGTCTAAATTGGGAGCGCAACGATAGCGCAAGAATAAACCGCAAGTTGTAATATTAAAAATCGTGTTTGTTTAATGAACTGGTGAACGGTTGGTTCACCGCAACTTTAATTTTTTTGTGGTTTCCCCTAAGGAAACCTTAAGTTGTAAGTTTGTAAAATTTCTACATTTACGATAAAAAAACGGACGTAAAAAGATTCATATACGAGTGCTTTTTCGATACATTTACGACACTCGTAGGCACTGAACATTTTAAAGCGAAACAGTATTCGTAGGCGAATCATAAACGGATATCATAAACGATATTTTATTAGAGTTTTCTTCGAGAAAACATCCGTTTACGAGCTCGTTTACGATGATTTTGCTGGCTGGGTTTGCATAGATCTCCGATCCATATAGGAGCATGGGTATCATGATCCAATTAAAAGGTCATGTCAGTTCGCTGGCCGCCATATTTCTTTCGGTTTTAGAAAAATTATGAGGTCCTCATATGTCATTTCCTTTTGCAATTGGCACAGCTGTTTGTTTGGTTGTTCGCGGCTTTATTGGTCCTGTGACGTAAGCAGTATTTGACATTTCCGCCTACTGGCATTACCGTCTCAATATATATACCGTGCGTGGGTATTAACACAGAACAAACAAAACCCCAATAATTGGATTTTTACTAATTAGAAAAATTGTTTTGGTGTTTGGCTCAGACCGTGGTTTGAACCCGAGACCTCTGGCATAGCAGGCGAGCACTCTACCCACTGCACCACAGCGGCCACAACGGATATAACATGCATAAAATATATCCATGTAGTAGCATTGCGCGACTTGGCTGTATTTACTTGATCGCCTATAACTTTTCCATTTTACCATGGATTTTTTTCGTTGAAAGCTTATTTTTTTGCTAATAGAATGTAGCTTCACGTAAAGGAGTAAAACCGAAGGTGAAAATATTGGTTTTAGAGATATTGCCTGACAAAGTCAATTTTTTCTTTAAAAAATCGAAAAAATTCAAATTGAATCATCAATATTTCCGAAACTATAAGAGGTAGAGAAAAATGTTATAGAACCCATGTATAGGAAATTTAACTTTCTTTCGTTTGCTGTCACTCTAACAAAAAAAGTCTCAATTAGTCGACGAGTTATAGCCAAAAAACCATACAAAAAATATGCTGTAAATCGGCAATTGCCGGCAAAGTTCAAAGGTCGATTAAAAACAAATTCGAACTAACCTAAGCAAACGCCGCGATACGGGTCTTCTAATTTAGCCTCTATTTTCACCCCTAACTTTCAGAACCGAGTTAACTTTTGTTGACCTGAATATGTTCCACAGTGTTATACATTTCAGCTGCAATCAGATTGTATTGCAATCTTATAAAGTGTATATTATTGTAAGCAGCTTTGATTGTAAATCATATTGCTATTAACTTTTTTGATTGTAAAAATAAAAATTTCCAAAATTTAGAAGTATGGGCCTAATGAATAAACATCAAGCAAATGCTTTTCTGGACCTTTTGCTTTAATTTCTATGAATACAAATTGAAGAAAATGCTTTTTTCACTAGCAATTGCTTTTGCTACAAGCATTTGCTTTTTTATGTCAGCATTTGCTGAAATCTGTAAGCAATTGCTGAATTCCGTATGAATAAAATTAGCATTTGCTATTTTTTATAAACAAAAGGTAATGATTTTTTAAGCATGCCCTACCCTAGATAGTGTCGAAAAAAAATGTTGTAAAAGTCCGCCCCTAAATTTGAAGCTTATGTTGAGAGGGTTAAGGGACACAAAAAAAAATTTTTTTGGACCCCGCGAAATACCGCCGAAATTGTTTTTTTCTTGTAACTTTGTTATTTATCATCCGATTTTTAAAATTGATACGTCATTAGTTTCGTATTTTGAAGCTCTACACTTCCTTCTAATGCTCTTTTGAGCTCTGAAGTCGTTTTCACATAGTTGGGTCAGCTAACTTATTTGTATGTCCATGAATTATCATCTTTGTATTGCCAAATGAAAGTGCTTCAAAATTCATGACAATGTTGCCTTGAAATGGTTTTACTAAATTAATAAACAAAGAAGTTACGTCACAAAGAAGTTATTTAACGTAGCAATTATTTAACTAATTTTTTTAAGCAATTCAGGATATGTAAAGTTGTACAAGTCCGACCCTAAATTTGAAGCTTATATTGAGAGGATTAAAGAAAAAAATTTTATTTTTTTCTGATCCCGCGAAATACCGCCGAAATAGTTTTTTTATTGTAACTTTGTTTTGTGACTTCAGAGTGCTAAAGGACATTAGAAGAAAGTATAGAGCTTCGAAATACGAAAATAATGACGTATCAATTTTAAAAATCGGATGATAAATAACAAAGTTACAAGAAAAAAACCATTTCGGCGGAATTTCGCGGGATCAGAAAAAAAATTTTTTTGTTAAAAGAAATGAGTTAAATAACAGGCATTAAATATTCGTAGTGAAGTAACTTCTTTGTTTATTAATTTAGTAAAACCCTTTAAAGGCAACATTGTCATGAATTTTGAAGCACTTCCATTTGGCAAAACAAAGAGGATAATTCATGGACATACAAATAAGTTAGCTGACCCAACTATGTGAAAACGACTTCAGAGCTCAAAAGAGCATTAGAAGGAAGTGTAGAGCTGCAAAATACGAAAATAATGACGTATCAATTTTAAAAATCGGATGAAAAATAACAAAGTTACAATAAAAAAATAATTTCGGCGGTATTTCGCGGGATCAAAAAAAATTTTTTTTTGTGTCCTTTAACCCTCTCAACATAAGCTTCAAATTTAGGGGCGGACTTTTACAACTTTTTTTTCTCGTATGGGGACCAACCCTATCTACCCTACCCCATGCTAAATTTTTCAGAAATTAGTTTTCGCTCGATTTATCTTCTAAGTACATGCAATTATGGAACCTTCAGACGCTTTTTCAACTGTTATGGTAATTTGACAAAATGAACGAAGGTAAAAACTTAATAGAATTCATATCGTCGTATCAACAGGAAAAAAACCTACTAGTTTTGGTAAGAAAAGCCCAGAAATGGCATTTCTCTTACCTATTTGCACAATGTTGTTGTTGTAAAGTTTATGACGTTGTTGTTGTTTGTGCCAAAACCAGAGTTGCGTGATTTTGATTTGGATGAATCACGAATCATAAATATTTTCTGATTCCTGATTTAAAGTATTTTCAAATAAAAGATAACACTGTGCTACACCAAAAATATGCAGGGCCCATAAAACACTACCTCATTTGCGGTTTTTCCCCATCACTTCCAGTGGCGTAGTAACGGGGGGGTTTTGGGGACAACCCCCCCCCCCCCCCCCCGAAAGATTCGTTTTGACCATAAAACCATCTTTGACCTTATTAGCATACATTTCTTTTTCAGGAAAAAATCAATGAGAATAGTAATTTTTCGAAATTGGTAATTCGAAATTTAGCGTTTTTTCACGAAGTATTACTTATAATTCTAGCGTTTATTGAGCCGTAGGAAAGTGCAAGAACCGCAGGAAGTTCACCACAATTTACATTCTTTGTACTTATATTCGCTCTTTTATGGTAATATTCCTACGGTTCCTGCACTTCCCTACGGCTCAACAAACGCTACAATTATTATACGGTATTGCTGTTATTAACATGCTAATAACAGAAAAGTAACGCCAATTATTTAAATTTCAAGTTTTCTTTCAATTACTTATCATCTTAATCAAATAATATTAGTATAAACTACAATGGGAATAAATATGCAATGTATAAGAGTATCTGAACTTGAGATTTTACTTAATGTCTGTCAAAATGGAATATTAAAAAACTAAATTATATAAGAAAATTATTATTTATAACCGTAGCACATAGGTAGAAATATTTTCTGTGTACATCTATTCCAAATTCCAAAAATCCAATTAAAAGTAGAGCTCTCGATTTTTTTTTTGAACATTTTCGAGTAGCCCGAACAGTTGTTTTTCAAATGCTCGAAGAGTTGTTTGTTTGTTTATTACCCGTATGTTTGTACGGGCATTTGAACAATTCGGGTATTTTGAAGTTTGTTTTTTCTTTTGTTTATTATTATTTTTTTTCGTTATACATATGTAGTTTTTTTATTTTTGTTTTTCCGATACACATTTTTTTGTTTGTAAGCTCGAATGCTCGAATGTTTGTACGGGCATTTGAACAACAAACGGGCTTCAAACAAAAACGATCAGATCGAATTGCTCGATACCCGGGTATCTAGGGCTCTAGTTAAAAGTCGATTTTATTGAAAAATATATACAGTGACTCAAAAAAAAAAAAAATCATACACCAGAGTTTTTAAATTTAATTCAAACAGTTCTGTCGAAAATTTGACTCTCTTATTTTCGTTTAAAAATGTAAACAATTTTTCAATAAAAATCGCCTTAAGCAGGATTTCTAAGCTTATGGAAAAATCCGAAAAATCGTAGAAATTTCTAAAAGTGGATTAAAAATTTCAAAGCGCGGCCAGAATTTATAGAAGATTTTGAGGAGATTTCTAAGTGTACTGTTATGTAGTCAACCAATTTTAGTGTAAAAAGTGCTATTCTCAATGCTGTAAAAATTTCCGTCGATTTTAGAAATTTTTTTCTGTAGGGTGTTTGCGTTATATGTACGTGAGACCGTTCCAATTAAAATTTCCGAAAAGCCAATGAAATTTTTCAAAAATTTGAATGTTGCATATTATTATATTACAATTGAATGAGCTGCAAAATTGCATACTCAAAAATTTTCTAAAAAATGTAGCTTTATAATCCTTAGCCCCTTTTTATGATAAGTACTTCCTTAACTTTGAAAAATTGGAAATACTAAAAATACTGCCTAAAAAGTTAACAATAATCGCTGCTAAATATCTGGGTTACTTTCGAGCATCACCTGCATTAACCAAGATATGCGTTAGAAATATAAACATTAAAATTAAATATAAAGCACAAAAAGAAAATTATTGTAGGTACATATGAAAAACCCTGTATCTAGTAGTGCGGCTTTGTGCGATGTAATTTTTTGTCGGCTAACTACTAATTGTACTAGATATCATGTCCGAGGGTTAATTTGACTGAGTCTGACAGAGCAACGTAACAAAACCAATTTTTAAAACGAAAAATAGTGATAATTTTTTTTTTAAATATCCCAACTTTAAAAGCTTACAACTATAAACTTAGAATTATTGGAAACCAAGGATATTATTGAAAAGTGTTAATAATTACTTGAACCTTTAGGATTCATCACGATTACTTAAATGAAATGCTTTAAATAATAAATATTCAAGTTGAAACTAGCACTTAAAAATATGTAAGAAAAAAACAAAAAAATTAACCTCAGATATGCTAAGTTACGACCATCTGGGGCAAGTGCAGAGTATGGGGTCGGGAAAAAAGCGATGAATTATTGTTCCCCATTCTATTTCCAATATGTGGGTATGTTTTTTTTTCTGTAATTGTAACAATTTTACAAAATTCAATTTTGGGCGCGTAAAACTTGAAAATCTACCTATGCGCGTAGATTCCAGAAGAGAATATGAGACTTACTTTTGAAGTATAGTTAAGGCTCTTGGCAACTGACAATCTGGCATGTCAAGCAGTGTGTATGTGTAATTTTTTTTTTTTGGGTGTTAGTGCAATCGTCAGTCGTCGTGCTACACGTTCATTTTCGGGCTCGCGTTGATTAGAATCAAATCTTTTAGATATTTGCGTCAATCACCCGACACTCACACATATGTATACACTTCTTAACATTCCAGATTTTAAGTGGCCAAGGGCCTTAAGAGTTTGATATATGTATTATAAGCGATATTTGTGTACTAAAATGTTAAATTATAGTCTGAAAAAATTACATTTCGCTAGCTTATGACCGGTTTCACCCTCTCCGGTTAAGCACTTAACCAGAGATTTTTGCCCGGTTAAGCAATTTATTTGACAGCTCGCCATACAATTTACGTCAAACTAACCAGCGATTAAATTAACCGGAGATGGTGAAACCGGCCCTTAGAGTGCAAACTGTGTAAGTCCACTTTTATGAAAAAACAAGTTACACGCTAAACAAGTCTGAGATACTTGTCATATTTCTACTCGTTGTTATTCAGTGATACGCAAATTGTGTAAGTCCAAAAAGCGAAAAAAATTGTGTAAGTCCAAAATATTTATATGAACAGAAATTTTTTTTCATTTCGAATTTTTTTTTCTTTTTTGTTTTTTGTCTCTCCTACAAAGTTTTAAAAAAGGACTTACACAATTTGCATTCTAAGCTAGCGATTTTTATCATTTGTAAAAAAAAATTGTAGTTTTTTTTTTTTTGGTAATTTTAATTTTGGTAAATTTTTTACATTGGCTGTGCCCCCCCCCCCCCGAAAAATTCTCTAGCTACGCCACTGATCACTTCGTTTTTAATTTTTTTGCGTACAAATATAATACAACCCTGAAATTCTTGAAATTACAAATTCGAGATGCTACAACTTTTCTGTTTCTTGGTCGAATTCAATTTTTTTTTATTTGAAGGATGCTACTTTTACCTTTCAAACAAGCAAAATAGTTTGCAATGAATCATTTTGATTTCAGAAATTAGAATTGTAATAATTTACAAAAGTTTCATTTCATCGTAAATCATTTTAATTGTAAAAATCACAATTACAATAATTTTAAAAAATTTCATTGCAATACAATTTTCTCATAAATCATTTCATTACAATAATTTACAAAATTTTTCATTGCAATAAACTTCAAACGTAAATCATTTTCATTGTAAAAATTACAATAGCAACAATTGTATTGTAATAAATTTTCATCTTAAATCAAATTGATTGAAAAATGTTTGATTGCAAGACTTGCAATAGCAATCATTTTCCTCTTAGCATTATACACATGCATTGGGACTGATGAAAGGCAAGCGCCTGGGTAATTCGAGTAATACCCGGCATTTATATCACACGCTTAGCCGTGTAATAACCCATGTCCCGGGTATATACATACATACATATGTATGTATGTAGTTATGTACATATTGGATGGTGTCGGACACACGGTCATTGTTTATACTATATAGTTTGGTCACTCAAATGGTCTTCTTTTTGTTCATTTTTAAAAATGCGTATGTATTTGTGCGAAAATGGAGAGAATGAAGGAATCAATGCTGTGCAATTTCGTAGAATTGCTGTTACTACGAAAATGGGAGCATATTAGCTATGATTTACTCCGTTTTTACTGAATTTTTTTCTTCACTACGAAAACGATTTTAATAAAAATATATCGCACCCTAAATGATAAAGTGGCCGCTGTGGTGCAGTGGGTAGAGTGCTCGCCTGCTGTACCAGAGGTCTCGGGTTCAAACCACGGTCCGAGCAAAACAATTTTTCTAATTAGTAAAAATCCAATTATTGGGTTTTTTAAGAGCAGCGGTCACCTCTCGGCAGTGGGCGGCATACCCTCCGAGAGTATTTCTGCCATGAAAAAGCTTCTCACAAAAAATGCATTCGCCGTTCGGAGCCGGCATAAAACTGTAGGTCCACCCAATTAGTAGGAAAAACAAAAAGGAGCACACCTCGAATTGGGAGGGAAGCTCGGCCATAAAACTCGTCAGAGTTATAATAGCGCCATTGTATTATTATTAAATGATAAAGTGACACAACTCAAATTTTTTTTAAATCGACTTTTCTAGCGATTGCCAACAAAAAAAACTTTTCATTCGGGGTCTCTTTTGACTGAAAAATAGCCATCATATCATTGCTTATAAAGGAAAAAAGCTTTTAGTCTCCTGAAAATTTTTGAATTTTGAGTTGTGCCACTTTATGATTTAGGGTGCGATATATATTAATTTTTTTTGAGCATATCGGTCCAAGTGCGCACAAAATAACAGATAAATGTGTAGAACTAACATTAAAATAATATTGAGTTTTCCTATTGATTTTACATTTTTAACTAGATAATTTTGCAATTTAAGCTAGTTAAATTAACACGGAATGGTCGTGTTAAATTAGCAATAATAAGGTTGTTCTCTCTGTGTGATTTTGGCCTGGCAAATTTGATGAGATGACATAAGTGTGATAAATTTGCCGAGCAAAACAACAAAATACACGTCTTGTCAAATTTGGAGCTTCGGCAAATTTCTCATACCCCAACCCGTGATATTTGATATCATGAGAAAAATATCACGGGAAATGCAACCATGTTATTACATTCACAATAGTCTTCTATGAGAAGTGAGTTTAAATTTATGTTTCTAGTTCCTTTTTTAAGTATTTTATTTTATTCAGATAA
Organism: Urophora cardui; assembly: GCA_960531455.1. NCBI lineage: Eukaryota > Metazoa > Arthropoda > Insecta > Diptera > Tephritidae > Urophora > Urophora cardui. The sequence goes on from OY482672.1 coordinate 108,259,729, forward strand.
AAAATTAATTAATTCGAAATTGAAGCAAGCAAAGCAAAGCGACAACAGTCGTATAAAGAGTGGAAAGAATATGGTTAACATGCTAGTTCACAATGAAGTCAGTTCGAAATTTATTTTCTTAAAGGTGCGCTCTCTCTGTGTGATAAATTTCTCAAGATATCATGATATCTCGGCAAAAAGATTAGACAGAGAGAACAACCTTAATATATTTTTGATTTTACCTTAAATTTATTGGTAAATTAACAGGATTGATTTTACAATTTACAAAAATACAATGTACATTTCGTCGTACCATACGAAAACTAACATATTTAAAATTTCTGGCGAAAGCTTAAAAAAAAAATCTTTACGAAAAGTAACATATGTATTTCACTTTTGGCTGACGAAAATTAACAAAATCGACTTTTGGCTGACGAATGCATGTTATACCTATATGCATAAGTATTTCTTTACCTTTACTAAATCTTTAACATCCATTGATATATACAGGACATATTAACATGCCGTTTTGGTTTCCGTTCACTTTTCTAAGCCCAATTCCATGTGTACAATATCCCATAAACTTCATTGCAGTTAATAAATTGATTGGCCACTTGCAAGTCAAATTTGTATTCGCATTCATTTTTGATTGGTAGTGCAGATAAATTTTTCACTACCACTCTCTTTCAAATGGTAATCCGCTTTGAGCGGTAGTGGAAAAATGCCCATCATTGCTTTATATCAGGGACCCAAACAGTTATAACATTTAAAATAAAAGTCCTTGCAAAACAGTTATTTTTGGACTTTTTAATATATTTGAAACAAAAAAAAGTTATATCCGTACTTTTATTTTTTAAGTCCGAGAATATAAGTTATATCCGGACTTATTTTTCTGGCCAAAATAAAAGTCCTTCTTAATAAAAAACGAACGGCTTATGCGATTGGAATAAAATTGGTACTAATCGATTTGTATTGATTTCCAGAATCCAAAAATGTATACTTCTTTAACATTATATATTACTAATACTGCGAATTCAGCATAAACAGACATACATCTATTTTCTCATATGGGCATGAATAAGTAATCTTCATGTCAGGATAACTCGGAAACTAGATCCGACACAGAAAAATGCAAATGATATTCGGAATTAGGAATGAAATTTACTTTAGAAAAGTCTTATTTCGTTCTTCGGGGCCAAATTTGATTAAAAAGTGTTGATTTAAAATAGCAAAAAAATGTAATCCGGACTTTTATTTTCCATGTCCGAGAATAAAAGTCCTTTCTAATAAAAAACGAACAGCTTATGCGATTGGAATAAGATTGGCACCAATCAATTCGTATTGATCTCCAGAATCCATAAATGTATACTTCTTCAACATTATATCATCATATATATTATTTCTAATTGGTGTTTTATAAATATCCCTTTTTCTGCTCACATAATTTATCAAAAGATTAATAAGTAAGGCATTGTTTTAAAGGTATTAATTAGCTATGCATGCGAAACGGTGTTTTATTTGGCGTGGTACTTTTTTTAAATAGTATTTTGCAAAAATAAAATGTTTAAATTTAAACTAAAAGATTTGCGCCCAAAGCTATGCCTTCAGAATTATTTTATTCTATCAATTCAAATCTCAAATGCAGATGTCGCTCCATTTTAACAGTCGTATATATTTTAAAACACTTTTATAACCTTCAGCTGTATGTTTGTATGTAAACATATTATTTTAGGCGAATACGTGTGTATGCTAAATGGGGGCTTTTCAGTATAGGATATGCATTACGTAGTACATACAATATATGTATGTATATGTATGTATACTTTTGATCATATAAGACCATAAAATAATTGAGATAGATATGGACTTACATATATACATATATCAAAACGATCAGGATGAAAAAAATGATTGAACCATGTCCGTCCGTCCGGCCGTACACACTCTAACTTGCGCAAAAATAGAAATATTTAAATGAAATTGGGTACAGAGATTCTAATGGGAACAGAGAAAGTTGGGGTTGAAAATAAGGCATATGGATGTATTTCGAAAAACACGTAAAACATGATAATTCAGTCACTAATAAAGCCCGAGTGATGAAATGACGTTATGCCGTTATGAGGAAACATGCATGAAAACGTGTGGAAAAAAATTACCCAAGTCGGTAGGGACCACATACATATATATAAAAAAATATGTAAAATATATAAACAACATTAATACACATAACTACTTATATATATATATGTATGTAGGTATAATAAAAACATTTTATGCGATATGTTTGTCAAACATATAAGTAATTTATTGAAAGTTCCATAAGTTCCACTGTAGACATATAACCAAATAAATATAAGTTTTTTTAAAATGGGCGTGACAGCACAAACCATACCGACTGGCGCCACGTATGTATTGTTATTTCTTGCGCAAGATGCGCACGGGTCCGGCTAGTATTACTAATACTACGCATTTAGCATAAAAACACACACAACTATTTCCTCATATACTATGCATACCAAGTGGCAAAATACATGCAACTGGTGTTCAGTTGATCAAAAAGAACTTTCAGTTTCATATAAAAAATTCCTACTTTTTCCATATTGCGATCCATTTTTTTTTTGTCTTCTGAATATCTTAGGGAGTAAAGTTTTGCAAATTTGGCTAATTTTTTTTTATGGAAAAGAGACGGAGAACAGAATTTTTTGACCATTTTTGAAAAAATTTCATACAAATTTCATAAAAATTTAACTTAAAAAATTTGTTTAAGAAAATAAACTATATACTAATAAAAAAAACTTTTAAAAAGAAAGAAAATGACGGTTGAATTGTCAAAATCGGTTAGTTAGATCGTCTGCAATCGCGTTTAAGAAAAAGAGGTCAGAAAATTTTAATTGCTTATATATAGCAAAAAAAAAAAATCGTCGCCAAAAACAAAGACAGGTGTTTATTGGTGTCACGAAGGGCTTTCCAAAAAGGCCACTGCCGACCAAAATTTTTTTTTTTTTTTCGGATATAGTTTTTATTGTATCATTCCTGAAGAATATGACAATTTTTATAGAATCTTAACCTAGAATACAATGACGTTATTCGTTGCCACTGCCTCAAATAACATATGGATGAAAATTTTATTTGATATAAAATAAATACTTATGAATACATTTATTATGTGTATGTAAATGTTTTTGTTTTTACTAAGAGTATGTACGTTATTTTATTTTATATTCGTTCATTATGTTATTCATTTTCATTTGTATATGTATTTATGCCGTCGGAATGGAATGGAATGGAATTCCAAGCAGCTGATTGTATAGTATTAAAAGTTCATACGGCTTGACAGGACAGGATTATCGATGACACAATTGTGTGTTGCATTAGTAAGTGCTGTTTCAGCTTTCGGAATGGAAGATATTCCAATAAGCTGCGTGTATGAACTTAGGAATTTTTACGGCCTAATGGTATAGGCTCGTCCGGAACAGAATCATACATATGTTATACATGTGTATTAGTAAATGCTGTTGTAGCTTTCTGAATGGAAGGAATTTCAGTAAGCTCCTTTTTTGCAATTTAGAGGATTTACGGCCTAATAGGATAGGCTATTCGAAGTTTTAATTTTAGTGGCTCTAGCCTTGGTCACAATTTAGCTGGATATCCTTTCTCTTTAACCGCCTGGGGTATCTCTGTTCTAACAGGCTTTTAGCCAGTATGTTTGGGTGATTGCCTAGTCTTGTGGCGTAGTTAGTTTGTATATTTTTTTACTTCTTCAACAACTGTGTTAATCTTTAGATCCCTGTGTATAGCGGAATTTTTCATGTACCAAGGCGCCCGGCATATTGATCTTAATATCTTAGATTGTTGCCTTTGTATTCTTTCTAGACTGGATTTGGATGCTGAACCCCAAAGCTGTATTCCATATATCCAGGATGGTTTTATCACCATATTAAATAAAAGTATTTTGTTGTCTAGGCTTAATTTAGATTTTGGACCAATGATCCATTGTAGATTGCTTATTTTCAGCTTTGCTTGCATTAACTTATTACACTGGATCACAAAATGAAATTTGTTGTCTGTACTTTGGACGTGACTACCCTATATATATGTAAAATCGGTCGCTGATTCCGAAAATCGGGATAATTTTTAATTCTATGGGAAGGTTTTTGAGATATCGGCAATTTACCGTTATTTGGCCAATGGCTCCACTTAATCCTGAATGTCTCTTTAACGCAGTGAGCTATCTTCCTTGAGGTAAAACCAAACGAAAGAAAATTAAATTTCCTTTTCATGGCTCCTATAACATTTTTTTCTAACTCTTATAGTTTCTGAAATATTGACGATTAAATTTGAATTTTTTCGATTTTTTACGATTTTTTGAAGAAAAAATTGACTTTGTCAGGCAATATCTTTAAAACCAATGTCTTCACCTTCGGTTTTACTCCTTTACGTGAAACTCCATTCCATTGGAAAAAAGATAAGCTATCAACGAAGAAAATGCATGGTAAAATGGAAAAGTTATAGGCGATCAAGTAAATACAGGCACGTCGCGCAATGCCTCTGCACGGGTATATTCTATGCATGTTATACCCGTAAATGGGCTTGTATCTACTGCGCTGCCAACGTGCTGCTACTGCAGATGTGTATGTATTGGTACAACATGCATAGAATATACCCGTCCAGAGGCATTGCGCGACTTGGCTGTATTTACTTGATCGTCTATAACTTTTCCATTTTACCATGGATTTTCTTCGTTGATAGCTTATTTTTTTGGTAATGGAACGGAGCTTCACACAAAGGAGTAAAACTGAAGCTATAGATATACAGGATTAAGTGGACACATTGGCCAAATAACGGTAAATTGCCGATATCTCAAAAACCTTCCCATAGAATTAAAAATGCACCCGATTTTCGGAATCAGCGACCGATTTTACATATAGATAGGATGGTCGCGTTCAGAGTATTTTTTGGCTGTAGAGCAGTGTTATTAGGGCAACCAAAAATTGGCACAAGCAAGTTTTTTTCTATGGTAGCTATCACATAATGCTTAATTTAGAGTAGTTTTTAAGAAAAAATATACATTCTGACCTACTTTTGATATAGCTAAAAATTGCCAAATTCATAATAAATGCTAATTTATGCTAATTTCACTATTAAATGAAAATTACAAAAAAAAAATCGGAAAAAATATGTTACGGATTTTCTGCTCTCTGATTGGCTAATCGCTTCAATTTGTCAATTGAATTGCTCCAGATATGGCATGTATAGACGTCGGGTAATTTCAACAAAATTTTATTGCACATCTAACCCCCCATATATATTTCGTTTAATCTTCACAACCAGGGCATCGGAGCAAAAGTTTGGTTTTTCTTTAGCTACGTTCCTGCTCCATTCTCAAACATTTTTTTTTCCCTGGCTCTGCTCCTAACTCCCAATTTTTTTTGCTGCGAGCTCCGCTCTCGCTCCCATTTTTTTGTTGTGTTGATCGGGGATGCCGTATGTGGCAATATGAATTAGATTTTTTATACCGGAATCCTAATTCGGCCGCACTTTTGACAGGTGAGTAGAAATGTGTGGAAATATATGTATGAAGCAAATCGCATTGTGACCTCAAGCGTTTGATCGTAAATTTTTTGTAATATCGTATGTTCATTGCAACCCTGTATAACGTCTGAGTTGAACATTTCTCTACTAAGTCTGGCGTTTGACATTAAGTAAATTAAATTTTTTTTTTTTTTCGATGAAAATTTATGAAATTTATGAAAAAATTCAACAAAATATATTAGTGGCAGTGAACACGTTTACAATCCAACATCTAATATCGAATGTCAGTGTGAAGCGGCTTTGAGGTACAATCAACGCGCGACCGACCTAACGCCAAATTACGATTCCGGCATATTGTCTTTCTCTTTTGAACCTTGTACCTAAGAGTTTACATTTTGTTACTTTATTTTATTTTAGTTTACTTTACTTTGTTTTATGTTTTAATAAAAAAAAAAACTGAAATAAAATAATTTTTAAGGCTAATTCTTTAAGTTCAACGACAATTTGAATTAATTTGTTTTAAAACCTGTACCTAAGGTTTACATACATTTTAATATTATATTTTTTACGTTTAAAGAAAATGAATTGAAATAAAAAAATTTTTAAAGCTAAAAAGTGACAATTCTTTAAGTTTAACGGCAATTTTTTTGGCGCCAAAAAAGCATTTTTTAGAGCAATTTTTTGGTTGCCCTACTTATTATCAATATGATATTTCCAAGTAAGCCTTCTGTCTCTCCATCACGTTGGTCTCCTTGTCGTTGGGGATGGGGCTTAAATGGGGACCAGGGTGAATTCCCCTTGAGGGACCTGCCCTGTCTCTCCATGAACTAAGAGGGAAGCTCCGTATGGTACCATTGGGCGCATCCTGCCTGTCGCGGCAAGCAGGTTGTATCCCAGGTGTCCCATGCGGAGATCACCGCACCAACACACACACAAAAACCCCCTAATCCAGGGTGTTATGCGTTTCCGTGCCCATTGGATGGTTTGCAGTCAGGGGTAACCGACTGTATTCTTACGGAGCCTCCCGGATACCGGTCCACCTCCGGGAGTAACGGTGGACTTGCTGCGGTAAGGGGCTCTACCGTAGTCGACCGTTCCCTTTCCCCCTTTCCTTACTTCAGGTCGCCGAAAGGTCTCGTCTCAGTAGGCGACCGCACAAAACATGAAATGAATAAAAAACAAATAGCCTCGGATCCCTGCACGGGTAACGATGCCGCCGTTGGACTTGGCGATAAAGTAGTAACCAACCCCTCGGGTACCGCTAAGACGGCGCCGAGCGGGCCTTCACGGCCCACATCACAACTTCGACCACCTATGCAAGCAAGCAGGAAGACTAAACCCCTTGAGAGTAAGCCGACTACCGCCGTCAAAGCTGGTACAGCTAAGCCCCTTGAGGGAAAGCGACCACCAGCTGAGCTGGCACGGGTGGTCTCCCCAATCCCTCAACCGGGCACCTCTGAACGGCAGGCAGTGGATAGCAGCACCAAGTCCTCCACGGACGAAGTGCAAGCCCCTGCTCCTGCTAGGGACTCTCTTACCAAGCCCGCTGAACACCCCGAGTGTTCTAAGGCTAGTAAGAGGATTCCGATGTCGGTGCGCAGCCAGCGAAATGTTCGCAGCGCCGCCAAGATCGTAGAGAGGACTAAAAATCTTCCCTACGACAAATTGACGGCGGAGCAGAAGAGTTCGTTGGTTTGGGCAAAGAAGATTCTCGCTGCAAAACAGGCTAAAGCGACTTCCGGTCCGACAACCACCCCCCAGTCTGGTCCCTCGACATCTAACCAGGCACTGACCTCAAAGAGACCCCGATCTCTAGAGGACGCTTCGAACGTTCCAAAGAGGCACAGGCCTTCGAACACACCTCCTGCCCTGACCAAAACTTTCAGCGAGGCGGCGAAAGCCACCTTAACGCTGGCAGTTATGGACCGCGGCCACCCGGACGGGAACCTGTCCCCGGAAAAGTGGAAGATGATCCTCATAGGTCTTCTCAGGAACTATGAGGAGCTTCTGGACCGTTTTCCGGGGCCTCCTCCTGATATCCGGGATGGCGGATGGCATCAGGGCAGAATAAAGCTCGTAACATGCGCAGATGAGCGCTCGTACGAGCTTTATAAACTGGCTATGTCCGAGGTGGGTGAGCTGTGGCCCGGGTCTGACTTGGTTGCGGTCAGTAAGGAAGAAATTCCGAACAGACCGAGAGCCTGGGTCTGGGTCCCGGCTGAGCCATCTGATCCGGATAGAATTCTGAGGATCATCTCTCGCTCCAACGCGGAAATGCCCAAAAGCGATTGGAGGGTAGTACGTGTTGGTGACGTGAGGGAGATGCAACGCCAGTAGTGAGTTTCTGTAACAAAATCGCGAAAATTTTCGATCAAAATGACGTCACATTAATACGTTCCACACTTTGTCACCACCTAAAAAGCAGGTGAGAATCTATCGATTGACGTCATTATGACGTCACTCAGGCGAAAAGATTGATAGAGTTCAGTTACAGAAACGCAGTGCAGGTTGGGCTTGTCATAAGCGAGGCGTCTCTCCCGTGGATTGAGATGCGAGGTGGTACAATCCGCTACGGCCTTTTTACCATCACGCCGAAAATCAGAAGGGATGATCCCCAGAAGGAGGATGAATTGGTAGCCGACGAGGACAACCCTGGTCTTCCGAGCCTTGGGGCTGAGGGCAGCGCCTTGAGCGCACCCGATCCGCAGGGCTCTGGGGATGGGGGGTGTTCTACGAAAGCATCCAATTCCAATTCTGTGGAGGTAGGGGGCAACGCCATGAGCGAACCCACTACCCCCTTAACTATGGACGTCCGGGCTCCATGCAACACCTCGAGTGGACATGGGGCCGCTAATGAACGGGCAGACAGCACTCTGGACTCCGAGAGCGATACGTTCTCGGTGTCTGAGTTGGTAGGCCCGTTCTACAACATGCTCGACGAATGCACGCTGCTGGATTCGGATCCGGAAGAGGCCGACTTTGACTCCACAGTCATTGAGGTCTCCGAACGAGCGGGTACAGTAGCGGCGGACGTCGAGATGCATTCCGACGACCAAAATGATGCAGGTACTGCAAATTAACCTGCATCACTCCAAAGCAGCTTCGGCTGCACTACTCTTACGTCTCAGCAAGACTGCTGAGGCGATCGTTCTGGTCCAGGAGCCTTGGGTCGTTGGATCCAGGGTCTGTGGCCTCAAATCTGGGGACTACCATGTGGTGGCAGCACCTGCGACAGGTAGGACCAGATCATGTATTCTAATACACAAAACTCTTTCCTACTTTATGGTATCTCTTTTCAGCGACGAAGATATGGTCTGCATCAGCCTCGAGCTGAAAGGTAAACCGATATGGATCGCCTCTGTCTATTTGGCGTATGACCGCCCCATTTCTGGGCAAGATCGGCTACTTGGTGCGGTTAAGGAAGCCGAACGTTTAGGGCTCCATCTGCTGATCGGGGCCAATGCCAATGCCCACCACACAACATGGGGCTCATCGGATGTAAACGCGAGGGGTGAGTCTCTTTTTGATTTTATTATATCTAATAATTTATCTATATGTAACTCTGGAGGCAAACCTACTTTTGTCACCGCAAACAGGAGTGAGGTACTTGATATCACTCTGGTCACAGGCCCGCTTTCTGACTATGTCAAGGAATGGCAGGTGTCCGGAGAAAACTCCTTCTCTGATCATATGTGTATAACTTTTAATCTACTCTTGAGACCTCCGCTTAGAGCGGGATACAGGAACAGGAGGCGTACGGATTGGGATCTGTTTAATCAGAAACTGTCTGCTACGCTCTTTGAGCACGCTTCCCTCGGTATGTTAAGCCTACCGTTAACAACTGATGAAGCGCCTATCTCCAATAACGGGTCTGTTTCTCTCGGTGTGCTGGACACATCGTCTAAAATCGATGAAGCAGTTGACTTTGTTACTAAATCCTGTAACGCTGCTTTCAAGAGTGCCTGCCCGGAGGTCAAAGTTCGGGGTAAAAAGAAACCTTATTGGTGGAACCCGGAGATCTCCAAGCTTCGGCTTAACAGCAGAAAACTCTTCAACCAGGCGAAAACAACTGGCAACTGGCAAGCCTACAAGGATGCCTTAAAAATTTTCAAGAAGTCGATCCAAAGAGCTAAAAGAGACTCATGGAAAAACTTCGCTAGCGACATAGAAGAAATCTCTGAGGCCAATCGTCTACGAAAGGTCCTCTCTACTAACCCAGTTCCCCCAAGCTGTATCCGAATGAAAAATGGGGACTGGGCCACATCTAGTACTGATATTCTGAACACCCTGGTCACCACACACTTCCCAGGGTGCACTTCGGAACCTTATAGAACCTACTCTAACCCCAGGACATCTAATGACTTGGAGCACATAATTACTAACACAAGGGTAAAATGGGCAATTAAATCCTTCAAACCCTTCAAATCTCCGGGAATAGATGGAATCTTTCCTGCTGAATTACAGGCAGCAAGTGATACTCTAACCCCTCTACTTGTTCCTATCTATAAAGCCTGCCTCAACCTGTCATACATTCCTCTGGAATGGACCAAGGCGAAGGTGATCTTTATTCCTAAAGGGGGCAGAGCCTCCTACAGCAGCTCAAAGGATTTCAGGCCGATAAGCCTGACCTCTTTTCTACTCAAAGTTCTTGAGAGATTGCTGGATGTCTATATCAGGCTCCGTGCGAATACTCTATCTCCTTTTCAACACGCTTATTCCAAAGGCAAGTCCGTAGAGACTGCTCTACACGCTATCACTTCCAAGATAGAAAAGGGGCTAGCCTTTAAGGAATTCACACTGGGCATCTTTCTCGACATAGAAGGAGCTTTCAACAATGTTCTACCGGGAGCCGTTACCACCGCCCTACGGGACTTGCGGGCTCAGTGTCAGCTCTGAGAAAACGGAAATGGTTCTGTTTACCCGCAAACATAAGATACCTGAATTCAAACCTCCGTCCATAAATGGGAAGGAGATTAAACTCTCTACCGAGGTTAAATACCTTGGTGTTATTCTAGACAGAAAACTAAACTGGAAACGGAACGTAGAAGTACGATCCCAAAAAGCCATGTTAGCACTTTACGCATGTAAATCAGCGATAGGCAAGAGATGGGGACTTAACCCCCAAATCGTCCATTGGCTGTACACAGCGGTAGTGCGACCTATTCTCTTCTATGCAGTCACCATATGGTGGCCAGCACTGGAACTCGAAACCAATAAGAGCAAATTAACTAGAGTGCAGCGAATGGCTTCCATGCTTATTAGCGGAGCCCTTCCCTCCACCCCAACTAAAGCTCTCGAAACCATCCTATTTCTTCTCCCCACGGATATACAGGGGAAACTCATTGCCAGCTGCAACGCGGCAAGGCTCAATGCAACCGAACCCTGGAGGGACACCAGATTCGGGCACGCTCAAATTCTTAGTAACGTCCCTGCCAATTTTCTAAAGCTGGACTATGCAATACCAGCCTTTTGTTGGGATAACAAATTCTCCACAAGAATCCCGGAGAGGAGCGAGTGGAAGAACTTAGGGGATCCCGACCCTAATACACTGCACATTTACACGGACGGCTCTAAATTGAACAGTAGAGTTGGAAGTGGGTTTTTCTGCGAAAAGCTTCATCTGAAAGTAAGTTTGCGCCTACCTGATCACTGCAGCGTCTATCAGGCTGAGCTCATAGCCATATGGGAAGCAGCTCGTCGCCTGACAGATCTGCAAGACATAAATTCTATCAAAATCTTCTCTGACAGCCAAGCTGCCATAAAATCCTTACAGAGTAACAATGCTACATCTATAGTTGCAATGAAATGTAGGGAGTCTTTGAACAAACTAGCCGAAAGGTGCGACCTGAACGTCATTTGGGTTCCAGGCCATAGCAACGTTCGGGGCAACTGCATTGCAGATGAGTTGGCAAGGGAAGGCACAAGCTTGCAGGATATCACAAATCTGCGGCATGGGTTGGCCCCCCGCTTAACTCATGCAAGCATTGGTTGAGATCTCGCTCCATTGAACAGGCTAACGCTAGATGGGCCAAGGAGTCAACTTGTGTGATTTCTAGGCAAATCTGGCCTAGACTGGATGAGGCTAGGTCTGTATCGGTGCTGCATCTGAATCGGCTCTCTATAGGTCCGCTGGTGGGACTTCTAACAGGCCATTGTCTTATGGGCACTCACGCCTCTCGCATGGGCCTATATAAAAACAACTTCTGCCGCAGCTGTAGGGACGTGGAGGAAATAGAGAGTGTTGAGCACTATCTATGCCACTGCCCCGCACTGTCGCTATCCAGGTACCGCTTCCTCCATAAACACTTTTTCGAGTGCCTGGCGGAGATGGAAAATGCAAGGACACTAGATTTTCTGCGCTTCATGAAACAAACGCGCTGGTTTAGCTTCACGGGCATCTAATCTTATCATACTTTTGAATCTAATTTTTCCGGAAAGGTTTGTAAACAGGGATAAGGAAGCTAGGGCTCCCGTGTGGTATCACAATGGGCCACCTCGGCCTAAGTGTGTCCCCGCTTTCATGAATTGCGGAGACAGCCACCTCAACCTAACCTAACCTAAGCCTTCTGTCTAAGGTAACACCAAGGTAGGTGACGTAATCTTTTTGGGTTACTATTTTGCTATTAATTAAGACAGAGGGGCAGGTATCTTTTTTTAGAGTAAAAGTGACTTGTACATTCATTGGGCCGTAGTCATAGTCGATTTAAAACAGTGTTTTAACACACTTAGAATGATGCTAGCATAAACGTCATTTTATCTCTGTCATAGTCGACTTAAAATCGGTTTTATCACTAAAACAGCGTTCTCACTTTAAAATGAGATGAATGTCATTTTAAAATCTTAAAATATTCGTTGTTCTAACTGGTCTATGACACACCACTCTTTTAAACATCATTCTAAATTTAATACCGATTTTAACTAAAACCGATTTTAGTGAACGACTATGACTACGGCCCATTGACTTTAATTCTCCAATCTGAAAGCCATTGTTCTACAATTCTTAGATGGCTTTGCAACCGTCTGGCAGCCGTTGAGGGATTTGAGTGCACACTAAGTATTGCTGTGTCATCCGCAAATGTTGAAGTAACGAGATTTTCATTAGTGGGCAAGTCACTTGTGAATATTAAATATAGAATGGGTCCCAAAACACTACCTTGTGGAACTGCGGCGAAGATTGGATAGCTTTCAGTGGTATAACTTTTTTGCTTTACTCGAAACTTTCTTCCCGTTAGAAAGTTCTCTAAAATAAGGCTTGTACGGAAGTGTACGTCTTATTTTAAATAATAGTCCTTCTGGCCATACCTTGTCGAAAGCTTGTGCTACGTCTAAGAACAATGCGGTGCAATACTTTTTGGTTTCAAAACCCGACCGTATTTGGGTTACTATTCTATGCACTTGCTCTATCGTACCATGTTTCTCCCTAAATCATAGATGGCCATCCCATAGGCACGCGTGCCAATTTTTTCTCTTCTGCTTTCACACGTACACAAGATAAGCTTCACTGCTAACGCACACATATAAGCATTTTGTATGAACCAGTGATGCCGACACTACGGTTTTGTTGTGATCGTGTTCATTCGACGCCCTACTTTCAAGTAATCAGGTTGCTGCGAAAAATTTTTAACCTAAATTGGGAAACAGATTTCTTAGTAATTAGCAATGGGGAAAAGGGGGCAAAATGTTTGGTGTGTCATAGTGATATCGCGGGCGACCAAATTTTTTGTCGGAAGCCAATATAGGACAATTCATGCCAGGGATTATGATGGCGTATTAAATGTGGAGAGAAAAATGAGATATGTGTACATAGTACATACCGAGTCGTATTTTCGAGTATATCCTTAGCGATGATTTTGTTAATTTTTTTTATAATTACGGAAACCATAACCATATATGTATGTATAATAAAATTTATATAAAATAGTAAGTACAGGATGAATAAAATTTTCCACTACTTATTATTTACTTTTAAATCATATTTTAATAGATATGTACGTTAAGCCGTTTAGCTTTACGGTCGAAGAAATTTACTTATCGCACTATTGGCATTATAAAAAGTCCCTTCTACTTAAAATTCCCTTTTCCGCATAAATTGGAAATGTTGGCAACATTGTTTTGACGAGACGCGTGAGCGACTTATTCTCCTCATTCTCTCATCGCTTCATAAAATAGAAATGTTTGAATGTGATAGTTTTGGCCATATATGCCCTAAATCCTTATGTGTCTAGGATGGGCTGCATATTTTCAGCAACAACTTTTCGAATAGTTTGGAAAATATTGAAATTAAGCTAATTGGCCTGTAAGAGTTTAACAGGGTTGGGTTTTTCCCTGGTTTAGGAATCATAATGATTTCGGAAAGTTTCCAAGATTCAGGAAAGTAGTTTAGTCGCAGGAGGCTATTGAAAACGTATAATAATAACTTCGTAGCAACTGGAGGGAGTTGTTTTACCATTTCACCGGTTATTCTGTCGTGTCCGGGTGCCTTATTTTTCTGGATGTCGTTACAGATAACATTATTCAGGTCATTTATCTTGAATTGGAGAGAGACTGTTGGTAAGCGAAGGGCATGTTCTGGGAGGAAATTGCTCCCTGGATTAGGAGTAAATACCCGCGAAAGGTGGGCTGCAAACGCGATTCCTTTTTCCTGGTCGCTTCGAGCAGTCACCGTTTTCGATTCGTACTGGAGGATCCTGCAAAACTGGCCTTTTGAAAGTTTTCAGTGACCGCCACAATGAAGATGTGGCTGTCAAGGATTTAATTCTGTTTTGGAAATCTGCTTCTTTTTTGTCCTGCAATAGCATCTGTAGCTCTTTCGTGCATTTTTTCAGTTCGTATTTCAAAGTTGGCGAGCGTAACCTCTGCCAGTCTTTCCTAATTTGCCTTTTCTTGTGAATGAGATCGGTGATATCGTTTCCTTTGAAATAACTAGGGACACTCCTCTGGGTAGTGTTAGGCTGTGGGCGCGTTGTTACCTTTGCTGCTACTTGAAGGACATTTGTGAAGTCAGTAATCGCGGAGTCTACTTCGGCTGCTGATTTAAGGCAATGTTTTGTTTTGAGGTGGCCCGTTTCAGAAATTCTTACCCAATTACAATTTTTGGCAGCGGAGTCGGTTAGGCGGTTATGAAGTTTAAACTGCTCGAGAAGCTCTATATCGTTCGTGTTGAGAAATCATTGTTGGACAGTGTTATTTTTAATCAGAAAAATATAAATCGAAGAAAAATGATTATATGCTTATTTAAATTATTTCGCTTTTACATTAATTGCGCTGACTATTTAAATCAGTGAGACCAAGCGTATAAAGAGGTCGAGTGAGGGAATGGGTTCTTTTGCGCACAGCTCCTTCTTGGCATGATGTTGAAAGAAATTTGATTTATATTACGGAAAAGAGAAGCCAGACTAAAATTAATGACAGCGAATTATTTGACGAGTTGACATGTATTAAAATTATGTGACTCCAAACCAGACATGGGCATACTCAATTACATTTTGTAATTCATTACACACAACAATTACAATTACTTGTAATTGCAATTGATATTTTTCAATTACAATTACAAGTAATTGTAATGGAAAATTTTCCAATTACATTTTTGCAATTGTAATTGAAATGCTGATATTAAAATAACTCAGTAGTATTCAATTACATGTAATTGTTACCGAATAGTGTTCAATTACATGTAATTGAATAGTGAATTAATTAATTTTTTTGGGTGTAGGCGCATCCCTAAGCTAATACATATCTGCATCTAAGATCATACATAGTTATTTTGAGCATAAAAATCAATCAAAGTGGGTGGATCATAACAGCAGACTTACATGTAATTGATGCATTTTATTCACATTTCCGGTAATTGATACCTTTTCGATGACAATTGCATGTAATTGTATCTGAAGTTTTTCAATTACAATTACAAGTAATTACAAGTAATTGTAATTGGAAATTTTTAAATTCCAATTACAAGTAATTGCAATTGAAAAATTTTGTAATTGCAGATGTCCATGTCTGCTCCAAACTAAAGGAATGGGTGGGCGGGGAAAGCTAGTCGATATGAAATGGGTTGAAACCTTTTATATTTGAAACCGCCTAACCGGGCTCAAATGCCCCCACTGAAAGAATATTTTCAATTTTAAACAATATATAGACAAAAATTTAAATTGAGACTGTGAAATCTATTTTAATAACTAAATGTAACTATGATTTGAGTTGCTTAGAAAATAAGGAATATTTACAAAATGAGGATAATACACGTAATCAAATTTATACCTCAGAAAAATATCAGTAATTTGATGATTTGTTTAATTAGACCAAAAATAGAGTAGAGCAGCTCAATTTGGATTAAAATAGAGCAACTGTCGAAACTCGGAGCAAACATCTCATGAAACACTTTTTAAGCAGCAATTATGAAAACATTTCAGTGATTGACATTTCAATAACACTTTATATAAATGCTGGAAAAAATTGAGAAGACAACAACACTATGTCCACAACTTTCCTTTTTGAATACGCAGATTTTCCATTTTTTTTTTTTGTTTTTTCCAAATTCCATTTATTTATGTTGTTGGCAGTTGTCAAAAAAAAAAAAATTTACTGCTCTAACCAAGGTTTATCGAAATAGAGGTTATATTACTTCCGTTTTTATGTGTGTGTTTTCTTTAAAAATGTCAATGTGAAAGAGAAGAGAAATGAATTTCAAAGTAAAATTTTTGCCAATTCGTTTTGTCTGACATTCACACTTTTTAGTATACATACACAATTTCAATCAGCTTATCTACTGCGATATCCTTCTTTAGATAATTCTTGGCTCTAACTTACTGCACAAGAAAAGGTTGAACAAAAAATTGTGCTCTAGACCTGTTTGGAGCAGGCCCATGACACAAAATGTAGAGTAAATCAGAGGAGGTTAGAGTACGAAAAATTGTCATGAAACACAATTTTGCGATCTAGTTCAATCTAGAGTAACCTAGAGCAGCTCAGTAAACAAACCTGATGTACATATTTGTTAATTTGTTATGCACCTAATACTTAATTGAAATCAAAATTTGGATGTGATTTTCGTGAATATTTTTTTATCATATTAATAAAAAAAGGTTCTGTTTTTCAATACAAATTTATGGTCACCGTGCTTATATAGTAAGTAGTAGTGGTGACGAAGTCTATTCATATATGTACACCCCAGTGCAAAAATGCGTTATATTATTTTCTAGCGCAAAAACGAACTTTCGTTCTTGAATACGCAGATTTTCCATTTTTTTTTTTTTTGTTTTTTCCAAATTCCATTTATTTATGTTGTTGGCAGTTGTCAAAAAAAAAAAATTTACTGCTCTAACCAAGGTTTATCGAAATAGAGGTTATATTACTTCCGTTTTTATGTGTGTGTTTTCTTTAAAAATGTCAATGTGAAAGAGAAGAGAAATGAATTTCAAAGTAAAATTTTTGCCAATTCGTTTTGTCTGACATTCACACTTTTTAGTATACATACACAATTTCAATCAGCTTATCTACTGCGATATCCTTCTTTAGATAATTCTTGGCTCTAACTTACTGCACAAGAAAAGGTTGAACAAAAAATTGTGCTCTAGACCTGTTTGGAGCAGGCCCATGACACAAAATGTAGAGTAAATCAGAGGAGGTTAGAGTACGAAAAATTGTCATGAAACACAATTTTGCGATCTAGTTCAATCTAGAGTAACCTAGAGCAGCTCAGTAAACAAACCTGATGTACATATTTGTTAATTTGTTATGCACCTAATACTTAATTGAAATCAAAATTTGGATGTGATTTTCGTGAATATTTTTTTATCATATTAATAAAAAAAGGTTCTGTTTTTCAATACAAATTTATGGTCACCGTGCTTATATAGTAAGTAGTAGTGGTGACGAAGTCTATTCATATATGTACACCCCAGTGCAAAAATGCGTTATATTATTTTCTAGCGCAAAAACGAACTTTCGTACAAACAAAAGACGCGAAAACTCGAAATGCAAAAACATGCCGACAAAACTTTTTAGTTCGTTTTTTCCCCTAAGATAAAAGGGCAAAAACGAACTAAAAAGCTTTGTCGGCATGTTTTTGCGCTTCGAGTTTTCGCGTCTTTTGTTTGTACGATAGTTCGTTTTTGCGCTATAAAATAATATAACGCATTTTTGCACTGGGGTCTACATATGTATACATGCATATTAGAGATGGCAAATATGTGGCGTACCTGTGATTTTGTCACCGTTCCTCAGTCATTGGTCACTGCCGTGACTGATTTCCAAAACCATGGTGACAATATCACGTATTCTGACATCCATAGTTTATGGATCAGACAGGATTATCCATAAATATTAATATAGTTTATTCCGTGCAGAAGTTTGCTTTTGAAATATTTGTGTATCTGTAAGAAATCTTAAGAAAGCTATGTGTTTGTGCGGCACAGGGCTGGTCCACCATGATTCTTGGTTTATGCGAACCAGGTACAATTTTAGCAAAATTAATTTTATTAGAAAAAAAAAATAAGAAAGTAAATGTGGTAGTACTAAGATCAAGGTTTATTCAAACAATAAAAATGTTAGAAATAAGGTTATTTTAAAGGAATTAAAAATGTTGTAGTGTAATTTTCTACATGGTTTGTACGGGTCAAATGGTATGAATCTGTACAATTTATAGACCAACCAAAAGGTTATCAAACAAAGTTTGTAGTACATCAGTATTGTGTGGTTAATTTCTAAACAAAATCTGAAGCTTACATTTGTAAAACTGAGAAATCGAAACGTTTGTACAGGACAAATTTACCATTTTCCATGGAATGCTTCAAAATTATACAACTAATGCAAGGGAAATGGTATCATATTTAGCTGCTACATACATACATACATGTTTATATTTATCGAATTCACAAAAATTTCGCTAGATTTCAATTGCCTCACTTTCCAAATCCAAAAAAGATAAATTTTCAAAGTAAAATTCTATCGTTCATATATTTATATGTTATATTTTTGAATAAATATCTTTTCATCGGGCATTTGAAAGCTTTTGTCCATGCACATTTTACGCTTTTTTTGGATTTTCCTGCATGACAAAGCCACTAACTAAAAATAGGTTCCTTGCTGTTTGATAAAAATTTATTATATCTTTTAATTGCTTCAAAATAGCCAGTTAAAAGTCAACTACTTTTAGCAATTGATTTCTTCCTCCTGCAGGGTACCCTAATGATATATATGTATGTATATATGTATACAGATATATGTATATATAATAATTCACTTAATGTATGAAAAATATAGTAGAAATTTGTTCTCCGGTGTATAACTTCAATGTTTGTAGATGTCCTTGTATCATCTTTAAGCTGCTTACTCTTCACCATCTGCTACATAATCATAGTCTTCATTACTATTGGCACCCACTTCCTCTTCCTCAGTGTCGTTCTTACTTTCAAATTTTTTCTTGTCATCTTCAGATGACAAAACATAATCATTACCATCCTTATCTTGCAAATCTTCATCCTCGGAATTGGCTCCTTCTTTAACCGAATTACGACCAACAGACTTATCGAGAGGTCTTATTTTACCGGTACCCGCTGGGCGACCACGTTTTTTCTTACTATTACTATTGGCACCCACTTCCTCTTCCTCAGTGTCGTTCTTACTTTCAAATTTTTTCTTGTCATCTTCAGATGACAAAACATAATCATTACCATCCTTATCTTGCAAATCTTCATCCTCGGAATTGGCTCCTTCTTTAACCGAATTACGACCAACAGACTTATCGAGAGGTCTTATTTTACCGGTACCCGCTGGGCGACCACGTTTTTTCTGCACACTACCATTAGCAGTTGAAGGTCGTTTTGTGGCTATAGCCTTTTTTCCATGGTCTCGTCCATCAGTGGAAACACGTATTTCTGCGTCAGATTCTTAAATGAGATAACAGAAGACGTACATATATGTATGATTAAAAAAAATAGTTTTGTTAAGAAATATTAAAAACATTTAATCCTAGCAAATATCCGTTCCGGTGTCTTTTGAGTACAAGTTCTGGCCTATATCTCAGAAGCTTTTTTTTGTAAAATACCTATGTATGTGCAATATGATTGGACCTTATCAGTCTGGCTTCAGACCTGGTATATCTACCACCGACCAGATCTTCACAATACGCCAAATCCTTTAAAAAACTCATCAAAAAGAAACTGACACACACCATATCTTTGTCGATTTTAAAGCCGATTTTGATAGCACGAATAGGAGTTGCCTATATGCCGCAATGTCTGCATTTGGTTTCCCTGCGAAACTTATACGGCTATGAAACTGCGCGCCTTGACAGCCACGTCCCTTTTAATAGCTACAAATTCGAAACAGTTAAGGACTACGTCTATTTGGGAACCAGCATTGGCACCAAAAGTGGTGTCAGCACAGAGATTGAACGAAGAATCACTCTTGCCAATAAATGCTACTTTGGACTAAGTACTTACTTAATTGGCATGTAACCGTCTAGACGATTCTGGCCGAGTTTAATAAAGCGCGCCAGCTATTTCTCTTTCGTGCAGCATGGCACCACTTGGGAATACCTAGGGAGTCAGCATCACTGTCCGCCTGATCTCCCCAACGCAGTGGAGGTCTCCCTTTTCTTCTGCGTTCAGCGGGTTTCGATAGAAATACTTTCTTGGCCGGAGCACCTTCATCCATTCTCACGACATTACCTGTCCAGCGCAGCCGCTGGATCTTTATTCGCTGAACAATGTCGATGTCTGCGTACAGCTCGTAGTTAAATCTCCGTCGACACTCGCCCTCACCAAAGAGCAAAGTTCCATCAATCCTCCGAACAACTTTCCTCTCGGATACTTTGAAAAGTAAAGTCCTCTCTCGACGAGCAAAAATTACACTCTACAGAACGCTCATCGTTCCAGTCCTCATGTACGGCACAGAAGCATGTACAATGTCAAAATCAGAAGAGATAGTGCTTGGAGTTTTGGAGAGGAAAGTTCTTTAGAGGATTTATGGACCTTTGTGCGTTGGCGAGGGCGACTGTCGACGGAGATTTAACGTTGAGCTGTACGAGCTGTACGCAGACTTGGACATTGTTCAGCGAATAAAGATCCAGCGGCTGCGCTGGGCAGGGCATGTAGTCAGAATGGATGAAGCTGTTTCGGCTAAGAAAGTATTTATATCGAAACCCGCTGAACGCAGAAGAAATGGGGATCCTCACTGCGTTGGGAAGATCAGCTGGACAGTGATGCTGACTCCCTAGGTGTTCCCATGTGGCGCCATGTTGCACGAACCATAAATAGCTTACGCGGTTTATTGGACTCGGCCCAGGGGCGAACGCAGGGAGGGTTTTGGGGTGTTAAACCCCCCCCCCACCAAATTTGACAACATAAAAAAAAAATAATTTTATATTTGTGTAAAAACATGTTGTAAAATCTATGAATATTCGTGGATGTACATTGCCATTGTTTGTCAACAACTACTGATTATGTTCATAAACAAGCAGTGTAAAGACATTTCCCTAAAAGTATGCTGTGGATATTAGCTGAGTTTTGTTATACTCAGCTGTACTAGTTCACAGAGTAATATAGTTTTAATCACATAACGGTGGATTGTAACAGAATGAAATAATAGAGATAGATATAGACTTACATATATCAAAATGATCATAGTGAAAAGAGAAACCGATTGAGCCATGTCCGTCCGTCCGTCCGTCTGTAAACACTCTTACTTGATGAAATTTAGAATGCAAGTTTGTATCGAGACTGGGACGGTTGGTATTGAAAATGGGCGAAATCGGACCATGACCAGGCCCACTTTTCAGAAATTTGATATCTCAGTCACTAATATAGCTGGAGCGATGAAATTTCATCCACGTGTTGAGCTAAGGCCCCTATGAAGAAATTTGATGAAATTTTTGAAAATGGGCGGTGCCACGCCTACTTATTAAGGGCCAAACATTGGAAGGTTTATAAGCCATAACTCAGAAACCGTAGCTGATATATCGATTAAATTTGGTACGCGTAATTTACTTACTTAGGAAAATGTTTGGACGAAAAACTGCCAAAATCGGTTGACGACCACGCCCAAATTTATATATGGGAACTATTAAGGGGCCTAATAAAAACATTTTAAGCGATATCTTTGTCTAATATAAATAAATGTCATTGAAATTTTGTGTCATGAATCCAACTATAGACATAAAACAAAAAATAGAAAAAGGTTGGAAAATGGGCGTGGCACCGCCTCTTTTCAGACAAAGGAATCTACGAGATTTCGGAGCCCATAACTCGACAAATAATTGAGATATTATGACGAAACTTGGTTTATACACTTTTATAACTTGTGTTAATAGACACGCAAAAATTTATTGAAATCGGTTTATGACCACGCCTACTTTTTAACAAAGATATTTCTGGAACACCCTTTGGGAATTTGTGACGTGACATCTTTGTAACTAGAAGTCATAAAGGAATGAAATTTTGCACAAAGAATAATATTCATATGCTTAGTTGGATGACTTATAAACATTGGCTGCGCCCACTTTATGCGGCACTCGATTCATATAAAATACACCCTAATCGAACAAGCGCAAACAAACAATGAAAGCATACAGCTGAGTATATAATGTTCGATTGCACTCGAACTTAGGCTTCCTTACTTGTTTGTTTTAGTTTAAATAAAGAAAAAATGCAATGAATTGAGATTTAGAAGGTGCCTTTGTTTAATGTGTGCATACGTTGGTCCACTCCCCAAACATAAATTTAAGTAAAAAATGTCTGGACGAGTTTTAAGTATTTTTTTTAATTTTCCCTTGGATATTGAAACCCCCCCCCCCCAAAATATTTTTCTGTGTGCGCCACTGACTCGGCCAGAATCGTCTAGACGGTTACGTGCCAATTAAGTAAGTATCTACATAATAAAACAAGTAACGAAGCCTAAGTTCGAGTGGGCTCGAACATTAGATACTCATCTGTATGCTTTAATTGTTTGTTTGCGTTTGATGAAAACACGGTGTATTTTATATAAATCGGGTGCCGCATAAAGTGGGAGTCACGCCCATTTTAAAAATTTGTATTAATGATCTGACTAAGCGTCATCAAAAATCTTTTTGGATACTTGATTCAAACTTGATTTCGAATCAAGATTCTTAATAAATTTTTGATTCGATTTAAATTTTTGATTCGAATAAAGTTTTTGATTCGAATCAAATTTTTGATCAAATAATTGATTCGAATAAAATTTTTGATTCGAATCAAAAAAATATTTTGAATCAAGATTCGTAATAAATTTTCGATTCGAATCAAATTTTTGAATCAAGAATCAAAAAAGATCAAGAATCAAAAAACATCAGCGGTTATTTCATTGGGACTTATTTCATAAGGGATAAAAATGTAAGTATTCAAATTTCGGCCTTTTTCGGTCATTTTCCTCATTTCGACATTTTTTAATTCGGTCAAAAATGTATTCGGTATAATAAGGCTTCTTTCAATTCGGTCTTCTAAGATTCGACATTTTTTTTTTCGACTTATCGTACGGATCCCGGCTTTTGGTTACTTTATACCGTTACAAAAACGTCAAAGCTTGTTAAATTGCAATTTTAAGAAAAATGAAATAAGTCCCAAGAAATATGAAATAACTCCCAATGCATTTTTAAGAGAAATGAAATAAGTCCAAACAAATATGAAATAACTCCCAAATCTGGAAAATAATGAAATAACTCCCAACAAAATATTATGAAATAAGTCCCAATGCATTGGGTGTTATTTCATCTATATATATAAAAATGATTTGGTATTTAATTGAAACGCTAAAACTTGAAAACGGCTGAACCAAATCAAATACTTCCTTAGGGGGGTTTGTTAGGGGGGTTTGTGTGGTTATTCGAGGCCACAGGGTGGTCAAATGCGAGGACCAGCAGTCAAAGGACTTTCTGGAAAAGTGCCTGCTGGACTTGGGGGATTTCGGGGAAGGCTTAAGGATTAAGCTTATCCCGGCATCGGAGATTCCAAGGAGACCCAGGGCTCGGGTATGGCTCCCGAGACTGGAAATTAGCAGCGATAAGCTGCTAAAATATCTCCAGGCTCATAACCGCTCATAAGCAGGAGCAGTCGCAAAAAAACAGCACTTCCTTCCTTCTCCTCATCAACGAGGAAAGTACTGTACCGCTGGAAAAAGCGGGTTTCACTCTTCGCTTCGGCGTACGGCGCGCCAAAGTGAAAATTTTCCGGCCCAAGGGGGACGACGAGGACGCGGATGACATCGACGATGCTGACAAGCTTTTGGAAGGTTTGCAGCTCGCCGAGGGGTCCGAACCCTAAACGTTCCCAATGGGCCTAAAGGTTGTTCAGATCAACCTCCAGCACTCGCGGCTGGCATCTGACAACCTTGCCGTTCTCCTGGTGGAGGAGAACGTCGACATCGCCCTCATTCAGGAGCCCTGGGTATGGAATACCGAGGTGAAGGGGCTCTCGGTGAAAGGTTATGCTACGTTCTACAAGCGTACTGAAGGTAAGCCTAGGACGTGTATTTTAATAAAATCAATATGCAATGCTTTTCTCATTTCTTCCCACAGCTCAGAGGATCTGACAACTGTGGCGCTGGAGGCAGCTGGCGGTGCCAGCATGACTATTGCCTCGAGCTACCTGCCGCATGAGAGGGACGCCCCACCGGAGGAGGTACGAAACCTGATGAGCGCTAAGTACAACAACAATCTTCTCATTGGCTGTGACGCTAACTCCAGGCATTTTCTGTGGGGAAGCACGGAAATAAACAACAGGGGTGAGTCACTTTATGATTTTATTATTAATTCAGACTTAGTAGTATGTAACAGGGGGAATACCCCCACCTTTGTCTTCCCAAGTACGAATTCTTTTGTTGGGTGGGAAGAGGTGTTGGATGTTACACTACTTAGTGGAAACAGCAATATTCAGGTTGATAATTGGAGGGTATCGGAACGGGAATCTTTTTCCGATCACAGGTGGATATTCTTTGACATCGACCTTAAGTTAGACAATCCTATTCCCTATCGTAACCCAAGGAGGACCAACTGGCGACGGTTCGTCAGTGTGGTGGGTAATAAGTTAGGTAATCATTCTTTGAACGATATTTCGACCGTGGGGGACCTCAATGCCAGCAGTAGCAAGCTAGAGAAGGCCATGGGGTCTGCCCTAAAGGTGGCTTGTCCTACTAGTTTTGGCAGAAAGACTTATCCTCCGTGGTGGAATTCGGATCTTTTCAGGCTCAGGAAAGAGTCTCGTACATTATTTAACTGGGGCTATTCTACTGGAAATTGGCAGCCGTATAAAGATAGTCTCAGGTGTTACAAGAAAGCAATTCGAAAAGCAAAAAGTGAATCCTGGAGGGACTTTTGCTCTTCTATCGAAACAACCAAGGAGTCTTCGAGGATAGGAAAAATCCTCTCAAAAGAAAAATCTTGCCCATCGTTTGTAAGGAAAGACGACGGATCTTGGACCGGCAGCTCAGCGGAAACGCTGGAACTGTTGGTAAAAACACATTTTCCAGGGTGTAGTTCCAATCAAAAGGAACCAACCGAACACGAGGCAACGACCTCTCTTCAGCTCATAGATGAGCTTATATCTCCAGAAAAGATTGCGTGGGCAATCAATAGTTTCTCGCCATACAAGTCACCAGGTCCGGATGGAATTTTCCCAGCTATGCTGCAGAAAACGTGTACACTGGTGACCCCATGGTTGGAATGCATTTTCAGGGCTTGCATTCGGCTGAATCATGTCCCTCTGAATTGGAGAGAGACCAGGGTTGTCTTCATTCCAAAGGTAAACAAGAGGGGTCATGACAAGCCCAATGATTTCAGACCCATTAGTCTCCGTCCTTCGTTTTGAAGACATTCGAGCGACTACTGGACATATATATTCGCGGAAGGCTAAACATTTCCGGGCTGTCATCAGCTCAGCATGCTTATCTCAAGGGTCGCTCCACAGAGACCGCATTGCACGAGGTGGTACACAGGGTGGAAGCATCCCTCGAGAGTAAACAGTTTACTTTGGGTGCGTTTCTGGACATAGAGGGGGCCTTCAACAATGTTCGCCGGGAAGCGATCGAGGACTCTCTCTCTGCTCTGGGTGTGGAGGACGCCATAGTAAACTGGATAGGGTCAGCTCTGCGTTCCAGAACTATAAGCGCAATGGCAACAGAAGGTGCCGAGGTCGGAAACAGGATAGAATTTTTCTCTGATAGTCAGGCAGCTCTGAAGGCTCTGGGGTCTGCAAGGGTGTCATCGAGCCTGGTGGGTCAGTGCAGGGAATTGCTCATTGGCTTGGCGGGTCGACATAGCGTGTCCCTGATCTGGGTGCCGGGGTACCGCGATATTCAGTGTAACGAAATGGCTGATTTGCTGGCCAGGCGGGGCTCGGCTCTTGATGTCGCAGAGGCGCGAGAGGTTCTTGCGCCCCTGGGATTTGTCAAGGGTCGAATCTCTCGGCACTGGTTCGGGGAGGCAAAAACTAGATGGCAACGGTTGCGGACCTGCAGGGTCTGCAGAAGTCTGTGGCCTTCATATAATGAGATGCGATCCTCAGCCATCCTAAAGATGGATAGAAGAGACATTTCCCGCATAACTGCGGTATTTACGGGGCATTGGACCATTGGTACACACGCGGCCCGACTGGGATTGGACCACAATACCTCGTGCCGAAGCTGTAACCTTCCTGGAACGGAGGAGACGGTGGAGCACCTGCTATGCGAGTGTCCTTCGCACTGCCAAGGCAGAATGAAGTTCCTCGGCAAACCTTTCTTCGGCAGTCTCTCGGAACTAAAGGATGTCAGGCCCGAGGGGCTGCTCAAATATTTAAATTCAACGGGATGGATATAGGTGTAGGGCCGCCCCGGTTTCCGTACCGTTTCATTATTCCCCTTTACTTTTCAGTGGTTTTAGTCACGAGTTGTGGTAACAAAACGGCGCATCGGCGCTATTTGGAGTCAATGGGACTCGCCACTCAAACCAACCAACCACCAGGGGGGTTTGTTTGTTGTTACCTCGCGAAGGTTTAGTCGAAGAAAAAATTTAAAAATGTTAGGGGGGCGTGGCACCTCCCATACAACCTTAATTTTTAAAGCTGATTATCTCTAAAACAGTTCAAGGTAGGGAGCTGAAAATTGGTATAGAGGTAGGTGATATCAAAACCCTTCTCACTCAGAAAAGTGGGGGTTATCAGAAAAGGGGGCGTGGCACCTCCCATACAACCTTATTTTTTAAAGCTGATTATCTCTAAAACAGTTTAAGGTAGGGAGCTGAAAATTGGTAGGTGATATCAAAACCCTTCTCAATCAGAAAAGTGGGGGTTATCAGAAAAGGGGGCGTGGCACCTCCCATACAACCTTAATTTTAAAAGCTGATTATCTCTAAAACAGTTTAAGGTAGGGAGCTGAAAATTGGTATAGAGGTAGGTGATATCAAAACCTTTCTCACTCAGAAAAGTGGGGGTTATCAAAAAAGGGGGCGTGGCACCTCCCATACAACTTTATATTTTAAAGCTGATTATCTTTAAAACAGTTTAAGGTAGGGAGCTGAAAATTGGTATAGAGGTAGGTAATATTAAAACCCTTCTCACTCAGAAAAGTGGGGGTTATCAGAAAAGGGGGCGTGGCACCTCCCATACAACCTTAATTTTGAAAGCTGATTATCTCTAAAACAGTTCAAGGTAGGGAGCTGAAAATTGGTATAGAGATAAATGATATCAAAACCATTTCCACGCATATAAGTGGGGGTTATCGGAAAAAGGGGCGTGGCACCTCCAATACAAACTTAATTTTTCATGCTGAATATCTCTAAAATTGTTTACGCTAGGGACTTGGAAATTGGTGTGGAGATAAACGATAACAATTCCATATTAACGCAAAATAATAGGAGTTATACGAAAAGGGGGCGTGGCTCCTCCCAACAACGCTTAATTTTTTTGGCTGAATATCTTTAAAAGGATTTAAGTCAGGGACCTAGAAATTGGTACAGAGCTATATGATATCAAGACAATTTTTGCGCATAAAAGTGTAGGTTATCGGAAAAGGGGGCGTGGCACCTCCCATACAAACTTAATTTTTCAAGCTGAATATCTATAAAAGCGTTTAAGGTTGGGACCTGAAAATTGAGCAGGAGATTAATGATATCAATAGCATGCTTATGAAAAAAACAGTAGTTTTGGGAAAAGGGGGCGTGGCACTTCCCATGCGTTCTTAATTTTTAAGGCTAAATATCCCTAAAAGCGTTCATGGCATGTACATAGAAATCACTATGCAGATATACGATATCAATACCATGTTCACCAAAAAAAAAGAAAAGATTTATCGAAAAATGGGGCATTGCACCTCCCATACGTACTAAACTTTTGAGGCTGAATATATCTATAAGGGTTGGAGGAAGGGTCTGAAAACCATTATGGAGGTATACTATACGTATCAATACTCTTACTTAATTGGTTAAAATAGCCAATACTCAGTGAAAATAAATATCCGGAACAGAAAACTAAAAATTTTGTGTATCGTGCAGCCTTAAACTGAATACTAAAATTATATATTTTTGAAGTTGTATACACAATAAAGTAGTGAAAAATAGGGATGGGCAAATTGGAAAAATATATCGATATATATTATATCGATATTTAAAAAAAACATCGATTTATGCCGTGTAAAAACATCGATATATCAATATATCGAAAGGGTCGGCTTTACATTATGGAACCACGTCCCGCAAAAACCACTTCTTCACGGGGGTTAGAGGTGCTCTCACAGATCTCAAAACAGAAATCCAAACTTGCCGGAGACTTATAGTTTACTAGATATTTGTTGTTAAAGTTCAATGAGTCTACAGATATTCTACGAATCCTGAAGTATAAACATAAAAATCATTAAGAATTGCTTGAAGAAGAAAGTAGTGTAAATTCAAGCACCCGAAAATTATGGTTATACCACTTCCTAAAAAATGTTCTGGTGTTAGATTCAAAGCGAATCAGAAATGTATGAAAAATATCGAATTTGGCTCGAAATGGCAAAAAATTATCGATTATCGATGCACGGTAATTCAAAATATCGTCGATATTATCGGCTGTACTATTTTAAAAATATCGATATATTGATATATCGATATATATCGCCCAACCCTAGTGAAAAATCGTTAATTTTCTATTAAAAACAATACCGGTGTAATAACAATTTATGAAATGAAATTAATAAAAAAATCTATTTTGGGCAGAAAGAAGTTTGCCGGGTCAGCTAGTTATGAAATAAATCCCAAATATTTGGGAGTTATTTCATTTTTTTTTGGGACTTATTTCATTTGGGATTTATTTCGGGGTACCATTTTGGCGATTAATTCAAAAAATGAAATTCATAGTACAAACAAGTGTTTGGTATCAAATGAAAGAGAATAAAATTCTGAATCACAATGTAAACAAATTTTTGCATGGAAATGTACCGTTATAACGATTACGAATAGTTAATTGGAGTATGTAGAATCCAAATGTGCTAAAATTATATTGATGGCTTCAGTACCTATATTATTTTTTTAGTGATTAAAATTTGTTGGGGACTTAACCTATTTGCCGCTAACTTTTTTTAATTTCAAATATTTTTGTTAGAGGTCTTCTATGAGAAATTTATTCAATTTATTTCTGTTGGTATATATGTTATTGTTCATTTAATACACTAAAATAGTTATTAAATTCAAATAGCACATTTTTATGGGTTATTTAATTATCATGCTAACCAGAGCTGGGCGATAAGGATTACATGTGCAATCGATTACACGTAGGATTACGATTACATTAATCGTAATTTCAAGTTTTTGACGATTACGATTACAGTAATCGTAATTTTTGTAACGACGATTACGATTACAGTAATTATAATTTCAAGTTTTTGACGATTACGATTACAGTAATCGTAATTTTTGTAACGACGATTACGATTACAGTAATTGTAATTTCAAGTTTTTGACGATTACGATTACAGTAATCGTAATTTTTGTAACGACGATTACGATTACAGTAATTGTAATTTCAAGTTTTTGACGATTACGATTACAGTAATCCTTATTTTCTGTAATCTTAAATTACAAAATGTAAGAATTACATGTAAAAAATTATTAAAATTGCTTTTTGATACTAAACGGTTTAGGGAGGAAAATATGCTTGGCTCTGAAAGAAGTGCTAAAAACTACAAATAATTATGTAAAGCTTGCAATTTCACACATATTATATGCATTTTGAAATATTTGCGGTTGACATAGCAGCTTTTAGTGGGCTGGAGACAATGGCCTCATGCATAAAAATCGAGCTGTAGCTCACACTAATTTTCTTCGTAAAATGTGGATTTTGCATGTATAAAAAATATGTATTACAATTGCTAGATTTTACTAAACAAATTACTTAGGTTTATCTCATAACAAAATTAAAAAGTAATAAAATTCCACTGCAACTTTTGAAGATGTAAATGACCATAACTATGAAATACCAATATTAGATGAAGATTTTTTTTGACTTCGGCGGTAAATACCTAACTACATATCTATATAACAATATATATTTTATTTAAAACTCAATATACCTTTAGAAAACACTGATTTACCTGAAGTGCTTCCTGGTAGTGGCTCAAACGTTATAGGAGAAGAATTTTTTAAATATTTGAACGATGCTGCTAGTAGCCATGGCTGTTTTAAAAGATATCCTCTGATAAAGAAGCATCTTTAAGATTCAGCACCCCGCTTACATCGTCAGCACCTGTGGAAAGGCTATTTTCGTTGGCGGGCATTATAAACAGTCCTCGACGCCATGCACTTTCCGATGTTTCTTTTGAAAAATTAGTTCTGCTTAAGGCCAGTATTGAATATTATTGAATGTAAATTATCCAAACAGCAGTCTTAATTTTGTATCTTTATTATTTCCGCTAATTTTCTCTCTTCTTAATACACATCCCAGTTTTAATTGTTTACTTAATGTGTGAGAAATAAACACATATGTATGCATGTATGTAAAAATTATTCATGCCTATTACGGTATCCGACGGATGCCACTCCCGCGAATGCCATCCGATTCGCACTCCCCTCGCCGGTCAAATTTCACGCTATTACCATAACCGTCGGATTACTGCTTTATCGATTCACCCTGCGTATCATGTCAAAAGCTTTTTTACATTTTACTACATTGTCAGTTGTGATTTATTTGCATTTTGAAGGAATATAATTGAATAAATTGAAGAAAAATTGATTTTTTTTGCAAATGGAAGTACTCTTTGTTGTGTTTGTGGACTTGAAGCTGTTCCAATTTCTTACGAAGTACTCGCTAAATTTTGTACTTCTGCATTTGGTCTCGAATTATTAACGGATGGTTCGCAATCAACGCTTATATTTTGATCATCGCGCTACAGAGCCTACCAAAATGTCTTCCAGTGAACTTCTGCGTTTTGTCCTCCACCTGTAACTTGCATTTGGAAGCGGTTATTTGTTAGCTTGATCTTAATACAGGATTTGGATTCAGACCAAGTAATTTTGATGTTGGTCCCAAAGCATTCAAATCCGTGCTTAATGTTGTCCAAAACTCAGATCAACTTCTGGAGACTGCTTGCTCATGTTATTTTGCGATATTTTCGTTAAGCTTCTTCCGCTCAATCAAAAAAGAAAACTGCCCACGTTTTTCGTACGAATTCCATTTAAAAATAAAATTAACTCATATATGGATATTTACTTAAAATATATGTATGATTTATTTTGTTATTCGTTAAATTTCATTGTAATTTACTACGCAATGAAAATTCAATTTTTTAAATTTCTATTGAATCCGCACCAATTTTATGACGAATCGAAATCAAAAGAAATTACAGCTACTGCGTTTCGATTACGGTTATAGGAATGCGGTGAATCCTCGAACTGCTTTATCAACATGTTTTTTATTCCCGGACTGCATTGACGATCGGTTATGAGAATATCAAATTTTATCAAAACGATTCGCATTCCCTGCGAAAGGCATCCGCCGGATACCGTAATAGGCATGATTATTATTTCTTGGAAAATGTTTTTTACACATAGTAATCCGAGAAAACGAGAACAGTAATCGTAATTTCAAGTTTCTTACGATTACGATTACAGTAATCGTAATTTTTGTAACGACGATTACGATTACAGTAATCGTAATTTCAAGTTTCTTAGGATTACGATTACAGTAATCGTAATTTTTGTAACGACGATTACGATTACAGTAATTGTAATTTCAAGTTTTTTACGATTACGATTACAGTAATCGTAATTTTTGTAACGACGATTACGATTACAGTAATCGTAATTTCAAAATTTCTAAGATTACGATTACTGTAATCGTAATCATCTTGTAATCGTAATCCTTATCGCCCAGCTCTGATGCTAACATAGTGAAATTAAAAAATATTATAAAGATGGATCACAATGTGTGAAAATATGAGAGATCCTGGAATACCACATACCAATTGTTGTGGGCATGGTCGAATTATAGAAAACCACATACACCAATTTTAAAAAGCCGCACTGAAAACTAAAATTCTGTTTACCTGTGCTTTGCTGTCGACTGATCTGTTTGAAATTACACAGTAAAGCAATAGCACAAATAAACAAACAAATATATTCGACTGTTCTGTGCTTCGACTTCAGATATTTTCAAAGGAAATCGAAATTCAAAAGTTCTCAAAAAATTATGATAACTTTCCCAGAACAGCAACAGCTTATTTTTTGAGACTATTGGTGTTATGCTGGCAAACAGTGCTTGGGAAGCTTTATATTTTCCTCTAATGTTTGCAATAAAACAGAATAATTTTAAAAAGAATAAAACTTTCCTGATTTTTACAACTTCTTATAAAAATAATCAATAACATGTAGACTTTGAAAAGTTGGTATTGAAAATAGGTGAAATCGGACTATATAAACGCACACATTCCATATATGGGATCATTCGAGAAACTGATAAAATGTTATAATTCAGACACTAATATAACCCGAGTAATGAATTTTCAGCCATGCAATGACTTTATGCAGTTATAAGGAAATATGCTAAAATTTTAGAAAATGTATGTAACCTAATTTTTTAATTTATAAGTGGTATGTCGTTAGAAGCGTACTTTAATTATCTTTCGAACGGTGTAGATACGGTTTGCGGGTATTTGTAACTTCAGCGAAAATAATTTTTGATTGTAACCAAAAAAACCAAATATTACGTTATCTCAAAACCGTAACCATAAGAAAATGGTTTTGACCTCAGCGGGTTCATATACCTGAAATTCTTCGTATTTTCTCAAATTAATTATTTGTAAACTACTGTTTTCAACATATAGCTTTGAATATGATAGAAGTAAAATTTATCTACCAGAATTTCGTGGGGGTTCAAACACCCAAACCCCCCCCCCTAAATACGGCCTTGCACATGAGGTAGGTATAGTGTTGATGATTCCAAAAATGCAATTAACTCATTTTCGTCAAAACCTGCACTTATCCGGTTTGTGCACTAGCACATCGATATACATATATCGCCCGTTTTATGGAATAGGGATTTAACTCGAAATTTTCGTTTTCTGGGATTTTGCCATATATTTCAATAACTGGGTAGTGCCTTTGAGTCTAGTCTTATAAAATACTCAAAAAGATAAAAATGGCGGAAATAAAAGTGATTTTGTAGTTAGCCGTAGAAGAAAACTATTTGAAATTATAAAACTTTATTTGCGTTTTCCCAAAAAAAAAATTTTTTGAGTTAAATTCCTATTGCATAAAACGTGCGATATGTACATGTAGTTGATGAGCGAGTGGGAGCAAAACTGGTTTCATGTACCTACACATACTTTGGATTTGGTACTTTCATTCCACCTCACACGGCTTAAGTCGTCTTATATGACACTAGCTGTACCCGACCAAGCTTTGCTTGCACTTCCTATTATAGGCATTAGAAGCGAAAAATGGCACACTTTAAAATAAGTGGAAAGTATGTAGAAACCGAACTCAGCAAGAGTCAGATAACT
Organism: Urophora cardui; assembly: GCA_960531455.1. Taxonomy (NCBI): domain Eukaryota; kingdom Metazoa; phylum Arthropoda; class Insecta; order Diptera; family Tephritidae; genus Urophora; species Urophora cardui. The sequence continues at coordinate 108,293,203 of OY482672.1, forward strand.
TTAAAAAAGTGAAGGCAAAAATTGGTATTTTCAAACTTTACCCTCTTTATGTCCTTATCTCTTTTTGCTTCGCATTAGTCTCCCACTACCTTTCCCTCTACTATTGCCTTTCCTTTCCATTTATCTTTCCCTTTCCTTTCATTTCCGCTTCCGTTTTCTTTTTCCTTTCCCGTCACATTTCCGCTTCCCTTTCCTTTTTGTACCGTTCTCCCTTACCTATACTTTTCTGTCTTCCTCCCTTTCGTCCCTATTTTATTCCTTCTCTCATTCCACGTCTTACTGCCTCTCTCCCCACCCTCTTCGTTCCTTTCACATTATATTCTCCCCCTCCTTTTCCGTCCCTTTGCCTTCCCAATTCCCATTACTCTTCCCCTTTCCCTTGGGAACCGGGATTAGCATTACATAGCGCTGTATTCTACTTCTCATTTGATACCATCGTTGCTTATAAGCATTCCGTGGCATCCGTGTCCACTCTTTAGCCCATAATTAATCTTAATGGGTACGGCTCGGTATAAAAGTCCTGCTCAACACCTTAAATTTGATACCAATATTAGTGAGAAATATCCCGGTGTCATCCGGGTCCACGTTCTGACCCAAATTTGGGGACCCGACTTAGGAATAACAATTAGTTCATCTCAATGTAAAATCCCTGCTCAACACCTTTCATTTGATACCAATAACGCTTAGAAATATTCCAGGTTCATTCGAGTCCACGTTTTGACCCATAACTGAGGACATGACCTAGGAATCATAATGAGTAGGGCTCTATGCTCTGCTCAACACCTTTCATTTCAGACAGATGTCCCTGAGAAATATCCTCGTGTTATCCGGGTCCACGTATTTTTAGTTCATATTAATTATTAGTTCATAATAATTAGTTCATTTCTAAGCAAAAGCCCTGTCAACACCTTTCATTTTATACGAATATTCCTGACAAATATTCCGGGGCCATCCGGGCCCACGGTTTGACCCATATCTGGGGAACCGACCTGGGCATCGCAATTAAGACCCCTAGTACCCAGATGACCGAGCTTATCTCGAGCTGCCATTTTTTCGCAGGTCTTCCCAAGCGCAATAAGAAGTTAAAAAAATGAGTCGAAAATCTGAACTTTTCAGAATTTTTCCCCGAGACCCCTTGTATACTAAATTACATGAAATTTTTTTAAGCCGTTTGCGAGATCCAGAACCAAAGTAAATCCGTCTCGCTTCGCCGCGATACCTCTCGGTTGAAATGATTGTGTATAATAATGATTCTGTATTTCTTACTCTTATTTTATTTGTTTGTGGCTTTTTGTCACAGCTGGGCGATAAGGATTACGATTACATGAGGATTACGATTACAGTAATCGTAATCTTAGAAATCTAGAAATTACGATTACTGTAATCGTAATCGTCGTTACAAAAATAAGAATTACTGTAATCGTAATCGTAAGAAACTTGAAATTACGATTACTATTATCGTTGTTTGGGAGTACAATGTGTACAAAACAGTGATATACTTACCCAACATCGTTTTCAAAGAAATAATAATAATTTTTACATATGTGTTTTGTCACACATTAAGTAAACAATTAAAACTGACATATGTATAAAACAGAGAGAAAATTAGCGCAAATAATAACGATACAAAATTAAGACTGCTGTTTGCATTATTTACATTCAATAATATTTTTTTATGGGTAAAATAGTGGACCCGGATGCGACGGAATGTTTTCAAGCAACGATGGCATCAAATGATAACTGGTATAAAGGGGTCTGTTATGCTAAAGCCGGTTCCCTAGGGAATGGAAAAGGGGAAGGATAATGAGAATGGGAAAGGCAAAGGCAAAGGGGCGGAAAAGGAGAGGGAGGGTATAATGAAAATGGAATGAAGAGGATAGAGGGAGATAGTAAGACAGGGAATTAGAGAAGGAATAAGAGGGGGAATAAAAGGGAGAAAGACAGAAAAGGATAGGTAAGAGAGAGCGGCAAAGAAAAGGAAAGGGAAGCTTAAATGTGACGGGAAAGGAAAAAGAAAACGGAAGCGGAAATGAAAGGAAAGATAAATGGAAAACGAAGGAGAAAGCGAATAGTAGAGGGAAAGGGAGTTGGAGACTAATACGAAGAAAAAGAAGAACATGAAGAGGGCAAACTTTTGAAAATATTAATTTTTTCCTTCACTTTTTTAAACTGACTTTTGCTGAGCTCTAGGCTTGGGTAACTCAGCACTGAGTCATGACTCTGTGTCAACTCCCATCAGTGAGCTGCACGCTCAAGCTCACCTCACGAAAAAATTAAAACTCAGTAGCACACTTGACTCCGTTGGCACGTTTATAGCATGCTATCTCAGTAGCACACTCGACTCCGCTGGCACGTTCGATTTCGCCTTTTATTTAAGAGCGCTTTCACATTACTCGGTGCGGTATCGGATCGACATTTTTGGTTTTTACCGAAAGTATACCGAAACCTTACTGACCACATGTATTTCAATTGGCACTTTCACATTAGTGTTGAATACATGAAATCGGAGCGGATTAATTTCGGTATACCGCAACGCGGTAAGACCGGTCAGTAAAATTTGAGGAATTACTGCATACATTTTTGCGGCGTAATAAAAGAAGAAGAACAAAGTCAGTAAAAAACTCGTTTCGGTTATAAATGTAGCAAGCTATAATGTCTTCGTCTTCGCTAGAAGACATTATTGTTATTATTGAGTGATTTGTTGAAGTTAAAAATTTTGTTTTGCAAATTTCGATGTTTGTTTTCCTATTTTCTGCCGATTACGCACCGAAAGTATTCCCACAAGTGTGAAAAACACAGCAACGCGGAATCGTTTCGGTAAGCTGAAAATACCGAGCAAAAAATGTCGATCCGATGTCGTACCGAGTAATGTGAAAAGGCCCTAAGTGTCATCTTGTGCATGCTTACTTTATATGGAACTTGGTGTATTTTGGTGGTTTTTGGTATTGGGGTGGTCACATATTTATGCATTTTTTCATTTGTTGCAGGTGATTTAGGCAAATTTGGTGTATGTAGGTGTATTCTGCATGAATTGTACCAACTTTCGGACACTAACCCGTTTTTGTATGGACACTTATTTTGGGTTTTTTCGGTTGTTCCCCTTAATTTTGGTAAATTTGGTTATGATATTCAGAAACTAGATGATTTTTCCCAACTTTTGGACTTTAGACCATTATCGTATATCGTGCATATATAAAAAGATACATTCATTTGAAATTTGTAATTGATCTTATCAACTAAGTTTATACTGGCACACATATGTATATTTTATTTATCCATCAGATAGCCCAATATGTGTACTACATGAACATCTCAAAAATCCCTAAATACCCTATATCTCAGAGCTACATAGGTCTAAATCAATAATCAACAACAAAAACGACATTAATTAATTAACTACTTAATTTTCCATATATTTGCCCACCCACACCTATCACTTCAATTCTATTATTGATTTATATGCCATTCTCGTACAAATATCAATTCATCATCGGAGCGACTCTTTCAGTGACACAGTCTCTGATAGCACACAGTAACACTTTTTGGTTGACAATAGCACGAAAGTAATATGTGCTGTAGCACAATCGTGCTGTAACACAAACGTGTTGTAGCACAATCGTGCCAACTCAGTGAGTCGACTCTTTTTAGTGAGTCGGTGCTTATGTGTCAACTCCCAAAAAATCGTGTCATTACTAACACCTACTGAGCTCTGCAGCTCGAGGTAAGTTCGGTTTCTAGATACTTTAGGTGATAGATATTTTAAAGTGTGCCGCATAAGGACTGCAGCTGTTATAGCATCGTTTATTTTCGGGCTTAATGTATAATATTTAAAAAATCTATCGCACAATGAGATAAACCTAATTTCTTTAGTAAAATCTAGCAATTGCAATAATTTTTATACACGCAAAATCCACATTTTATGCATTAGGCCCATTATCTTCAGCCCACTAAAATGTGAAATTGAAAGTTTATATATTTTTTATAGTTTTTTGCACTTCTTCCAGTGCAAAGCATATTTTCCCCCTTACACCGTTTAGTATCAAAAAGCAATTTTAATAATTTTTTGCATGTAATTCTTAAATTTTGTAATTTAAGATTACAGATAATAAGGATTACTGTAATCGTAATTTAAGAAATTTTTAAATTACGATTAATGTAATCCTTATCGCCCAGCTCTGCTTTTTGTGAAGTTACACAAAATTTAATAAAAACATACTAGCCGTGTTTCACATACGGTGATCCTAACCCAGATAAAAATTTTTGCATGTAAATGCAACAACAAAGATTTCAGCTCGATTAAACCAGATAAATTGCTGGTTCAATTTTTGATCCGCCCTGTTCGATTTGTTTTTTCCGTGCTGATTTGGCAGCACAGTGCTTTTTTGATTTGGCAGAGCTGAAAAGTGACATTTGTGTATGTATACATATATATACATATACCCTACAGTAAATTTGTTTCACTGCAAAATGGCCATTGATGATTCTTTGTTGAATATTCATCACTATCGTTTTGCGTTGGTGCAAGCGAGAAAGCTATATTGAAAAAACCAAACGAAATACCATCTAGGCGGTTAAAAACCAACGAGCCAGCTTGTATTTCGGTAGGTTTTTTGACATTCGGCAGCTTTTCTGACAAAGTTTTCAATTTGACAACTATAAAACAAATTATATTTAAAATAAAAAATATATGGAAATACAAATTTCAAATTTGCCTCTTGTAAGCTTCTGCTTTGGCCGTAAGGGGAAAGAAGAAGTCCGGAAGGAAAATTATACTGCGCACTGGCTTCTCCTTATAACATGGAATACATAACTATCCCGCCATTTGAGTTTCATAATTTATTTCAGTAATTTAAATTTCCAAAAAAATAATTTTTGAAATAGTTATTTTCATTTAGTTTGAAGTTTAAAGTCAATCAAATTGTTTTTGAGGGAATATTTGTCTCTTTTCAACGTACAGAATAATTGTTTTTGCGCTATTATAACTCTGACGAGTTTTATGGCCGAGCTTCTCTCCCAATTCGAGGTGTGCTCCTTTTGTTTTTCCCACCATTGGACAGTTTTATGCCGGCTCCGAACGGAGTCATATAGGCATTAGGAAAGCAAACCATTTATTTGAAAAAATTCAGCAGCCTTTATATGAAAGCATTCACTGATGCCTCCTCATGATGAATTTCATCAGTGATTCATAAAGGATTCATTTCAGATTTTTACTGCTGGGTATATGTTTCTTCTTCTTTTTAGTTCTTTTCAAGTGCAGCCAATTTTCATTATGAGCCGGATTGTTTCAGTAAAAATTTATCTTAACCCAGACCCAGATGTAATAACTGAAATGCCCCTACTATGTAGTTGGTTTCCAATATGTGTGTATGTACATATATTAAAAAAGATATTAATATACTCATGTACGAAATTCACCCGCACGGGTAAATGAAAAACATCACATAAGCGTACAAATATGTAATACATACATCTGTACATTTATTTATCCCATTCCATTTCTGCGTTCACACCACAAACTCACTCACTCTCACTATCCCTCAACTTTTCTGCACTCTAGCGCATAGATGGCCACCCAATGGCTCCAGTGACTCCGTTTGTCTCCCAACAACATCGCTGTGGCTCCGAGTGGCTCCCAACAACAAGCAAATCAATTTCGACAGAATAACGCGCATTTCTTTGTTTCACAGAAATCGTTGTCGCGGCGAGCACTCAAACCTGACGGTCCAGCATCGACCGTCATTCATTGCGTAGATACAGCTTCGACAATCATTGTGTAGTTCAGGGATGCCACTAAGAAAATTTTTTTCCTACCAAAAACCTACCAAAATGGCTTCGAGCCTACCAATTTTTTTTTTTAATGTGAGATTTAACCATATTCAACAAATTCATTTAGGGTAACTGTGCCAGTAACCGACCACCATGCAGTAACCGGGCACTTTTGTTTTTTTACCGCTGTTTATTTTTTTTTATTTGCAAATTTTAGTATTAAATTTAATATTATTTGTACAAATTTCAAGTAATTTTAGAATGAGTGATAAAAATGTGAAGGAAAAGAGCAGGAAGCAGCGTTCCCACATAAACAAAAACTTGAGTTAGCGTTTAATGATATTCTGGCAAGGTTGGATTGGGTATTAGTGCCTGTCACTGCTCGTCCAGTACGGAGGAAATCAGGATTTACATTTGTGGAATAACATTTGAGAAATAATGAGGAATGAAACGTAAGAAGATTTATTGAGTGAAATAGCGGACATTGTTTCCACTTGGTACAGCAAACACATTTACTACCTCGGTAGGCCTGATGATCATGATTATGTGATACCACATAAAGCTCTTTATTACACACCATGTAGACGGACAACCTTGTTTGCTTCATATAGCGTAAAATGTCATATGCCTTTCTGTTTTCAATTTCCTCCAGTTGTGTCTGTGGAGGCAAGTGTACTTGAATCTCAAAGAAAGCGCTGGAAGAAGTCTGATGAGGGGATGTGGTGGTCTCCGAAATGGATCCATAACTTCTACCAAAAAAATTTTTTCAATTTTTCTTAATTATAAACTGGCCAATAGCTCATATAAAATTCACATAAAATAATTATTAGAATTAAAACGGCCATGTAAAAACGAAAGCGTTTCTATTTAGCAGAGTTCTGTGACAAAACTCTACTGAGAAGACACGTTTTCTCAACAGTGTTGTGGCAAAGTGACAAATGTACCAAATCAGTGATGTTAGTTGAACGAAGGCAAAAACCTACCAAAATTCAAATCGTCCTACCAACCTACCAAAAGGAATAAAACCTACCAGTTTTGGTAGGAAAAGCCCAAAAGTGGCATCCCTGGTGTAGTTACGCCTTCGTACATACATACATACATATGTACATACCCTGCAGGGAACTCAATAACTAGTGGGCAAAATGTATAGTTCCGAACTAGCGAAAAGGTGTCAAAAGGGAACTAGCTCAATTGTAGTTAGACCCTCACCAGTTCAGAAGGAGTGAATTGAGTGACCATTATAAGACACACTTTGCTTTGTATGCAATTTCGAAGTGACAAAAATTCTATGAAAATTTTTCGTTCGTTCAATTGCCGTCGGCTTTGTATATTTCTGCAATTCTCAGATGTTTAGTGAAGCATTTTATATAAATAGTTTACTATTTGCATCTTGTGTGAAATGAAATGTTCCCCTAATTATGATTTTCCAATCCCTCAGGCTTATTTTTAATTTTTTTATTTTATTACTTTTTAAATATTATTGTAAATTTTTATTAAATAAATAAATAAAAAAATATTAGTTAAAAAAAAATTAAGAAAAAAATATCATCCACCTTGACACCGACAGGATTCGAAACCGCACCCCTCAGATTGAAAGGCACATGGGTTAGCCAGTCGGCCATCGCGCCACTTGCATGAAGTGTGTCAAAGTAGAATTTGTAGGTACTTGTAGCTAGTTCAGAACTATCGAAAATGTGCCAATAAACGAACTAGTGTAAACTGTAGAATTTAGTACTAGTTCGGAACTATCGAAAATGTAGTGCAGAGGGTGACAATTGACACCGCCTAGGACATCGCCGTGTTAAATTCGCCAGTTGATAACACTGCTCTACAGCCAAAAAATACTCTGAACGCAACCATCCTTTCTATATGTAAAATCGGTCGCTGATTCCGAAAATCGGGTTCATTTTTAATTCTATGGGAAGGTTTTTGAGATATCGGCAATTTACCGTTATTTGGCCAATGTGTCCACTTAATCCTGTATATCTCTTTACAGTGAGTTATATTCCTTAGGGTGACACCAAACGAAAGAAAATTAAATTTCCTTTTCACGGCTCCTATAACATTTTTCTCTAACTCTTATAGTTTCTGAAATATTGACGATTAAATTTTAATTTTTTCGATTTTTTACGATTTTTTGAAGAAAAAATTGACTTTGTCAGGCAATATCTTTAAAACCAATACTTTTACCTTCGGTTTTACTCCTTTTCATGAAGCTCTATTCTATTACCAAAAAAATAAGCTATCAACGATGAAAATCCATTGTAAAATGGAAAAGTTATAGGCGATCAAGTAAATACAGCCAGGTCGCGCAATGCCTCTGCACGCGTACATTCTATGCATATTGTACCAATACCTACACATCTGCAGTAGCAGCACATTGGCAGCGCAGTAGATACAAGCCCATTTACGGGTGTAACATGCATAAAATATACCCGTGTAGAGGCATTGTGCGACTTGGCTGTATTTACTTGATCGCCTATAACTTTTCCATTTTACCATGGATTTTCTTCGTTGATAGCTTATTTTTTTGCTAATGGAATGGAGCTTCACGTAAAAGATTAAAACCGAAGGTGAAGACATTGGTTTTAAAGATATTGTCTGACAAAGTCAATTTTTTCTTCAAAAAATCGTAAAAAATCGAAAAAATTAAAATTTAATCGTCAATATTTCAGAAACTATAAGAGTTAGAGAAAAATGTTATAGGAGCCATGAAAAGGAAATTTAATTTTCTTTCGTTTGGTGTCACCCTAAGGAATATAACTCACTGTGTTAAAGTTATACTGGATTAAGTGTACCCATTGGCCAAATAACGGTAAATTTCCGATATCTCAAAAACCTTCCCATAGAATTAAAAATGAACCCGATTTTCGGAATCAGCGACCGATTTTACATATAGATAGGATAGTCACGTCCAAAGTACAGACAAAAAATTTCATTTTGTGATCCAGTGTAACATGCAAAAGAGATTTAGCTCGCACTAGTAGTATCGAAAAATGCACTAGAAGCGACCTAGTTCGGAACTAGAGATTTTCCCTACAGGGTATGTATGATGTACATTTATATCAGTGTTGAACGAAAGAGCAATACGGAGCAAAACGGAGCTGCTCGGCTACACATACGAGTCGTGTGTGTGCTGCTAGCAAGCAATTGCGACGCCTACAACCAATTAGTAGCCATGGGTAATGGCGCAATTTTTTTGGCGCTGATACAATAACGCCAGCGCCACCCGTGGCGCCAACTCACGATACTGGCGCAATAACAGCTTTAGCGCAATTGTCATCGAATAATCGATAAATAACATTTTTTCGCTTGTTACTGTTTACCATCCCCGTTTTATTTCTTTTGGCGCAATTCTGCTTACATATACGAGGGCACAATTAATTTTAATTTTCATAATCATTTGGAAAAATATTCCGTATATATGTGAAAATATGCTGGAAATTAGAGTCACTTAGATCACTATCAAGCACACATAATTGTGACGTTGTCATACGTATACATATACTATGATGCTGTTATTGGCGTTGTGTTTGCGCCATTTTACACTAGCGCTATATTGGAGCTGGTGTTAGCGCACGAAATTGAGTCAGTGTTATATTGCAATAGCGCATCATTGAGTTGGCGCTACATTGAGTTGGCGCTATACTGAGTTGGCGCTACATTGAGTTGGCGCATTTCCCAAATCGGAGTTAGCGCAATAACACCAGGGTTGGTGTTAGCGCAATTGCGCCGCGCAGCGCAGTGTTACCCATGCCTACCAATTAGTCTGCGCTTGAATTTCATGCTGTGTACATGTACGATGCATCGATCGCGCAAAGAATTTTTTTCTTTTTTCTGAGCAATAGGTATGCGACAACAAAATGACCAAATTAGAATTCAAAGTTCAATGGGAATTGAAATATTTTTTTTATTTGAACCCTTCTTATGAGCCTCAATGCATAATTTTAAACACTATGAAAATCACCACAGCGAAATTCTTGCAGTGCTCTGCTTATACCAGAGTTCTGCTTCGATCAGTTTGAAGTTCAGGTATAGCATACAACTCATTGTGTATGTACGTTTGATACCCGGCAAACTGTAAACGTACGAGCTACAGCTCGTTTGTATGCTTTCATACTAAACAACACAGCGATCGAACGGTTTGGTTTGAAACAAACATATGTACAGGTTGAACGATACGACCGCTGTATGATCGCACGAGTATACACATGTACATACTATAACGAACCGATCGATCAGTTGATCGATCGCGATCATTGCATGTTTATACGATCATTCGACTGTACGCAAAACTTAAAAGTGGTGTTTACAAAAAATTTAATAAAAGAAAAGGCCGCAGTGAAGTGTGGGAAGTTTTTTGTGAAATTGAAGACGAAAACGGGTGCCAAATTAATGAATTTGTACAATTCGGCCGTGTGCCAATCGGTAGAAAAAATGAAATTTTGACATAAGGGAGTAAAATTTTGACAGTATTCGTGGTTGATTTGAACGTCATAAATACATACACATATAAGTAACACAAATATTTAAATACAAAATAACATCAAAACGTTACATGAATACATTTCTTATGTTCCAATAATACTGCCATCAACAATTATATGCATTTTACGGTTTAAAATTGTATCGTTGCCCGTTTTCGCCCAAATGTGTATCTTTGTAACTGTCAAAATTTTCTACCTCATTTTGCCATAGAGAAAAATGTTACCGATTGGCAAACAGCCTTCGAAAATAATTTTGATGCCATGCAGTGGTGGGAAAATCATAAAAATGAGTTTCCAACTCTTTATAATTTTGCCCTTAAAATATTATCCATTCCAGCTAGCAGTGCAGCAAGTGAGCGCACATTTTCACTTGCTGGTAATATAATAGTCGAAAAGCGCAACCGCCTAGCTCCTGCGCTTATAGACAATATGCTTTTTTTAAATTCAGTTTTAAGAAATGAAAATATTTTATATAATACGTAAGCACGAAGTTTCTCCTGTTATATATTAATTTTTCTAATTTAATATTAAAACTTAAATAAAAAAGTATTAATGAAAACAAGAATAAAGAAATGAAATAATGCCTAATTTGTATGCACGAATTTTTTCCTTTTATACCTCAGTGAAATATTTATACGGTATATAAAAACTTGTGGTATATGTAGGCTGACCATCCGTTCTGTTTTTTGAGGGACCGTTCTGTTTTTCAGACATCTGTCCCTCGTATTTTTGTTTTTTCGGAAAACCTCAAAATGTTCTGTTTTTTTCCTAGTGTCCCTCATTTATTTATTTTGGGGCATATTCATAGTCTTGATAAAAGCTGATTTTAAGTTAGTTAAAATCAATACTTTATTTTGACTATGAATATTCCCCTTTTTGTTTAAAATCTGTTTTATATTAAAAGGTTGAGGTGGCAGCCCTTTTTCTCATCAGAATTTAAGTAGTTATCGATAATAACTACCATCGTCATTGACTATATGTTTGTTGGAATGTAATTTTTGTGGCTGCTGTGTGGCAAATTAATTTGAAAGAAATTGGTAAATCGTATTAAAATTGATTTGTGGACATTAAACTAAGTTACCAAATTCTTTTTTATCGTAGCATTATGCTTGCTTTATTGTAGATACCTATAATTAAACTTACAAATTTGTTTATTTTTGTTAAAACAAAAAGTCTGAAGAGAATCTGAATTACATATGTTTGTAAGCCTAATATTTGATGAATAAATATTTTTTACGATTTCAAGTTTCATAAATATGTATGTATTCGTACTTATATCATTTGAAATTTTGTCCCTCATTTTCGATTCATATTTATGGTTAGCCTAGGTATATGCCACCTTTCTTAGGAAAAATTTATATGTGCAAAACGCATTTTCCCTACTTCAAATGTCAACAAGTAAGATAAAATAACTTTATTCATACAAATCGCAAGTGAAGCAAATATACATTTTTTGCAAACGGATATTGAGTGATTTCCAACTTTTAGAAAAAATGCCACGCGGATCCACCTTGACAGAAACAGAGCGCGGTTTTATAATTGGACAAAGGGATGATGGTGTACCATTGGTCGAAATTGCAACGAAATTGGGACGCCATAGAAATACGATTACTAATTTCCTAAAAAAACCCGGAAAAATATGGGACTACCAAACGCAGTGGCAGAAAATCAGAGATTGATGAACGTTGTAAGTGAACAATTCGGCGTCTAGCTGTTGAAAAAGGTATGAGTTGCAGTGAAATCCAAGCCCATCTTAATCTTAAGGTAACAAGGAGACGAGTCCACCAAATATTATCCCAAAACAAAAATGTCACATATACTGCGCGAGTATCTCAACCTATGCTTTTAAAAAGACATATGACATCCCGTTTGGCCTTCGCCGATAAATATAAGTTCTGGGATACAGAGTTCCAAAAAGTTATATTCAGCGATAAGAAAAAGTTTAATTTGGATGGTCCCGATGGCTGTCAAAAATATTGGCGCGATTTAAGACACCCGAGGCAGAATCGTCTTAAGCGAAACCATGGTATCGGCTCGTTAATGGTTTGGGGGGCTTTTGGGTATGCTGGAAAATCTCCACTCTGTTTCGTCCCATGCAAAACCAATTCCCAAATGTACATTGAGTTATTGGACAATGTACTTATTCAATTTGCTGAAGAAGTTTATGGAAATGAGTGGATATTTCAACAGGACAACGCCCCAATCCACACCGCTCGTACAACAAAAGATTTTTTTTGGTCCAAAAACATCCCTTTGTTGGATTGGCCAGTCATCAGTCCTGACCTCAACCCCATTAAGGACCTATGGGGAATACTCTCGGCTAAGGTTTATAAGAATGGTAGACAGTTTCAGACCATGAAGCAGCTTAAAGAAACGTTGGTAAAGGAATGGGACGAAATAAGAATCCAAACCTTACAAAAATTGGTAGAGTCCATGCCAAGGAGATTGACCCAGGTTCAGTTGAAGAAAGGGAAGCATATAAATTATTAGAATTTATAAAATATTGTTATCTAGCCACATACATGTTACAAATCCTTTGACGCACATATAATTTTTTCCTAAGGGAAAATTAAATAAAAATTAAACTAAAATCACCAGTAAATAAAGACAAATTGATTTGCTATTGTATTAGTTCATATCTAGTCATATATGTAAAAAATAATATTTAAAAAAATATAACTTTAGTTTTTTATAATTTTTATAAAATCGCTAGCTTAGAGTGCAAACTGTGTAAGTCCATTTTTATGAAAAAGTGTTTTTAAGTTTAGAAAGCTAGATAAATCAAATACGCACCACGCTAAACAAGTCTGTGATACTTGTCATATTTCTACTCGTTGTTATTCAGTGGTACGCAAATTGTGTAAGTCCAAAAAGCGAAGAAAACTGTGTAAGTCCAAAATTTTTATATGAACAAAAATTTTTTTTTCATTTTGAAATTTTTTTATTTTTTGTTTTTTGTCTCTCCTACAAAGTTTGAAAAAAGGACTTACACAATTTGCACTCTAAGCTAGCGAAATATTATTCCATGCACATATAACTATTTCACTGAGGTATAATAACTTCTAATTTTCTATTAAAAATGAAATAAAACAGTATTGATGAAAACAAGAATAGATAAATGAAATAATGACTAATTTGTATGCACGAATTTTTTCCTTTTATATAATAGCTTTTCTAATTTTATATTAAAAATGAAATAAAAAAGTATCTACTAATGAAAATAAAAACAAATTGATTTTTCATTTTATCGCTTTGAAAAGTTTTTAATCGTTTATTTAAATTTTTGATATGTAAAATAAAGCGGCTGATCCGCACTCATACAAAGATTACAGAAAATAAAGAATTGAAAATGCAAGAAAAACGGCTTTAAAACTAAACCCAGCATACATACATACATAATTTATTTTTAAATTAAATGTACATGATCGTACACCGATCGATCAAACGATCATTTCTGTTTAAGTACAACTCATACACCGATCGATCAAACGATAATTTCTACTTATGTACAAATCATTGGTTTGTACATTTCTTTCCAACCAAACATTTGTTCGTTTGACATCGAACGTACAAAAGCTTTACTCGTATCGCTTATTCGGGTAAACATCATGTGTATGAGTTGCATTGCACTGTGTCAGATCGATGAGCCGAAAACCTTACTCGAAGCAGAACACTGGCTTATACGCACACACTAATGCAAAAATATGTTGCGCTTCTGTAAATAGCGCAGTCGGCGGTGTGCATCACTGATTTATATCTGCTACCTCGTTTATGTTGTTTAGCAAAATATTTGATTGCCTAGCTGCAGCATATCTGTATGTACATACATACATAAGTACATGTACCGTTATTTGGCAAAATAATATTTTTAAAACTCCGAGAAGAAGGTTGTTGTAATTTTATTGATTTTGTTGTTGTGTGGCTCCCTTACGCTTAAATCCTGGCCACCTATGCTCTAGAGTACATATATGTAATACATACATACATCTATTGATTGCATTCCATTTCGTACCACCTTTGAAATGGGTTTGAGAAAATGGAATTTATAAAATTGAGAATCAGCCGAAAATCCCATACTAACGCTATCAGGGGAAATTTGAGGTGCATTTGATAACACCCTATTTGACAGTAGGGTTACTTCTCAAATGAACCTCAAATTGAAAATGAAGAAAAACGTTTATTGGGTAAGTACAGAGAAACAAATTTATTGCATTTGATTAATTTAAAAAACTTAGAATTCAAACATATCTTTCTGTCCAAATTTTGGCATCTCTGCTTGAGATTGGGACTATAGTATTTTTTGAGTTTTGTTGTTATTGCTGCAATATGAAATCAGCGCAAAATGAAAATCAGGCAAAATCGTTCATTTTGAAATCAGGCCGCTTTTGATTTTGAGCAATCTGAAATCAGCGCAAAATCAAAATCAGGCAAAATCGTCATTTTAAAAAGCGACGAATATGAAAATCAGATAAAATCAAACATTTCACGACTTTTGCTAATTCAGTTTTTTAAACACTGCATATTTTCACTTCAAACATAAAAATTAAATTTTCTTTACACTTCCATAAGCACTCAGATATAAAAAAATTTTATATGTATGTGCCTATGATTCATATTGAATGTGCACAGCAAAGGCACTTTGAATAGGGGGATCGAGCATTGCCGTAAAAAATCGAAATTTACACTAACAAATGTGTAATGAAAAAAAATTAAAAAATTAAAGCACTGTATTGTATTGTATTTGTATTCGAAAAATTTTAATATAAAAAATAAAAACAAATTTGTATGTACATACATATGTGATACTACCATTTGAAAATAAATTCCAAAATAATATTTTATTGGAATTCATAAACAAATTTAAATTAGGAAAAAATTTTTCAGTGCATATAAATAATTTGTAGATGTATTTATTTTTGTACTTGCCTGAAGCGCTCGATAGTTAGCAGTAAGCGCTCCCTGCCTAATTTCACCCTTCATTGTATTTTAACGCTTTAACGAATTGCTCCATTAGCGCTCTTTTAAAGCTTTTTAAAGCGCTTACTTTGTGCTCCAAAAAAAGCCCTTGGTCAGCGCTTAATCCTTATAATAATAATACAATGGCGCTATTATAACTCTGACGTGTTTTATGGCCGAGCTTCTCTCCAAATTCGAGGTTTGCTTCTTTTTGTTTTTCCTACAAATTGGGTGGACCTACAGTTTTATGCCGGCTCCGAACGGCGAATGCATTTTTTGTGAGAAGCAGAAATACTCTCGGAGGGTATGCCGCCCACTGCCGAGAGGTGACCGCTGCTCTGAAAAAAACCCTATAATTGGATATTTTTACTAATTAGAAATTTTTTTTTGATGTTTTGCTCGGACTGTGGTTTGAACCCGAGACCTCTGCCATAGCAGGCGAGCACTCTACCCACTGCACCACAGCGGCCGCACACCGCTTAATCCTTACCTTCCTTTTTAAATTTCCTTTTGATAAAATATACTCTGTAATATCTTACTAATAAGTTCAAATGAACTAAAATCTATTTTCATATAAAAATAAAGTGAATTTACATTTAAAATTAACATTAATATAACAATAATAATAAATATATGTATCAAAGAGTCAACAAAGGTGGATAATTCACTATAATAGAAAAATTTAAGTCAACAGTTTGTAAATCTAAATCCGCTATATCCACAATATCGATAAGATGTTCATGCAAGACTTCTTTTTTCATATCGTCGTACCATACGAAAACTAGCACATTTAAAATTTCTGGCGAAAGCTATCAATAAAAAAATTCTGTACGAAAAGTAAAACATTTGACTTTTGACCGACGAAAAGTAACAAAATCGACTTTTGGCTGACGAAACGTAACAAGTTCGAATTTTGGCTGATGAAAAGTATCAATAATTATATACTGTTTTTACATTAAAATTGTTGTTGTTTAAACGAAATTGATAGTTTTCGTCAGCCAAAAGTCGAACTTGGTATCTTCTTCAAAACGACCCTTTACCAATGTGGCATAGTTGATATTTTTTTTCCTTGGAATAGATTAATAAGAAACTAAGAATGGCGACTTATTATTTTATGAATAAGGGGGTTTATCTATACCAATCACATCCTTGCCATTGGCCTGCGATGTAAATATTGAGTACTGAGGTGCCCCAACCAGCATCGAGCACATCCTTGCCGCTAATGGTTCTGATAAGTAGTGGTTCGTGCAATATTCTAAACAAATAAAAGACTGAACTGTTTCTCACCTTTTTCCATGGTATCATGCTTTTTTCCAGAGATGTAGAATAATTATTATTTCATTTTGAAATTATAAAAAAGTCTTACAAATTTTCTTCAGAATCGTAAAAGTCTTTTGATAATATTTTTTTCCTGATGAAAATGTTAAAACTCTTCTATAGTTATTATTCAGAAACATATATTTTAAAAATCTTTCCATAATAGTTATTTCAAATAAATTTTTTTTAAGTCTTCAAAGACTTTTATATTGAGACAAATTTGAAAAAAAGTCTTTGCGTAATTATTATCAGTAACAAATTGTTTTTTATATCTTCAAAGACTTTTTCATTGAGACAAAGTTTAAAAAAGTCTCAGAAAATTTTCAATAACTTTCATATAAGTATAAAATAAAAATACCTTTCATATAAGTACTTCAAAATTCAAGCAAATTTCCAATTTGAAATTGTATGAAAGATTTTTATCGAAGATATAAAAAATAAATTTGTTACTCAAAATAATTACTTAAAGATATTTTTGAAATTCGTCTCAATGAAAAAGTCTTTGAAGACTCAAAAAACAATTTGTTACGGATAATAATTACTCAAAGACTTTTTTCAAATTTGTCTCAATATAAAAGTCTTTGAAGATATAAAACAAAATTTCTCATTAATAATAATTACAAAAAGACTTAAAAAAATATCTCGGAAATAACTATTATGGAAAGACTTTTAAAATATGTTTCTTTTAATAATAATAATTTTTTGATTTTTATTTTTTCTCTTATAATAATTACAACTGTGCTTTTTTCACAAGAACAAATTTCCAAAATAAAACATTTTTCACAAAAAAAAAATGAATTGGTACACGTATAAATGAATTTTATTTCCAAGTGTTGGAGATTTAAAAATCAGAGCCGTAGCGAGGGTGAGGCAACCGAGGCATTTGCCTCGGGCCCCAATAGAATAGGGGCGCTGAATTTCGGTAATATTAAACAAAATTTCGCAGAAGTATTTTGAAAGAAATATAATGAAAGAATAGGCGTTCGCTTGCCAGAAACCCGCAAGGTTCTCACTTGATCATCAGATTTGTAAAATTTTTTTTAAAAGTAATATGTATATGGGCGCCCTTTATTATGAATGTAGTGAAAGTGAATGAATATTTAAATTAGAATGCTTATGATAGTCGATTAATTCATACATTTATTTGAAAGTTGGGAAATTAGAAGAGGATAAGCTCGAAATTCAATATGTGAGAGGTCAGGGTTACGATAATGGTGCCAATATGTCGGGTAAAAATTGTGGTGTGCAAGCACAAATACAGGAGAGAAATGATCTCGCGATTTATGTAGCATGTGCGAGTCACAGCCTCAATTTGGCAGGGGTTCATTCCGTTCAGTCAATGCAGCAATGAAACAGTTTTTCGAAATTGTGGAAAGCATCTTCAAGTTTTTTTCACTTTCTACAACTCGTTGGACCGACGTCATGAAAACATTGAAGATTTCATTGAAAGGGCACTCGGACACACGATGGGCATCAAAAGCTAATGCCGTAAAATCATTGAATTCCCAAATTGAGGCAGTTCTTAGAGTACTTCAAGATATAATCGCCAATCCAAATAATCCTGGCAACAAATTATCTGGCGAAAATCTGATCAAAAATATTGATTTAAGGTTTCTTCTTTTCCTCGACGTCTGGGATCAGATATTAAGTCGGGTTGATCGCGTTACGAAAGCTTTGCAAACGAAAAGTTTGAATTTGGAAAAAGCTGCACATTTGATTCAAGGTTTGAAAAATTCACTACAAGAACATCGCGACACAGAATTCAAAGAAAATTTTAAGCGTGTTTCTGCATTAGGTACTAGTCAACTAACAAGCAATGTCAGCAAGCGGTCAAGGAAGAAGAAAAAATTGGAATTGTATGAAGGAGAGGACGACGTACCCGAAATTCCGGATAATTAAAAGTTTCGCATTGACATCAACGAGGCAGTTGTTAGGTTCATAGTTGAAATCGGCTGGAGCTATAAAAAGATAATGGATGTGGCCATTGATTTCGGATTTTTGTCTGCCAAGTCTTTGAAAAATATGAGTAGCACGGAAGTGAAAAAAGCAGCGATGGATTTGGCAATCAAATACGAAAAAGACATCGATGGCGCAGAACTTATTGAGGAAATTTCAGATTTCAAGCACGCAGCTTTGTCAATCATCCCTGATCGTCTTGAATACACGACTGTTATAGAACTACTCCAAATGATTCAAGATTATGGTTTAAAAGCATCATACCCCAACGTTGAAACTGCTTTCAGCATTTTTTCGACGATTCCTGTAACAATCGCTACGTGTGAACGTAGCTTTAGCAAACTCAAACTCGTTAAGAATTATTTGAGATCAACAATGGGCTAAGAAAGATTGTCGAACTTAGCTATTTTATCGACAGAAAACTAAATTGCCAGTAAAAATGATTTCGACGATATTATTGACGAATTCGCTTTTATTTAGTCCATAAAAATTCACTTGCAAATGTTAGAAGAACATTTTTTAACACAGTATTGTATGGTGAATACTACAGTATTAATAAATATATATATGCATGAATAATTTGCTCAAAAAAATTTGCCATTTATTCTTATATAGTACAAGTTTTATTGTTCTGCATTTTGAACAGGGGGCGGGGGAATAACAAGCTTGCCTCGTGCGCCAAAAAAGCTCGCTACGGCACTGTTAAAAGTATATTTTTTCACATTTTTACAGCTCCCTTGTTCATCCCTTCGGGAGCAGCTTACTTTTGGTGCCGTTGGGCAGGCCTCATTTATAACCAGAGTCCAACATAACTGTTAAGTTTTTTCTAAGTGTTCTAAAATAACAGTTTCATGTAAACACAAAAGCATAACAGTTGAGCAACGCCGATAACAGTTATTGTTTACAGACTAGCTGTTTCCGTCAGTGGGAAACCTTTATTTTCAATTTTTTTCCGTCACTGTTGGGCAGTGACGGTTATCGCTGAGCAGCGAAAAATTTCTGTCGCGAAAGGACGGATATTTCGGGCAGAGAAAAAATAAAAGTCCTTTGTGCATGTATGTGTCGTACGCACGTACATGTGCCACTCCGTTGAGGATGAACATATGAAATACATACATACATATACATGCATGTAGGTATGTAATTATACTAAATGGTACGCCGGTATGCCTGCGATCTGGAGGAATGGAAAGCAGGTAATGCAATTTTCCATGTTTATTATACATTATTGAATCTTTCGTTTAACATTTTTTTGCATATACATATATAGATTAGGTAGTCGCCTTTTATTAAATTTTAAGTGAGAGGCGGTAAAATCTTAATACCAAAATAATAAATTCGTTATTTTTAATAAAGCCGAACTCTAAGTATTAACAATAATAATATAAAGTAGCTATGTACACAGGTTTGCACTTACATACTACTAAGCTTAACTATGATAAGTTAATATGTATGTAAGTACATACCCTGCAGCGAAAGTCCAAACTAGTCAGCCAACCTACCAGTTAACTGACTAGATAAATTATGGGAGTTGCCCAACTAGATTCATAGAGGACAAATAGAGATTAGTTATGAAACAGGAAGTTTTGCTAAAAAAAGGGTTTTAAATTAAAAACGAATGTATCCGGGGTTTCTGGAGGTTGCAATGAACACGTATGCAGTAAAAGTAAAGCAACTTCTTTATTGTTGTTGTAGTATTCGAACCCTGCGTAGTAGGCCTCTTGTAGATTTAGTTGGTTGCAAATTGTTAGATCATTAAATCAGGTGAATACCACAAATATAACATAGTTTGAGATGTTAATATAGCCCTGTATATTAGATACTACTTCAGCCATAGAAAAAAGTACATGATATGTTTGTATAAAGTCAGAAAATCATCAATATAAATGTCAAGCTTAGAATTGTCAACGTGTTACTTATTCACAATGTTAATGTTGATTTTCCTAAATATTTAATATGCAAGATCACAATCTAATGTGCCTGAATTCTTTAATTTAAATATCATACTCTAATAACTAACAATTTTTATTTTCATTGGAGTAGCATGTAAAACTAGTCAGTCAACTGGTATAGTTCTGATATGTACACTGACTAGTCAGCAAATTGGTATGATGCTGGTGTGTATATTGACTAGTCAGTCAAGTGGTATGATGCTGGTGTGGATACTGACTAGTCAGTCAAGTGGTATGATGCTGGTGTGGATACTGACAATTGTCATTTCCTAGGTCATCACCGTGTTAAAAATACCAGTTGCTAATATGGAAAAAAGATAGATGGCTGACTAGTTGAGCTGTATGGCCAACTAGTTGTCAATTAGTTTACAACTAGTTGATTTCGCTGCAGGGTATGTATGCTGTATAAGAATTGCAGAAATATGCAATGCCGACGGCAAATGAACTGGTGCCTATTTGACACATTTTCGCTAGTTCTGAACCAGCAATTCTGTTCTCTAGTTACTTATTCACCCCGATTCTAAACGAAAAATCCACAAGGATTTTTCCGCTTTTCCCTGTTCCCTTATTCTAAGCACAAATTCCTTGTGGATTTTTTCGCTTCTCCCTTTCCGGCTATTCTAAATGATGTTCGAAAAGGTGAAAAGCGAATAAGGAAGAACAGTAGGTATCATGAATAAAAGCGAGAATTTATGCCATTATTTTGTGAGATTTTTCACAAGACAATTTTAAGTGAATGTTGAACAAAATGTGAGTGAATATAACTTTGGTTAATAAAAAATACATAATTGAATTAATTATGTACTGGTTTGCTTATTTTTATGACGGAAAGTATAAACAGCAAATAGATATTTTAGTAAGTTTATTGAAGGGGCAGCCGGATATTTCGCGGCTTGTAGGCTGTAGTATCCCTTCCGGTTGTAGTAAGGGTGCTTGTTTTGATATGGAGCGATGATACGGACATGTGTTCCATCAATACATTCAAGGACACTAGAGATGTCGTAGTTTTAAAAACCGCACTTAAAAACTTTCTTTTTCGTCGCTGTTCATAGCTTTATGAATCCAAATCGGATACAACTCATTTTCAAAAATTTCAACAACTTTTAGAACTTTGCTGAAGGTGGATTGAGCCAATCAAACGTCAGAATTTTTTCCAACTCCCGTTTGATATCCGTCTTCAAGCAAAAAAACGGAAGAATGCGCATAGTTTTATTTAGGAGAGATTGCAAATAGTTTCTTTGGCTGCTGTGTATGTTATATTAAAATGTCCAATAAATATTTGGGTTGGCTTTCCAATAATGTCACACGCCCCGAGAAAAACGACTTTTACTGGGTTTAGGGGAGGAGGAGTAGGTTCTGAATCAGTTAAATTTAGGCGCCGGACGTACCTAGTTTTCCCGGAATTTGGTAAAGATGTTAAATTTTTACCAATAACAACCCCAATTCCTCATTTACAAAACCAATATCACTCTTTGTTTTAGTCACAACACAGTATATTACTAATATATTTAATAAATTTTACAATATTGCGTTAAAATCACTTTTATTAAATATGTTGCTAATAGCGACTTCACAGGGTGTACTACGCAGAAGGACATCACCGTGGCGGTAGCCACGGTTAGGGCACACGTCCGGACGGATGGCGTAGCCCAGGGTTATTTTTTATATTCGCGGCCGAAGGTCCCCAACGCAGAAAATTGTTCTGTGCAAAAGTTTTTTCGTTATCTTTCGAATTTATATGGAGTTACTAAACTTTAACCATAACTTCCTCGAAAAAGAGGTACGTCCGGCGCCTAAATTTTACGGATTCAGAACACTCTTCCCCGCCCCTACCACCCGGTAGAAGTCGTTTTTTTGGGGGCGTGTGACATTATTGGAAAGTTTCCCCAAATATTTGAACGCAGGTTTATTAATTCTATAGTATTTAATAAAGGTGCAAATTAATAAAATCAATGCAATACTCTCAAAAAACTTTTATTTCCTATAAAGATTCCGTCAAACAGATTCGTACCATTGCGCAATCTTCCTCTTATAGACCTCTGCTACTTTCGAAAAGCAATACCATGTATATTCACTCTTAATTTTGTTAAATTTGCAATTTTTTAACAAAAATGCAAAATTTGTGGGGAAATTTCGATACGGGCCAGGCCCCTGAATTTTCGGTTTGTTTTTATTTTAGGGTAGAGGGGGTCATATGGATCACTATAATGCAAACGAAATCTTGGGAAAACTTATAGTTTATTAATAATAAATTATTTTTGCGTAGTACACCCTAATGCGTTGGCGGCCTTCGGCTGCGCTTAAAAAAAATAACCCTCAGCCGACAGAATTCTCTTTCTGGAGTAAAATCTACGGACCGATCCACAGTTGTTTTGAGTAGAAAAACATTTTGCGTTTGCGGCCTTCGGCCTCGCTTCAAAAAAAAATTACCCTCAGCCGGCGGAATTCCCTTTCTGGATTTATATTTCTGGAGCAGTCCACAGTATTTTTGCATAGTGGGGTTTTAAAATTTTGTAAAATTAACATTCACATAACATTCCAGAAAATTTTATTGAAAAATTCTTAGTGGTTTGAAAATAAATACGGCATTCGCATAATATCGAAGGCGACACAGGTAGGCGCATAGGCAAATTCCGAAGTTACTTTTTTATTTACAAAGGTAGAGTGTAATGTAAAAATCAAAGCGAATTCACATCATGGCCCAGTCCCAAGTGAATTCAGGTTTTAACCAAGGCGAAATATCATTTTGACACCACACTACCAAATACAATAACAAAATGCATCGGAAATTTCTGAATCCGCTTATGCGCCTACCTTCCTAGATCTGCCTTGCAACAAAAAAGCTGACTTCGAAAATCCGCTCACATGTTCGATATTCTGTTCGCCAGTTTTTCTTCTCGCTAGTGAAAGAGAATAGGAGGAAATTTTCCTGGTGAACAAAAAAATCCACAAGGGCTGAGATCCTGGCGGATATTTAGAATCGGGGTGATTAACTTCCCTGCAGTGTATGTAAAAAAATTCAGACACATGCCTTTATAATTAATTACCTACATATGTATATTAATCTATATATATAAAAATGATTTGGTATTTAATTGAAACGCTAAAACTTGAAAACGGCTGAACCAAATCAAATACTTCCTTAGGGGGGTTTGTTTGTTGTTACCTCGCGAAGGTTTAGTCGAAGAAAAAATTTAAAAATGTTAGGGGGGCGTGGCACCTCCCATACAACCTTAATTTTTAAAGCTGATTATCTCTAAAACAGTTCAAGGTAGGCAGCTGAAAATTGGTATAGAGGTAAGTGATATCAAACCCCTTCTCACTCAGAAAAGTGGGGGTTATCAGAAAAGGGGGCATGGCACCTCCCATATAACCTTAATTTTTAAAGCTGATTATCTCTAAAACAGTTCAAGGTAGGGAGCTGAAAATTGGTATAGAAGTAAGTGATATCAAAACCCTTCTCACTCAGAAAAGTGGGCGTGGCACCTCCCATACAACCTTAATTTTTAATGCTGATTATCTCTAAAACAGTTCAAGGTAGGGAGCTGAAAATTGGTATAGAGGTAGGTGAAATCAAAAACCTTCTCACTCAGAAAAGTGGGGGTTATCAGAAAACGGGGCGTGGCACCTCCCATACAACCTTAATTTTTAAAGCTGATTATCTCTAAAACAGTTCAAGGTAGGGAGCTGAAAATTGGTATAGAGGTAGGTGATATCAAACCCCTTCTCACTCAGAAAAGTGGGGGTTATCAGAAAAGGGGGCGTGGCACCTCCCATACAACCTTAATTTTTAAAGCTGATTATCTCTAAAACAGTTCAAGGTAGGGAACTGAAAATTGGTATAGAGGTAGGTGATATCAAAACCCTTCTCACTCAAAAAAGTGGGGGTTATCAGAAAACGGGGCGTGGCACCTCCCATACAACCTTAATTTTTAAAGCTGATTATCTCTAAAACAGTTCAAGGTAGGGAGCTGAAAATTGGTATAGAGGTAGGTGATATCAAAACCCTTCTCACTCGGAAAAGTGGGGGTTATCAGAAAAGGGGCGTGGCACCTCCCATACAACCTTAATTTTTAAAGCTGATTATCTCTAAAACAGTTCAAGGTAGGGAACTGAAAATTGGTATAGAGGTAGGTGATATCAAAACCCTTCTCACTCAAAAAAGTGGGGGTTATCAGAAAACGGAGCGTGGCACCTCCCATACAACCTTAATTTTTAAAGCTGATTATCTCTAAAACAGTTCAAGGTAGGCAGCTGAAAATTGGTATAGAGGTAAGTGATATCAAACCCCTTCTCACTCAGAAAAGTGGGGGTTATCAGAAAAGGGGGCATGGCACCTCCCATATAACCTTAATTTTTAAAGCTGATTATCTCTAAAACAGTTCAAGGTAGGGAGCTGAAAATTGGTATAGAAGTAAGTGATATCAAAACCCTTCTTACTCAGAAAAGTGGGCGTGGCACCTCCCATACAACCTTAATTTTTAAAGCTGATTATCTCTAAAACAGTTCAAGGTAGGGAGCTGAAAATTGGTATAGAGGTAGGTGAAATCAAAAACCTTCTCACTCAGAAAAGTGGGGGTTATCAGAAAACGGGGCGTGGCACCTCCCATACAACCTTAATTTTTAAAGCTGATTATCTCTAAAACAGTTCAAGGTAGGGAGCTGAAAATTGGTATAGAGGTAGGTGATATCAAACCCCTTCTCACTCAGAAAAGTGGGGGTTATCAGAAAAGGGGGCGTGGCACCTCCCATACAACCTTAATTTTTAAAGCTGATTATCTCTAAAACAGTTCAAGGTAGGGAACTGAAAATTGGTATAGAGGTAGGTGATATCAAAACCCTTCTCACTCAAAAAAGTGGGGGTTATCAGAAAACGGGGCGTGGCACCTCCCATACAACCTTAATTTTTAAAGCTGATTATCTCTAAAACAGTTCAAGGTAGGGAGCTGAAAATTGGTATAGAGGTAGGTGATATCAAAACCCTTCTCACTCGGAAAAGTGGGGGTTATCAGAAAAGGGGCGTGGCACCTCCCATACAACCTTAATTTTTAAAGCTGATTATCTCTAAAACAGTTCAAGGTAGGGAACTGAAAATTGGTATAGAGGTAGGTGATATCAAAACCCTTCTCACTCAAAAAAGTGTGGGTTATCAGAAAACGGGGCGTGGCACCTCCCATACAACCTTAATTTTTAAAGCTGATTATCTCTAAAACAGTTCAAGGTAGGGAGCTGAAAATTGGTATAGAGGTAGGTGATATCAAACCCCTTCTCACTCGGAAAAGTGGGGGTTATCAGAAAAGGGGGCGTGGCACCTCCCATACAACCTTAATTTTTAAAGCTGATTATCTCTAAAACAGTTTAAAGTAGGGAGCTGAAAATTGGTATAGAGGTAAGTGATATCAAAACCCTTCTCACTCAGAAAAGTGGGGGTTATCAGAAAAGGGGGCGTGGCACCTCCCATACAACCTTAATTTTTAAAGCTGATTATCTCTAAGACAGTTCAAGGTAGGGAGCTGAAAATTGGTATAGAGGTAGGTGAAATCAAAAACCTTCTCACTCAGAAAAGTGGGGGTTATCAGAAAACGGGGCGTGGCACCTCCCATACAACCTTAATTTTTAAAGCTGATTATCTCTAAAACAGTTCAAGGTAGGGAGCTGAAAATTGGTATAGAGGTAGGTGATATCAAAACCTTTCTCACTCAGAAAAGTGGGAGTTATCAAAAAGGGGGCGTGGCACCTCCCCTACAAGCTTATTTTTTAAAGCTGATTATCTCTAAAACAGTTTAAGGTAGGGAGCTGAAAATTGGTATAGAGGTAGGTGATATCAAAACCCTTCTCAATCTGAAAAGTGGGGGTTATCAGAAAAGGGGGCGTGGCACCTTCCATACAACCTTAATTTCGAAAGCTGATTATCTCTAAAACAGTTCAAGGTAGGGAGCTGAAAATTGGTGTGGAGATAAACCACAACAATTCCATATTAACGCAAAATAATAGGAGTTATACGAAAAGGGGGCGTGGCTCCTCCCAATAACGCTTAATTTTTTTAGCTGAATATCTTTGAAAGGATTTAAGTCAGGGACCTAGAAATTGGTACAGAGCTATATGATATCAAAACAATTTTTGCGCATAAAAGTGTAGGTTATCGGAAAAGGGGCCGTGGCACCTCCCATACAAACTTAATTTTTCAAGCTGAATATCTATAAAAGCGTTTAACCCTAATCCTCTAAAGTGAGCCTCTCAGTCTCACTTTAAAGTTTAAAAGCGAATTATTCCTAAACCAAAAAAGCTTTTTGCTTGAAATTTTGGGTATTCCTCCATTTGTGTTCGTAAATTATGAAATAATTTTGATCTTTGGGCTATTTATTTATTTTAACCATTTTTTTGCAATCGTATAAAATTGTAACGAAAAACCGAAAGTGAGCCTCAAAGACTCACCTTAAGTATCTTTACAGTAATAAGCTTACATTTCTAGAATTAAACTAAATTTTGAATCCGTTGTTTACAAGATTTATCCAGTGAGGTTTTTTCATTGTGAACTCACCATACTTCTCCCGGATTTTGGTGAATTCGTCGTATTTCACCATAGATCTTTAGATCATATGATGTCATAAAATTGTGGAGAACGGTGAAGTCAGCAATTTCAAAAGCATTAAAATCTTATCATTTTCTGTTTACTGAGATTCTAAATTACGGAAAAGATGCGTTCAGATAGAGAAACGAACGATCGTCTGCTTTTATGCGTCAGTAATTTCACCACGAACGTCGCGTTTTAAACTTTTAAATTTGATCGCGGAAAATATATATTAGGGGCGATCATATGAAAAATTTATTCATATTCATTTGATTCGTAATTTTTCTCATTGTGTGCACAAAAACAAATTTATAACAGATCTAATAGAACCATTTGTAATGAACATTCAACAACTACAAAAATGTGTGAAAATTGCAGTTCATTAATATACCCTATTTTATTAAATTACATTTTTTATCTTTATATACTAAAAAAAATTGTCATAAACCGTTATAAGAATGTATAAAAATGATTCTGCATTCATAACTGCAAAAATAAAAATAAAAAACAAATACCAAAATAATGTGTTTCAAAATTTCTCCATAGGTGAGCCTCAGAGTCTCACTTTCGGTTTTACGTAACTTTTCAAAATTCGGTGATTAGGGTTAAGGTTGGGACCTGAAAATTGATTAGGAGATTAACGATATCAATAGCATGCTTATGAAAAAAACAGTAGTTTTGGGAATAGGGGGCGTGGCACCTCCCATGCGTTCTTAATTTTTAAGGCTAAATATCCCTAAAAGCGTTCATGGCATGTATGTACATAGAAATCACTATGCAGATATACGATATCAATACCATGTTCACCCAAAAAAAGAAAAGATTTATCGAAAAATGGGGCATTGCACCTCCCATACGTACTAAACTTTTGAGGCTGAATATATCTAAGAGGGTTGGAGGAAGGGCCTGAAAACCATTATGGAGGTATACTATACGTATCAATACTCTTTCTTAATTGGTTAAAATAGCCAATACTCAGTGAAAATAAATATCCGGAACAGAAAACTAAAAATTTTGTGTATCGTGCAGCCTTAAACTGAATACTAAAATTATATATTTTTGAAGTTGTATACACAATGAAGTAGTTAAAAATCGTTAATTTTCTATTAAAAACAATACCGGTGTAATAACAATTTTTTAAATGAAATTAATAAAAAAATCTATTTTGGGCAGAACGAAGTTTGCCGGGTCAGCTAGTATGTACATAAATATGTAAGTAACGAATCTAATATCAAATTATATTTTAATACATATATTATGTATCTATTAACTAAATAATTCAAAATAAAATTTCTGTCCATACCAGCTAAGTTACAAAATTGGTCATTTTAAATACAGTCATACCTACTACGAATACAAATTTTCTTCCATTTGCACACATGCGTATGCGCACGAACGTACATGCATATCTACATATGCAAACATATTTTTCAGCAACACTTTTCTTTATCCCTCTGTTTTTAACTTTTTTCAAAGGACGGAAAAAAATAAAAGTCTCATTGAAACCGTCACTTGCTGAGGGATATTTTTGAGTGTTGAAAAATAACTCTTAAATGGCAACAGAAAAAAGATCGTTGAGAGAGGTTGCCCACGGAGAGAAACACTTTGAGTGTAAGAGTTTTCTGTTTCAGTCAGTGGGAAACACTTTACGCTCAGCGTTTTTGTGTTTCCGTCAGACTGAAATGGAAGGAAAATAAGTGTTAACTGTTAAAGTTGGTCTCTGTTTATAACATAAGATTTAGTATGTGTATGTACATTAGATAGGGCCGAAAAACAAAGTTGTAAAAGTCCGCCCCTAAAGCTGGGGTTATAGATACTTAACGTAGGATGGAACAAGTTGAGAAACGGGCCACTTTATGCGCGCTCCGTAAAAATCTAAATTGATCTGACTTCTATGTTACGCTAAGTGTGCGTAATCAAATGTACTCAAATCCCATTGAACAGAAATTTTGACTGAGTTTGTTCATGCTACGTTAAGTACCTATAACTCCAGCTTAAATTTGAAGCTTATGTTGAGAGGGTTAAGGAGCACAAAAAAAATTTTTTTTTTGATTCCGCGAAATACCGCCGAAATGGTTTTTTTCTCGCAACTTTGTTATTTAACATCCAATTTTTAAAATAGATACGTCATTATTTTCATATTTGAAGCTCTATATTTCCTTCGAATGTTCTTTCGAGCTCGGAAGTCGTTTTCACATAGTTCGGTCAGCTAACTGTATGTATGTCCATGAGTTATCCTTTTTGTTTTACCAAAGGAAAGTGTTTCAAAATTCATGACAATGTTGCTTTTAAACGTAGTTACGTCACGACGAATATTTAATGTAGCTATTATTTAACTAATTTTTTTAAGCAATTAAGTATATGCAAAGTTGCAAAAGTCCGCTCCTAAATTTGAAGCTTATTATGAGAGGAATAAGGACAACATTTTTATTTTATTTTTTTTTTCTGATCCCGCGAAATACCGCCGAAATTGTTTTTTTTTTATTGCAACTTTGTTATTTGACTTCAGAGTTTAAAAGAACATTACAAGAAAATATAGAGCTTCGAAATATGCAACGTTGGGTAAAATAGTTTAATAGTTTTATTTGCACCAAAAAATAACCAGATCAGACAAGCCTACGTGCAAATCGAAATAATTAAACAAGCTGATCGAAAAAAGTTAGAAAAGAAATAAATCTGTTTCTTATTTTTTCTACTTAATATTTTTGGCATCAAATTTTACGGCTCGCCATTTTGGAGGTTATGGCTAATAATGGCGATTTCTGACGATAGCCAATATATCCGAATCGCCATTTTAGGTAATGAAACTGTCAAAAGATGTTAATTTCTTTTATTCGGGTTCATTGTGTTCATCGAGAAAATATGTCATAATATGAGATTTTTAGAGATTTTTCATCACGCATTTTCATGATAGAACCGTAAAAATTGATAAAAATTGCTAAAATCAAATTGGCAAAGTTTGGCGATGGAGTTTTCGCGATAACGAAAGCTGGTATCCAGCTACAGATATACATATATGTATATATGTATATTACGCAACTTGTAATCAATACTTCTGAGTATTTTTATAATATAATATTATAGGGGTATTCGCTATCCATAGCATAACCCTAGCACGTAGCATGGATTGCACGGATTGCAAAGTTTTACAACGCACAACAACAAAATACAGGTGCACAGAAATATGCTAGACCTCAAAAATATGCTACACCAAAACCTATGTATATTTATTTGCTATGAAGTGTAGGAAATTAATTGCGACCCTGCGTCAGCGGAGATTTGCCAATTGCTAATTTCAATTTCAATTTGAGCATTCGAATTTTGTTTAAAATGTTATTT
The DNA here is from genome assembly GCA_960531455.1 of Urophora cardui. Taxonomy (NCBI): domain Eukaryota; kingdom Metazoa; phylum Arthropoda; class Insecta; order Diptera; family Tephritidae; genus Urophora; species Urophora cardui. The sequence continues at coordinate 108,323,547 of OY482672.1, forward strand.
TTTATGTGTATTTATTAAATTTACTAAAATAAAATGATTTATTTATTAAAAAGTGAGTGATGAACGCGTCCCTTTGGCTAAAAAGAAAAGCTGCTTTTTGAAATTTCCTGCGACTGTGCAATGGGGTGCTCTCTATGTGTAGCATATTTTGGTCTAGGATATTTGCAATCCGTGCTATCTTGCTATCTTGCTAGGGATAGCGAATACCCCTATTATGTTCCAATAAGGAAAAGCGGATTTGTTTAAAAATAAAACCTGCAGGTTATTGCAGATAGACTCTTTACAATCAGGTAGATGAATATTTGGGCAAATAAACGCCCTTACTTGAAAGAGTTTTAGTGCTTAGCACGACATTTTTATTTAATTCAATTTTTAATTGTTAATTTCTGGAATTTATTTTTTTTTTTTATAATTTAAGTTTATTCACTTCAACTTTGATTTTTCCTATGTTTTTCTGTGTGTTTTATGACTGCTTTTGTTTACGTGCCTTTTTTAAGGAAACAAAGTTTGTCAGTAAAGAGAAAAACTTGGAAAAAACTTCTTTTCGTAATTTATTCCCTGTGAAAGTTCGATTTTTTTTTTAGGTTTTTATTAAAAAAAAATTTAAAAAAAAAAACACTGGTCAATATAGCCTACATGTTCTAAAAGTAAAAAATTGGAATGATTTAGCAATACAGCTGAGTATAAAAATATCCAACTGCATTGCAACGGAACCTAAACGTTCGCACACTCACCATCGTTTTCATCTTCGTCATCACTCTTTGCTTTTTTCGGTCTTCCCGGTTTCTTCAGTGATTTCGGTTTGCGTCCTCTTTTTTTGCCGCTCGGTTTGCTTCCCCCCTGTCCATCATCTTCATCGCCAGGACCGTTGCTGGTCTCTTCATTGTTCTCTTCAGATGCTCGTGGTTGCTTCTTTGGACGACCACGACCTTTACCAAGTGTAACTAATTTCGAGGGCCTACCACGACCCCGTCCGCTTGGAATCGTCTTTACTTTATCTGGATTTGAGGGACGACCGCGCTTTTTCGGTATTGTAGAGCCATTTCCTCTAGCAGCAGTGATTCCACCATCCTCATCTCCGCTAAAAAAATCATAATTTTGACATGGGCAGCTTACCCCTTCTGAAAAAGAGATCCATAACTTAATCTGTGTAAACATCATGGTATACATATGTACATATATAAATATCAGTACATATTATAGTCATCCTATCTGTTGTTGTTGTTCTAGCCACCAAGACACTCCCCGAAGGTTTTGGGGAGTGTAGGGTAAGTGACAGTCCTTCGCCGGATAAATCCGGTACGCTCGGGTACTAGTCCCTTCTGACACTAGCCCGACCGTCGTGCGAACGTTTTGGCCATTATCGACCTTCTAGGCCGGTGGATTTTAGTCGCCTCTTTCGACAGACATTCCTTACCACGGGTATATTCTAAGCCCCCTAACCCGCTATCCGTCTGTCTGTTCGCCATAAACTAATAAACTACTGCACAGATTTTCATACGGGTTTCACCAATGGATAGAGTGAGGAAGGTACACGTATATAATTGTTGTTTTTGACGTTATAGCAGTACTAATCCCTGCTTAGCCGGCACGATATGCTCACAGATCATCGTCAGGCTCACTTAACGGGACGCCCAAGAATGAGGCAGCGTCTTTTGGGCTAGTCCATAGTGACAAGGGAGTTAAGTGAGTTGGTTTGAGTGGACATGTGAAGAGATGCTGTGTGTCATGCGGCGTCTCACCACAGGCCCGACATATATTAGGTATGTCAGGGTCTATTCTGGACCTATAAGAGTTGATGCGGCTAAAAAGCCTGACCGTAGTTGTGCGAAGATGACGCGGGTTTCCCTCGGCAGCTCCAATTCTTCTTCTGCTATAGAAGTTGGTCTCTCAATATTATGTATGTCGGACGGACTGAAACGAATGTGGTGATGGTGTCTGTATGTATCTCCTTTAGGGCCTGCTTGTAGCCGTGGGGTCAAGTGGTTGTTTCATGTATCTTTCCAACTCTGGGGAGAGATCAAAAAGATGGCTGGAATCGCAATTTTAGCTTACTGAACTGTCAAAAAGTGTTCATTCCTTTTATCCGGCTTCATTTTGTTCATCGCTAAAATCTGCCTATTTTAGCACATTTTTAGCGATTTTTTATCACGCATTTTTATGATAGAATCGCAAAAATCGCTAAAAGTTGCTAAAATCAATTTGGCGAATTTTGGCGATAGCGAAAACTAGAATCCGGCCACTGGAGTTTCTGCCATTGGATTCTAGAAGTCCCCGGCGACCACACTGGAGATGTATAATTGAGGACCGGCCGGCTGATTGCTTTGTATGTTGCTATTATTGTTTCTCTGTCTTTTCCCCACGTTCTGCCGACTAGTGATTTGAGGGTTTTGTTGCAGCTTTGGGCCTTTGGGAAATATGGTCGCGGATGACTTCATGGGATGTGAAGAACGAGAGAGATCAGAGAGATAGCTGTTGATACGAGAGCATATCGACGGCTGAGTAAAAGATCGCCCTATTTCAAAAATTGTTTCATGCCTATCACCAACACCGTCGGCGGCACCGAAATGACGTTTTCGGCAAATCGGCATTATGACAACCGACGGCGTGCCGAATCTTTCGAAGTTCGGTAAATCGGCATTATGAATACCGAATGAACGAACATTTTGACAGTTTTTCGAGCCGAAATTAGCCGCAAGTATTTAGTTGCGGCGATATTAACAAAATACCAAAAAATTACGATAAAAGATAAAGTAAATTGTGTAAATGCTTGTATGACGTTGTAATAAGTATCAATAAGTGTGAATATATATAAATACATTAATCAACCGGTCGCGAGAAGCCACATCATGGCGTGGCTCTATTGCATTTTCCACCGCGATTGAATTGCTGTTACATGCAAAGAAAAACTTCAAAGAAAAAATTGTGAAATAATGATAACTAGTAAACCCGGCCACGCGATGCTGTGGCTTTCAATTACACTGTGCGACAATTTGAGGGTGGAAGACCACTTATTGCCACATTTGAAAATTTTTTGATATACCTTCATAGCTGCTGGTTATTTTTATTTTCTGTGGACCTAGATTTTTTATACATAGATTTTGACCAAGGAGCCCCATAGTGAAGTTTTGTGCCGAATATTTTTCTAGACTATGGTAACCTTAAAGCGACCTACAAAAGGCCATTTGGCGCGCTCCTCCTTTTCTTTCCAGTTCTCTTTCTCTTCCCCTTTCCCCTTTATTTGCGCTTTATTTTCCCTTTATCCATTTTATTTTTCATATTTCCTCTTTCGCTTCCTGTCCTTCGCCATATCCGTCCCTTTCATTTTCCTCTTCCCTTTCCTTTCCTTTTATTACCCATCTTCAGTGCTAGGCCTTGCATGACACTTCAAATTTAAAAATGAGATAAACTGTAGCGTAAAAATTGATTATTGAACGGTGGCACCCTCTTTGTAAAAATTTTAATAAATTACTCATTTCCATGCCAAGTCTTTTCATATGACACATCAAATTTAAAAATCAAACAAACTATAGCGTAAAACTGAATTTTTGAACAGGTGGCAACCCTTTTTGAAAAATTTTTATTAAATTGCTCAATATCAGGTCAACCTCCTTCATATGGTATAGGGGTGAGTAATGACACGATTTTTTGGGAGTTGACACATAAGCACTGACTCACTAAAGAGAGTCGACTCACTGAGTTGGCACGATTGTGCTACAACACCTTGTGTTACAGCACGATTGTACTACAGCACATATTACTTTCGTGCTATTGTCAACCAAAAAGTGTTACTGTGTGCTATCAGAGACTGTGTCAGTGAAAGAGTCGCTCCGATGATGAATTGATATTTGTACGAGAATGGCATATAAATCAATAATAGAATTGAAGTGATAGGTGTGGGTGGGAAAATATATGGAAAATTAATTAGTTAATTAATTAATGTCGTTTTTGTTGTTGATTATTGATTTAGACCTATGTAGCTCTGAGATATAGGGTATTTAGGGATTTTTGAGATGTTCATGAAGTACACATATTGGGCTATCTGATGGATAAATAAAATATACATATGTGTGCCAATATAAACTTAGTTGATAAGATCAATTACAAATTTCAAATGAATGTATCTTTTTATATATGCACGATATACGATAATGGTCTAAAGTCCAAAAGTTGGGAAAAATCATCTAGTTTCTGAATATCATAACCAAATTTACCAAAATTAAGGGGAACAACCGAAAATAACCCAAAATAAGTGTCCATACAAAAACGGGTTAGTGTCCGAAAGTTAGTACAATTCATGCAGAATACACCTACATACACCAAATTTGCCTAAATCACAAATGAAAAAATGCATAAATAGGTGACCAACCCAATACCAAAAACCACCAAAATACACCAAGTGCCATATAAAGTAAGCATGCACAAGACGACACATAAATAAGAGGCGAAATCGAACGTGCCAGCGGAGTCGAGTGTGCTCATGAGTTAACATGCTATAAACGTGCCACCGTAGTCAAGTGTGCTACTGAGTTAACGTGCTATAAACGTGCCAACGGAGTCAAGTGTGCTACTGAGTTATAATTTTATCGTGAGGTGAGCTTGAGCGTGCAGCTCACTGATGGGAGTTGACACGGAGTCATGACTCAGTGCTGAGTTACCCAAGCCTAATATGGTAACAAAAATTTTAAAATCAAACAAACTATACAGTAAAATTAAAATTTCAAACATCTGGCAACCCTTTTCAAAAAAATTAAACCTTCCTGCACATCTACAGGTCAAGCCCTTTCATCTGACACCACATTTTCGAAAATCGGTATAACTGTGTAAAATTTATGGTGCTTACAAAAAATCGCTTAGCGTAATATATATATATAAAGATAAGAGTGATTTAAGTGTTGAAGTTTATAATTTTTGTGTTTGAGTACTATAAAAAAAGCAACTAACGAATTACAAATGTATAATACCATTTCAGTAAAAACTTTGGTCTCAATAAAGACGTGTTCAAATACGTATTGTAGGTGGTGCAGGGTCGGCTTCAGTATAATACGCCTGCCGTATTTATTTTCAAACCACTAAGAATCCTTCAGGAAAGGTTCTGTGAATGATGACTACGCAATATTACTGTGAATCTCTCCAGATATAACACCAGAAAGGGAGCTGTGTCGGCTGAGGGTTATTTTTGAAAGCGCAAAAATACTGTATTATTAATGAACTATAAGTTTCCGCAAGATTTCGTTTGCATTTTAGTGGTCTATCGCAAAAAAAAAGAAACGAAAAATTTCGGTGCCGGGTGCATTGTTATCGAAATTTTCCCCTGTTTTTGTATCCAATTTGCTTTTATGTAGTTCAAAATAATTCTATGAAAATCAGAAAAAAGTACAAGGTAAAGATTTCTTTCACTCAAAATTAAGACTATTTTTTTATTTTCATTTCAATACTTATTATTTTATATAATTTTCAGCCTCTAATTAAATTTACGCTTGTCTACTTAAAGTAAAAGAATTGCTATGATCTCTCAAAAACTTTCTTTCGTTCAGAGGATTCCTCCACTAATATTTTGTAAAATAAAGTAAAAATGTATTTGTTTTTATCAAAAAGATAAGAAACGTCAGAAAAACCCGCTCAATTTTGCATCAGCACTTGGAAACGCTGATTCGAACATAGTTCATATAGTTGGCCACACCTAACTTCGAACCGACGTGGTAGCTAATACGGTTTTCGACGAGTTCGGCGCCGTGGATTTCGTTCGTTCGGTGTTCGTGTTATGGGCCTCAATAACGTCCTATTTCAGATTTTGCTTCAAAACCGCCCTATTTCAAAAAACGTTTCATATATATTTCTCTGAAATAGGACGGTTTTCAATAATTTTCTGAAATAGGATATAATTGAAAAAATTCTGAAATAGGACGTTATTGAAACAAATTCCGAAATAGGGCGTTATTGAAGAGAATTCTGAAATTGGCCGTTTTTGAAACAACTTTTGAAATAGGCGGCGATATGTCGTCTATGTCGGTGCCAGTGGCCATGATCGGGCAGTCATCGGCGTAGGAGATCAAGTCGACTCCTTCAGGTGGATGTGGAAGGCTGGGATTAAAAGGACACCACCATGCGGGATTCCCTGCTTTATTCTCCTGGGTTGAGAGAGCTGGTACGTAAAGTCCACCGATGCCTGCCGACTACTCAGATAGTTCGCGGTCCACCTGTTTAGTCTCCGAGAGAGGTTCGAGTTACCAAGGTCATCCAATAGGGTTGGCGTGGGCACCAGGGCCGTTCTCTCGCAGGCACGTTTTTGGTTGAGGCCACGAACTATTCTGGTATTTATGGCGTTACAAGCTGTTGTTGTGTTGTGAATTTCGCGGAATCCATGTTGATGTGTCGCGAGTTGTAAACGTCCGTTGTAGTATGGGAGTAATGCGGCCTCAACTGGGGAAAGAAGCAATATCGAACGATATGAGTCTCCTTTATTGACGGGTTTCCCCGGTTTAAGTAAGGGGACCTTGCCGTCTTCCAGATATTGGAGATGACAAGGGTGGCCAGAGACAAATTGAGAACCTCCGTTAGGAATTTTACCCCATTCGGTCCTAAGTGTTTTAGCATCATCATGAATATGCAGTTTTAAAGCTTTAGCGTTCTTTATAGCTTCCTGAAAATTCCTGTTTGCGAGAGCAGCCTTCTGAGGATTCGGCGTTTGGCCTTATCCATCGATCCATATTATCTCCAAAGATAATGGACACTGTCCTTATGTTTTGTCGAATTGGATATGGCTACGTCACGGTATTACAGAGCGTGCTCGCCCCGCTGGAGAAGTTACAGGTGCTTAGGAGCTCTCTCCACTTTTGCCGTTTGTGATCATCCACTAATTTCCAAATCGATCTTTATGAAATTTTTACAGTAGATTCATGTGGTGTTAGCGCACCTAATAGGGTATATAGAATTTCGAAAAATTGGGAGCTTCCCGGAAATCAGGCCTAAATGTGGACACAGATCGACCCGGCAATTCTTCGAGCAATATTGGCATCAAATGACAGGTGGTGAACAGGCCTTCAACATAAAGTTATTTTCATTGTAATGCCTAGGCCGGGTCCCCAGATATGGGTAAAAACGTAGGACCGAGTGACCCCGGCAAATTTCAGAGCGATATTGGTATCAAATGAAAGGTGTTGAGGAGGACTTCAACAAAGAGCTTTTTAAATAGTGATGCCTAGACCGGGTTCCAAGATATGGGTCAAAACGTGGACCCGGATAACCCCTGAATGTTTTCGAGCGATATTGTTAGCAAATGAAAGACGTCGAGGAGGACTTTGCTTCAAGAAATCCCTCCAAGGCCACAGATGCGTTTATGACATACCCATGGTTCCCAAAATAGGATTATTTGGGGATTTGTATGTCGCTTCACATGCCTACTACATAATAACGCAGTAGACGATTTGCTATGCTGCAAATAAATTTGCGTAAAGATAATCCCAGTCATACTGAGAATTACACAGACCAACAAATTTACAAAAATTTTACTCAACACGAACAAACGCTATTACTTATGAAAGAGGATGTCTCTCGGACCAACTTTGACGACCATAGTACTAGTCCAGAGGGTCTGAGTTTTTTTTTAGAAGAGGTTAAAGATGTATGGTTTAAGCTGGAGGTGCAATTACTTTATCGAAAATATCTTATAAAAAATGACCTCAAATGAAGTTTTTGAGCTCGGACTTATTCTACAGAATTTAATAAGGAATTTCTTTGTGGTAGACGCCCACGCAAATGGCTGTTTTTTATTTATTTATTTATTTATTTATTTATTTATTTAGTCTAAATAAGTACAGACCAAGCATAATAGAAATAACTACATACATATGTAGGTGTATTCATAAATTAACAATTCATAATAAAATTTAAAAGTTAAAGATAAAGATTGAACTTAAAACTAAAAGTTATGATTAAGTAATAAGAACGACTTAATTTCATTATTCAAAACATTTTTAGAGAGCGCGAGATCAAGATTCAAAGAGCTTGAGAGCTTATTAATTTCTGATAAAGTTCTTCTTAATGGGGCATTGGAACTATAGAGAGTTCTACTGCAACTAATATAAAACATTTCAAAGGTACGAAACGATCTAATGGGGACATTAAATTTAATCTTGCTTAGAAGACTTGGACAATCAATTTTCCCAATGACTATGTCAAACATAAACGAAACCGACAAGTAAACCCTTCGATTTTTCAAAGACATTAGTTCAATTAGCTGGCAACGAGCTAGGTATGCTGGGAGTGGCTCAGAGAAATTGAGGCAACGAAGTGCGTATCTCAAAAATTTTTTCTGAACAGATTCCAGCCGATTTATATGTACTTGATAATACGGTCTCCATATAAAAGCAGCATATTCCAGCTTGGATCGGACATATGCCGAATACAACGTTTTATGAGTATAAGGGTTAGTGAAATTCTTACTGTTGCGCCGAATAAAAGCAAGCATAGAAAGCGAATTGGATATGGTTTAATTAATGTGCGTAACAAATGAAAGATTTGAATCAAAGAAGACACCAAGGTCCTTGGCATCATTAAGCCGAGCTAAAGAAGTACCACAAATTTGATACGAGGTTTGAAAGGGATTCAAAATCTTTGAAAATGTGACTTGGTGGCATTTTTTTATATTAAGCTCAAGACGATTTATCACGCACCATGCATAGAGCTTGTCTAGCTCTGCCTGAAGAGTGAGAGAGTCACTTGCTTCACTAATGGTATGATAAACTTTCAGATCATCCGCGTATAATAAAAATTTGACCTTTGAAAAGCAAGAAGCTATATCATTTACATACAGAATAAACAGTAGAGGTCCCAAAATGCTGCCTTGTGGTACACCGGATGTGCAAGTTATTGTTTTTGAAAGAACTCCGTCCATGACGACAGAGCTCTTTCTGCTATTTAAATACGATTTAAACCATTTAAGGAGACTGGAATGAAAACCCAAGAACGACAGTTTGCCAATTAGGATAGAATGTGATATCCTATCGAAGGCTTTAGCGAAATCTGTATAAATGGTGTCAACTTGTTTACCCATTTGAAATACCTCAAAGCAGTCGTCTGAGAAAACAGCTAAATTAGTTATTGTAGATCTACCCGCAACGAAACCATGTTGGTGCGGGCATATGTATTGCTTAATGTTGAACCAAATTTTAGTCATGACCACACTTTCAAAAAGTTTGGAAATGGTGGTTAACTTATGCCGTTTTCTTTTCTCGAAAAAATGTTGCCCTGTTTGATTTTCTTAGCCATTTTGTAAGCTTGTGTGGTGATTTCAACGAATGTTGTCCTCTGACTAAGTAAGAGGGCACCATTAACTACAAATTCAGCCATTTTATAGAAAGTCATGTTACGTAATTCCATAATTGAGATATTAAAGGGCAACATTTTTTGTCAGAAAAGAAAACGCCATTAGATATTGGTCTGTAATTGCTAACATGGCCTTTATTGCCACTTTTGAAAATAGGGGAGATGGAAGCTATCTTCCAATCATCCACAAAAATGCCTGACTTCATCGATTTATTGAAAATACGTTTTAAAGGGTGAACTAAAGAGTTACAGTTTTTCAGCAGACTGACAGTCAGACCATCTAGATCAGTACCTGAAGAAGGCTTAAGATTATTTATGCCCTCGGCAATATCATCTTCACAGAAGACCATGAGTCCAAGATTGAGGGTGGCAGGGATAGCCGAGCCCATAGCAAAATTAGGGCAATCCTCACCGCGCGTTTCCTCATCTGAAACGAAATTTGATGCAAAGAAATCAGCAAATAGATTTACTGCATCAGTAATAGAACTTGCATTCACGCCATCATACGAAACATTACTGGGAATATCGGAAACCCCTTTTTTTGACTTTAGATATCGCCAAAAATACTTGGGATTTGTTTTTATATTACACTGTTGAAGGCGAACTGAATCGTTTCCTCGCTGAAATAATTATGCTCTGTATTTGTGTACGTATACATTTTTTTACAATCGCAGCACAAAGAGATCTCTTTGTTCATGTCCGACCTATACGTAGAGTTAACCGCTAAAGCGAATGTCGTATTCAGTTTTTTGGTACACTCCCCAGTGAGGGTAATATTCAAACCCTAGTTTGATGCCAATATTGCCCAAAAATATTTGGGGCCATCCGGGTCCACATTTTTTCCGCAATGCACGGTCTCGACCTTTCTACCATTTTTTACATTTGTGGAGTTGTCCACCATCATAAAACCGCCTTCAAGAGCAAAAATTGTTAAAAATTTTTAGAAATTTTAAGCTATGTCAGCCCTCTTAGGGTATATTTTACTGCACTTAAACTTGATGAGCTCATCCAAATATTAATAGATTTTTAACCAGAATGAGTTTTTGAAAACCGCACTAAATTAAGCAGCATCCTGTGTGATTCAGATAAAAAAATTTCCGCTGTCAGAAAGAATATAGGGCATGAAGTTGTATGTTCGTGAAAAAAAAATAACACAATGTTCTATTTAGACCGCGATATTACCTTCCCAGGGAAGTGCACTAAAAACTGAATACGCTATTATCTTTAATGGTTATCTCTACGTATAGGTAGATACCAATTTTTTATTCTTGTGCAAAATCATAACTTTTTTCATACATAAATCTAAACTTGCCTTGAAATTCATGAAAATCGCGCGGCTTTTGGAGTAGCCCCACTAATTTTTTGTAAAATTGATTTTTTTTAATTAACTTACTCTACGACACCTTATTTTCATATTCCGGTGCCGGAGGGAGGATCCAAAGAACAAAAAATCCATCCAATGTGTATACATATAAAATTTGTTGCATATTTCATGGCGTAATTTGTGATTATTATATCCTGCGGTCTTTTGCGTTATTTGTACAAAGATTTTGTCTGAGGGGACCCCTAGTGAAATTTTATGGCGAATAATTTTCTAGAACATTTTAACCCTCTATCTGCATTGTTAATTGATATTTTCTACATATGTTCCCAAACAAGGGTTAAAAAAAGCAATTTGCGTGGGCGTTAGAGGGTTAAGGTCTACCGCAAAGAAATTCCTTTTTAAATTCTATATATTATATATAGGTCGAGCTCAAAAACTTCATTTGAGGTCATTTTTTATAAGATATTTTCGATAAAGTAATTGCACCTCCAGCTAAAACCATAAAACTTTAACCCCCTCTAAAAAAAACTCAGACCCTCTGGACTAGTACTCTGGTCGGCAAAGTTGGTCCGAGAGACATCCTCTTTCATAATTAATAGCGTTTGTTCGTGTTGAGAAATCACTGTTGGACAGTGTTATCTATTCGCTCTCCTGTCGTTATCCTGGACCATAAAATGACTCTTCCCCAGGTGTAGGAAGTTTTTGTATCTGCATCTAGTACGAAGAACTTCCAGCGAGCCAATATCTATACAAATTTTGTACTTCTAAATTTGTCGCCATTTGAACTAGTTCAGCTGTCGCTGTACAATACATAATGACTTGGATACACCTGTCCCCATGTTTACTGCAGGGTTACGTACTTTAATATGCGTATACATACATTCGTACAAACAAACTTTATGCCTCTCTGACCAAACATACATACATACATACCTACCTGAATACGTATGTGCATGCGTATGCAAATTTCTTTACAACAATATTGAAAAATAATCAAATAAAATGAAAAAAAAAATAAAAAAAAAATCATAAAGAATAAAAAAAAAATCAACAATAATCATAATAATCAAAAACAATCAAAAAAAATTATTTTGATTATTTTTGATTTTTTATGATTGCACTGGATCACAAAATGAAATTTGTTGTCTGAACTTTGGACGTGACTATCCTATCTATACGTAAAATCGGTCACTGATTCCGAAAATCGGGTTCATTTTTAATTCTATGGGAAGGTTTTTGAGATATCGGCAATTTACCGTTATTTGGCCAATGGCTCCATTTAATCATGTATATCTCATAAACGCAAAACGGCAAAAGTTAAGCTATCAACGAAGAAAATCCATGGTAAAATAGGAAAGTTATAGGCGATCAAGTAAATACAGCCAAGTCGCGCAATGCCTCTGCACGGGTATATTCTATGCATATTGTACCAATATCTACACATCTGCAGTAGCAGAACATTGGCAAGCATGCAAGCCCATTTACGGATATATTTTTCCCAATAGAATGGAGCTTCACGCAAAGGAGTAAAACCGAAGGTGAGGACATTGGGTTTAAAGATATTGCCTGACAAAGTCAATTTTTTCCTCAAAAAATCGTAAAAAATCGAAAAAATTCAAATTGAATCGTCAATATTTCAGAAACTATAAGAGTTAGAGAAAAATGTTATAGAAGCCATGAAAAGGAAATTTAGTTCACTGCGTTAAGCATTAAGCAGAGCCATTGGCCAAATAACGGTAAATTTCCGATATCTCAATAACCTTCCCATAGAATAGAAAATGAACCCGATTTTCGGAATCAGCGACCGATTTTACATATAGATAGGATGGTCGCGTTCAGAGTATTTTTTGGCTATAGAGCAGTGTTATTTTTGATTTCTTTTTTCTTTTTTTTCGAGTTTTTATGACTTTTTTTAATTTTTTTTAATGGTAAGCAATTAAAATTAGTTTTTTTCTGCAAAATAATTAAAATAATTATTACCAATTAAAGCCGGGTATCCACATCACAAGAAATGCTAAAACTCCATAAGCTGGGTATCCACATCATAAGAAATTGCTCAAGAAAAAATTGGCATTTATTTCTTAAGTAATTTTGACGTTTGATTTTTTCTTCAAGAAATATATACAATCGTATATATTTCTTGGCAAAACCAACGTTGCCAACCTCATTTTTCGTCAAAAATTGTAATAGATTTTCTTGTGAAGTGGATACTGCCTAAAGAAAATTTGACACAAGAAAATTTCTTGACCATTTCTTAAGCGTTTTTTTATATGGAGTTTTAGCATTTCTTGTGATGTGGATACCCGGCTATTTTTTTATATGGAGTTTTAGCATTTCTTGTGATGTGGATACCCTGCTTTAATCGGAATTTGACAGGTCTGCCCTGCTTACAGTATTTCTGCAATGAAAGAGCTTCATATTAGCAATCCAATTCTAGCTTTACAGAACAAGCACGAAATAAAATAATATCTTCTGTAATTGAAAAATGGCAATATTTTGCCTTTTTCGTAACGAGTGGGACAAGGCCAACACTGGTTAACATTCCCTAAAAAAGAGATAACCGAGGTAAGTTGAATTGATATAAAATTTAATTTCCGCATTTAAGCTGGGTATCCACATCATAAGAAATGGCTCAAGAAAAAATAAGCCTATGTTTCTTAAGTAATTTTGACGTTTGATTTTTTCTTCAAGAAATATATACAATCGTATATATTTCTTGGCGAAACCAGCATTGCCAACGCCATTTTTCGTCAAAAATTGTAATAGATTTTCTTGTGAAGTGGATACTGCCTTAAGGAAATTTGACACAAGAAAATTTCTTGGCTATTTCTTGAGCGTTTTTTTATATGGAGTTTTAGCATTTCTTGTGATGTGGATACCCGGCTTTATGTATTTCAATTATTAACCACATAACTTATGAAGCGCAAACTATTTCACAGACTTTGGAAAACTAACAATTTCATCCTCGTTGAAATAATTCGGCAATGGCTTGTTTTTAGAACGTAAAATTAGTTGAAATCGTTGAAATTACGGGATTAGACAATTTTTATTTTTTCGATCGGCACATAATTGTTATGAGTAATTATATTTTTTTCGAGTACTGGAATTACTGGATGATGGATATTTTTTTGATCAGTTTATAATTGTGAAAAATCGGGTAAATATGGATACGGTACCTAAACGATTGTGTGGTTCTGGTTGCACATCGGAGCTGTGTCAATGAACTTGCATAGGCGAGTTTGTGCGTGCTCACCAAACTTACCATGCAATTGTGAACATTGTTATGTATTTATTGATAGTTGGCAACCCTTGTCCTTTTTCATTTTCTACTGTCATTATTCTTTTATATATATATATATATATATATATATATATATATATATATTGTATTCATTATTGAGATGTTAATTTTTCCCTCCTTCCTGTTTGGATAGATATATAATTAACACGAGGTTTCTGAACAATAAAATGGATTATATTTAACACGTTTTCACCTTAAAATCGAGCGCGTGTATTCTTTTAAATGATCGGACATAACAAACATGTTTGGCTGGAAGTGGTGTGTAGTTTCAAAGAAGTAGAAACATAAAAAAGTAGCAAAAGCACTACAACAAAAACACAAGGTCAAGTAATAAGAAGGATAAGAAAGAATAAGTTGGAAAGAAATTGAGGAAAGAAAAGATCAGAAATAGAAAGAAAGAAGTAGGTAGGAGATTTGTGAAGACAAGTAACGACAACAACAACAACAAAATAGTAGCAATGACTGTAGCAATAAAAGGAGCAGTATCAACAGGAACAAGAACATAGTAACAGTGACAATAACAACAAACAATTATACAAAAACCATAGTTGCAGCTTAGTCATAAGAAAACATCTAGAAAAACTGTCGAGTTTCGACAGTAGGCAGCACTCTAGTCACTATTAAAGGAATTCTTGTTGAATTCCTGACCAAGATCTTTCATTTGATACCCATATGCTCAGAAATATTCGGCAGTCAGCTGAGTCTACATTTTGACCGATATCTGGGGACCCGGCCTAGAAATCGCTAATAAAAGAGGTCTATGTTGAAGTCCAGATCAAGACCTTTCATTCGATACCAATATCACTGATACACATTAGGGGTCATCCAGATCCACGTTTTGACCCATATCAAAAGACCCGGCATGGAAATCAAAATGAAAATAGTTCTGTGTTTAAGCCCTGCTCAATACCTTTAATTTAATACCAATATCATTCAAAAACATTCCGGAGTCATCCGGGTCCAAACGAATCTGTCTATGCTTGCGCTTTTTTGAGTTTTTCGAAACTTAAAACCGGGAAAAAGGTATTGAAGTCTCAGAAATGCGCAAAAACGATCATGGTTGTTGAGAATTTACCATTTATGACATTTTTAAAAAATAGTTACAAATCGGTCCAGTACTTTTCGAGTTATCGCGTTAGTTACATTTTCCATACATTCAATTTTATATAATTAGTATAGATAAAATTGCTTTTCGCCCAGATGTCATTGGAATCAGTGGAAACAACAACAACGATAACGTAATTGTGTTCTAGGTTATGATTTTACAAAAATTATTATATTCTCCAAGAACAATAAAAATTATATATTTTATATCTGTAACTGCGGACTATGTAAGCAAACGCACTACGCTGCAATTGAGGTGAACAGCTCGACACCACGCGACGAAGTTGACCAACTAGGCAACTTCGTCGTACGACAGAAATTTATGCAGTTACACCGTCGCACAATGGGTGATTGTGGCCAAAAATAAATTCAAAATTAACACATCTATTCCGGTTTACGATCCACTTTCATCGGAGGTGAATCGGATCAAATGGCATTCTGCAATTCGATTGACGTCCGATGAACGTCAGATTTTTTCGAAGTTCGGAAATCGGCATTCTGGTTCACGATGGATCGGATTTTTGACAGTTTATCGGAGCGATTCTTTCCGTCAGCTTTTGTGTGTCGGAGGCAATAGAAATTTTGATTATTTTTGGAAATATTACCAATTTAATGTAATTAAACTATGATTTTCAAATTTATGCAACATTATTATACAAAACGGGCTTGGTTTAGCTATGCTACAGGCCTTTTCTTTGCAAAATAAGTGAACAAAAGGAATCTGCTTTAGTACAATAGACTGAATAGAGGAAAATAAGTACAAGGAGTTTCAATGTATTGAACTTTTATTTAATAATAAAATTTATTATCCTTTTTAGCAATATTTATATATTATTGTTTAATAAAAGCTTCTGAAAATAATTTTAATTGTGTATTATTACTACGATCATGTAAGATGAGTGGGTAGCGTAACTCGGGCATAATTTCTGTGCCAAGATGTACTCCTTTAAGCATTTTTTCCTGACTGTGTCTTTTTAAAGATTTAAAATATCGCCTTGCAACATGAATTACAAACATTTGCACGAGAAACTAACAAATCGAAGAAACGTGCTCACTTTCTATATCCGTTCATGCTCAACGCGTCCTGGCGAGTCACAAAATTCCTGCTACACGATATGTACATATTCATGATTTGATTGATCGCAACCTGAATCTCAAATTTGCTTTTATGTTTTGCGATCCATAAAATCTTGTTGATATGCGACCAGTGTGGAGCGTCATCCATGCACTGCATCAGTATAACATATCACTATAAATAGTGTAAAACAAACCAACTGCAAGAGGTTTTCGCATGAAACTTTGTTGGAATAAGCTGTAAATGTTATTTTCACTAAAGTTGGCATTTTCATTGCCCTTGAGTTCATGGAGTCCAGCTTTTTCATTATTTTTAAATTACTAATAGTTAAAGTGGGAATCGCAATAATGTACCACTGGTGTTAAGGGAAAATTTGTATATAATGAACCACGATCCTATCGCAGATTATAAAAAAGTCGCTACCGCGGACGATTATAGCGCAAGAGATATTCCTTGTTAAAGCAATGTGTGTGTAGAAGACTTCTTTGTGTCACCGGCCTTTGGGCGCGCTTTAAAAAAAACCTCAGCCGGCAGAATTCTCCTTTTGGAGAACTTTAATATTATAATTTAATAATAGTTGAAAGCGTTAAAGGTAGATGAATTATCTTCCAAAGAATATTTCCTGAAAGTTTCACTGAAAAATTCGCAGTAGTTTGTAAATAAATAAAATTGGTTCATTCTATCCAAGCTTAGCCGGTGTTAATTTCCGAATTACAAGGTATTATCGCATGAAACTTGGTGACAGTATTCTATAAATGCCGTTTTCATATATGTTGGCACTTTTTTTTTATAATAGAAAGCAATATTTTAAAAAATTGAATTAAAATTAATGTCTAAATTCCTTTGTTCTTCCATTTATTTTTCCACTAAAACAGCTGCTGCAGCAATGGAATCCATTTTTTAACCATTTAATATATTCTTTCTGAAAATTTAATCTAAAATTTACTGAAAATATAAATTTGCTGTCAAAAATACAAATGTGCTGTCAAAAAATACATATTATTTCGCATAAACGCTATCTAACACTGATTCGAAAATAGTTTAACACTTAACAACACTTATGTTCGAAACGTCGTAAACCAGAATACCAATTTTCGTTTTGTCGTAGCAGTCGGCGTCGCCGCGATCGGAGTTCCGAGGGATTGTAGAATAGCTGTGTCTATCTCATCTAATTGTTAACATACGAACTCGAGTAATACATCATTACTAGGGAAGCTAAAAATATGCACGAAAAATATTAAAATATGCATGCTGGTATGCCCGAAAAATAACTGAAATATGCTCAGAAATATGCACGAAAAAATTTCATTATATGCATGTATGCCTGAAAAATACCTGAAATATGCACAAAAGATGTAAATATATATGTATGTATTTTATTTCAAGTTTACGTTTTTATTTCACGAATTCTTGCAAAAAAAAATTAAAATTTAAAATAATATAAGAACTGAAACGTACAATTTACTTTTTCCATATTTCAAAAACTTTTTTTAAGTACTATACAATACTTTAAATTAATGTTAGCTTTGTAGTTATGTAAATGCATGGGGTCTTATTACAAAGTAAATAAAACTATTCCATTAATATTGGGAAGGGTTGCATTGAGCTATCACATATTTTACAATATTTTTTTGAGCTGTTGTATGCAAAAAACGAATGCTCTACATCGCAGGACGTGTTGGACAAAATTTAAATAAGGACAATTCCTTTGGCGAAAACCCTGCTATAAACTTGACTGTGAATCTAAAGTTTTTGTATAAGACATTTCAACCTACAGCTGTTTTCTATCAATAATCAAGTATCCTTGTTTGTGTGTTTTTCGTGGTGAACTTCTATACGGAAACGCTGTATTTCTAGTCATATGCATGCTAGATTTACTCAATATTGTATAAGCAAACGCAACTATCTGAATTAACCATAGATAAGATGTTGTTAGTTTAATATTTTTCGATATTTGTCAATTAAGTGACAAAATATGCACGAATATGCATATTCGCGTAAATATGCTTTGTAGGTCATAATGTGCATTTGCATATTTTTAGCTTCCCTAATCATTACATAGATAATGATTTTCTCTTTCAGAAATTGTAATCTATGTAGTTGTATATAGCGTTCACTACTGAATTTATGTGAATTTTCAAATATTGACAAAAAATGTCGATGTGAAAAATTTTTTGCTCGACTTTGAATAAAAAAATAAAAAAAAAAACAAAAAATATGACCTCAATTTTTTTCATGCTTTGAAAAAATATATTCTTAATCAAACTGCATTTTCATTTTAAAAATCTACTTGCTCCATTTGCTTTTATAATTTTTTTTCCCATTTGCCTAAAACTGCGTTTTTGTAAACGCATTAATTATATTAGTTTTGACATTATGAACAACGTTTATTTATGGGCGACTAATCGAATATTTCTTTATCGTCTTGCAACAAATGGTGCATACTTTCAAAATATTAAGTAATTTTTTTATCAGCGTTAATTCATATCTTTGGCAGCTTTTTTCCTTTGAAATATAAAAAAAAAGTGTAAAAATTGTAAAATTTTAAAATGAAATAAAAAAACAAAAAATAAAACCTCAATTTTTTAATATTTGATAGTCCTAAATGTCTTTTATATTCGAAGAAACTAAGCGCTGTTTTCAAGGGTAATGATTGTGCTTTCAACTGGTTTAATCGAATTTGAGTGGAAAGTAACTACATATTAAGCAGAGAATAGAGCCAAAAAACGTGTTTTTTGCCAATTTGGGCATGAATATCTCAGAAGCTAGAACCGATTTGGAAATTCTGACACCAGATTCAGGTTTAGCACACTGAAATCCTTTAGAAAATTGGAATTTCATTTATGGTCAACAATTTTTTTTAAATGCGATTTTTTGTATGAAAATTTTATGATAAATGCTTATAAAATACTTAAAAGTGCATATATTTTTAATTTCAACCAAAAAAGCTTAAGTTCCGAGTTTCAAGATTCTAGCTCAATTATTACTATTTTTGGCCGGGTTTGTATGGAGGTGCCCCCACTGTGCGTCGCATAGTTCGGTATAGCCAACTGCACTATATAATATAATGAATTCAAAATGTTGTTGGACGAAGAAAAATTTTTAGAGAAATAAATTTAAAAAATTGTTCAGCGAAGTGTCGCGCAGTGCGATATACCCAAAAGTGTCGCACCGAAAATCGAAGTGTCGCGGAAGTGTAGCGTAGTATGGTGCTTTTCAGGCTTTACACCGCTCTCTCCTTCATTTTTCGCTTTGTCCGTGATAAAAACAGAGCAACTTTGCCGTGAAATTATCGAACGATTCCCTTTTGTGACGCTGTTCTGTCTTCCATTTGTTCAAACATATCAACTCGTCGCTATATAACTTTTGTTCATTATGTTTTGTTCTGGCATTCTTCGAAATCTCTGCTTGGTCGTTGGCGATAAGAATGACAGCACAAAGCGTGTTGGCCGAGCACCGACTTGGTGCGCGCTCCTTTCCTCGTCATCGCCATGTTAAATGCACCATATTTTTTATATGAAATGTGGTAAATTCCGGAGTATTCGAATGCTCACCAGCTAGTACTCTACATATGCGTACATGGAGTACTCGGCTTTTTTGCAGGGATTATATAAAAATGAATGTGTGTGTGTGTACTTTATGGACTCCCAAAGTAATAAACCGATTTTTATGAAATTTTCACAGCAGATTCACGTGGTATTAGCGCACATGATAGGGTATGCAGAATTTCGAAAAGGTGGAAACTTCCCGGAATATTGGCCCAAATGTGGACCCAGAGTGATCCAGCAAGTCTTTGAGCAATATTGGTATCAAATGAAAGGTGCTGAGCAAGCTAGAAGTGAGTAATGACACGATTTTTTGGGAGTTGGCACATAAGCGCTGACTCACTAAAAAGAGTTGACTCACTGAGTTGGCACGATTGTATTACAGCGCGATTGTGCTACAGCACGATTGTGCTACAGCACACATATGTATGTATATTACTTTCGTGCTATGGTCAACCAAAGAGTGTTACTGTGAGCTATCAGAGACTGTGCCAGTGAAAAAGTCGCTCTGATGATTAATTGATATTTGTACGAGAATGGCTTATTTGCTATGAAGTGCATATATGTAAATCAAATAATAGCCCTGTTTTTATTCAAGCGCATATACATCTGCGCTTAAATTTTGATTAAATAATTTCGTTTTTGTTGTTGATGATTGATTTAGACTTATGTAGCCCTGAGACATAGGGTTTTTAGGGATTTTTGAGATTTTCATGACTGAATGGCTAGAAAAGGTGTAAGGAATTTTTGTGATTGACAAAATGTTAATATGAAGTACACATATTGGGCTATCTGATGGATAAATAAAATATACATATGTGTGCCCAATATAAACTTAGTTAATAGGTTCAATTACAATATTTCAAATGAATGTTAGTGTCCTAAAGTTAGTACAATTCATACAGAATACACCTGCATCACTAAATTTGCCTAAATCACCTGGAACAAATAAATAGGTGACCCCCCCAATACCAAAAACCACCAAGTGCCATATAAAGTAAGTATGCACAAGATGAATGTGCAATGAAGAGGTGAAATCGTGCCAACGGAGTCGAGTGTGCTACTGAGTTGACGTGCTATAAACGTGCCAACGGAGTCAAGTGTGCTACTGAGTTATCATTTTATCGTGAGGTGAGCTTGAGCGTACAGCTCACTGATGGGAGTGGACACAGAGTCATAACTTAGTGCTGAGTTACCCAAGCCTAGAGCAAGCCTTCAACATAGAGTTATTTTCATCGCGTTGACTACGCCGGGTTCCCAAATATGGGTCAAAACGTGGAACCGGATAACTCTCGAAGGTTTCTAAGCGATATTGGTATCACATTAAATGTTTTGATGAGGACTTCAACACAGAACTCCTTTAATTATGATGCCCAGGCCGGGTCTGCAGACCCGGGTGACCCTCGAATGTTTCTGAGCGATAGTGGTATCAAATGAAAGGTCTAAATGATGACTTCAACAGTAAACTCTTTTAATTATTATGCCTCGGCCGGGTCTCCAGGTGGGTCCCAACGTGGAACCGAGTGTCTCCGCAAATTTTCTGAGCGATATTAGTATCAAATGAAAGGCGTTGAGCAGGGCTTCAACATACAGCTATTTTCATTGTGATTTCTAAATCGGCTTCCCTGAGATGGCTCATGTAGTGGGCCCGGATGGTGATGCATGGTCCCGGTAAGGTAAAGGTAAAAGTAAAGGTAAAGGCACAGACCCGTTTGTAACATAAAAACTTGTTTCGTCGCTGCGAAGTGGAACGGGTATTTGCTAGTGGTTTACTAAATATTTGCAGTTGAAAACCCCCCACTTCTTTCTGAATTTTGTTAAAAACGTGCAAAACAATTCTTGTTAGTTATGTATAATATCAAGAAATCATCTATAGCGCGGACAACAGTAATTTTATACAGAACCCCGAATAGCGTTGGCGGCCTTCGGCCGCGCTTTAAAAAAATAACCCTCAGCCGGAAGAATTCTACTCCGTAATAGCATCTATGGGGAAACTTTCCAATAATGTCACACGCCCCCAAAAAAACGACTTCTACCGGAGGGTAGGGGAGGGGAAGGGTGTTCTGAATCCGTAAAATTTATGCGCCGGACGTACCTCGTTTTCGAGGAATTTATGGTTAAAGTTTAGTAACTCTCCATATAAATACGATAGATAAAGAAAAAACTTTTGCGGAGAACAGATTTTGCGTTGGGGCCTTCGGCCGCGCTTATAAAAAAAATAACCCTCAGCCGCCAGAATTCTCTTTCCGGAGTAATATCTATGGCCCGGTCCACAGTGCTTTTGCGCAGAACACTTTTATGCGTTGGCGGCCTTCGGCCGCGCTTATAAAAAATAACCCTGGGCTACGCCATCCGTCCGGACGTGTGCCCTAACCGTGGCTACCGCCACGGTGATGTCCTTCTGCGTAGTACACCCTTCGTGTGTCAGAAAAGCCTACTGTACAACTTTTTTCATGGTTCTCTGTATACCTAAAACTACTAAAACATCTTTTCATTTCACGATAGCTAATTATATAGAAGTCTTGCTATAGAGAATAGTATATGAAATGAAAGATATTTTTATGCTCTTTTAAATGAATATAATTTTTAATATACTTAATAACACAAAAAAAAAAAATCACAGTTTTTCCCTAAAAAAAAAACCAAAATTTAAGTTTTTTGTTTTTTAACAAAATTTGTAAGGAATTTACGAAAATTTTGATACGTCATATGAAAGGCCTTTAAATAAGCTTTCCAACGATACCTTAATTTTAAAAATTGAGTGAATATTTTGGAAGATATAGGCTTTTTAAAAAAAAAGTTTTTTTTAACTTCATCCCCCTCTAACTCCCTAAAAAATCGTTTGCGCCAAAAAAGAAGTATATCACTGAACTCAGGACAAAAAGGCGGACCATGCCCACTTTTTGTTTTTTTTGTAGCTCACCGGACGGTATCCTTTACTTATGCCGAGAATTTTGCCGACTGAGGGTTATTTTTTAAGCGCGGCAGAAGCACGCCAGCGTAGGAAGGCGTTCCATAAAATATTACTGTGGATGGGTTTATAGATAATAGTCCTTATGCATAAAAACTGAGCTCTTGCTCAGCTGACTCAACTCAAAGTCAATCTGAAGAAATAAACAAATAAGATCGCCCTATTTCAAAAATTGTTTTAAAAACGCCCTATTTCAAAAATTGTTTGAATAACATCCTATTTCGGATTTTGCTTCAAAAACGTCCTATTTCAGAATTTGTTTCAATGACGTCCTATTTCAGACAATTATTCAAAAACACCCTATTTCAGAGAAATATATATTTAATTTTCTCTGAAATAGGTCGTTTTTGAAGCAGAATTGAAATAAGACGTTATTCAAACAAATTCTGAAATAGGGCGTTTTTGAAGCAAAATCTGAAATATGACGTTATTCAAACCATTTTTGGAATAGGGCGTTTTTGAAACAATTTTTGAAATAGGGCGATCTTATTCTCAGTCGTCGATATGTGGTATTTTTCAACCAGTTATACACCAAAATAAAAGTAGTTTGAAACAAGAAATATTTATATTTCGGAAGCTATGAGCCTGACAGTTCCGACTCTCGATATAGGATAGGTGGCCCGGTGCCAGCCCGCCCCCTGGGCCCCTGGCCTGCTAAGGAAAGCATAACCGTTTTTTTTTTTTTTTGTTTTTTTGATAAAAAAAAAAAAAAACTTTATGATTCATCAATACAGCTGAGTATAAAAATATCCAACTGCATTGCAACGTTTCCCAAACGATCGCAGACTCACCATCGTCTTCATCTTTATTATCAACGTTTGCTTTTCTCGGTCTTCCCGGCTTCTTCAGTGATTTCGTTTTGCGTCCTCGCTTTTTGTCACTCGGTTTGCTTCCACCCCGTTCATCATCATAGCCAGTACAGTTGGTGGTCTCATCAGCTCCCTCTTCAGATGGTTGTGGTTGCTTCTTTGGGCGACCACGGCCTTTACCAGGCGTTACTATCTTCGAAGGACGTCCACGTCCTACGCCGCGATTTGCGGCTACCGTCCCAATATCATCAACAGAAACAGGTTCACTGGCTATTTGGCTAACACTGCTGCCCCCTATATAATTTTTAGAGGGCCTACCACGACCCCGTCCGCTTGGAATCTTCTTTACCTTATCTGGATTTGAGGGACGGCCGCGCTTTTTCGGTATTGTAGAGCCGTTTCCTGCGGAAGTGATTCCACAATCATCATTTATGCTACCATTTTCATCTTCGTTGAGATGCTTCTTTACAACTTCCATTTTTCTCCGGGTTTGTGAATATTTATGAATGTGCCTATATACGACGCTTTTGGTCGCAGATTTTGTGCTTATAACGACTTGTGTAAGGGTATGTAATAGTTGATGGTCAATACAAATATGCTGTTATTTTTTTCACTAAACTAAGTTTTTGTTACTTCTGCAATTATACTTCATTTAAAAATCCATAAACATTGGGCCCCGTTAGGGGTAAGTTAGACGCTCAATGTATATTGATGAAATCCATGGATCGCGATTCACATTGACCGCCATTACTCCAAATCAAGATTTCACTGCGATTTTGACCTCATCACTCCGTTACTCCACTTTTTTAACACGCTTTTATTAGCTTCACCTGAAAACGGCAGTAGCGAAATTCACTACCCAATTTTAACAACATGCGTTATCGTTTAGCGAAGTAAACGATATTTTTGTCAACTTTAATATTCGTCAGCTATTTCCATGGTCAAATTATATGGTCGTCGCAGTACGCCAAAAACAACAATTCCCTTGTATTTGTTAGTGTTTTTTTAAACGGTTTTATTTAGCTCACCCCGTTTGTTTTATTGTTGGGTCAAATTTAGTAATTCAAATTTCACCCTCTTCCTGTCAACCGATTAATCTGAAATTTTGCACGCATATATAACCCCGATGACAATGCAATATTATGAAAAAAAAATTCCGATAGGTGGCGCGTGGGTCGCTATATTTACAAAAATCGCATTTATGGTCCTATTTGGCTGAAATTCGGAACATGTATTACTACCTTGAAAAGAAATATTTTCTTAAAAAAAAAATTCCGCTAGGTGGCGCGTGGGTCGCTATATTTACAAAAATCGCATTTATGGTCCGATTTGGCTGAAATTCGGAACATGTATTACTACCTTGAAAAGAAATATTTTCTTAAAAAAAAAATTCCGCTAGGTGGCGCGTGGTCGCTATATTTACAAAAATCGCATTTATGGTCCGATTTGGCTGAAATTCGGAACATGTATTACTACCTTGAAAAGAAATATTTTCTTTAAAAAAAAATTCCGCTAGGTGGCGCGTGGGTCGCTATATTTACAAAAATCGCATTTATGGTCCGATTTGGCTGAAATTCGGAACATGTATTACTACCTTGAAAAGAAATATTTTCTTAAAAAAAAAATTCCGCTATGTGGCGCGTGGGTCGCTATATTTACAAAAATCGCATTTATGGTCCGATTTGGCTGAAATTCGGAACATGTATTACTACCTTGAAAGGAAATCTTTTCCTAAAAAAAACTTCCGATAGGTGGCGCGTGGGTCGCTATAGAAGCGTTGGACTGCAATAAACTAACGGGCAAGAAACCTTGCAATAATGAAGCACTAAATGAATTAAACAGAATGCGAAATAAAAACTAAAAACTAGAAAATAAAAATAGGTAAAAAAACTTTTTAAGTTGACGGTTTTATGTTATACATACAGTGCAATGTTTAAGATAAATGTACTAAAAACCAAAAAATAATAAAATGGATACAGTCGTGGGAATTATAAACATTTGCATAGACTAGACTAAAATAAAACCGGGGGGCACGTCAATTGTCTACAAATTATCGACTTAGGCACTCTGCACACGGAGCGTACTGCTTTAGACGCGTACTAGATACTACAGACGAAAGCTGTACGCTTTGATGTCGCGCACGTATATTTCAATTGAGGGCTGCACACGAGTCGTCAGCTTCATGCATTCGTCAAAGTATGCTGGCTACATGTCGCTTGGCGTAAAGCAGTGCTAGTAGCTAGGCGTACTACGCTTAGAAAACAGGAAGAAGAAGATGTTTGTTTACATTTTTCCACTTGGTGAAATTTACGCCGAAACTCCACAAAACATAAATTCTGTTACTTTTGTCGAACATTATTATGTCTAAAATCCATGTTTTCATATGCGTGGGCACTTCATTATGTTAGACATAATTTGCAAAATGGCGCCGAATTGGTATGCCGTGTACGCAGAAGCAATTAGAAAGTTAAAAAAAATTGTTTAAAATTGGCGATGATGCTCGCAAACTGTATATATGCACTTAATGTTCTTTTTATTTATTATTTAAGCCCAAACACTCAAGCAAAATGGACGCCGTGCGAAATTTCACGTTCAATGTGGAGATGTTGCCACTGTGAATTTTTCGTTGAAATGAAAAATTAGCTGTCAAATCATCAAACTGACAGCTCATGTTAAGGCAATCTTGTTAAAGCAATTGCCTTGGCATCTCTGTTATACCAGAAGACAGAGGCGGTCTCCATTTGAAATCTATGTTATAATGGTGCTTGTGATGACAGAATTCTGTTTTGAGGAGACGCCGGGTTAGGAAAGCAGTAAAATTTGTGTAAAAAATCGGAAAAATGAGTGTAAAATTAAAGAAAATGGAAGATTCCATAAAAGTTATAATCTTTTCTATTTAAAGCTTCGAAATTTAAAGCAAATACCGTATTATTAATTTGTTTGTTTGTTTGTGCAGCGAAGTTTCATGTCGCTTCGTGTGCAGATCTTGAGGCGTAAGGAAATCGACGCTACATAAAATGTCTGATACGCGTCCATGACGATTCGCCTCGTGTGCAGAGTGCCTTAATGTGCGATAGAAGAATCGTTTAATTCGTCGTTAGGCAGTTGGCCCGCAGACGGTGAGGAAAATACTTACTATTTTCTTGCTCATGGAAATTCCAATAGTTATACACTCCATGTTAATAAAAGAGATGTTTCAACTAGTTTATCGTTGGACATTCACACGAGGAATCGTTTCACTGCTCGTAGTTTGTCTTTAATCGACAAAACATATGATAAAAGTACTACTCGCTCACCACTATGAAACCCTAAAACTCGCTTATAATCGAGCTTGCTAGCTTTTTTCCACATTCTAGCCCTACTTATCACACGTCCATCGTTGTCGGTTGAACAACTGCCTAATTATAGTGTAACATTACAAAACAAACATTTTAATCAACGATTGTAGACAATTGACGTGCCCCACGGTTTTATTTTAGTCTAGTCTATGCAAATGTTTATAATTCCCACGACTGTATCTATTTTATTATTTTTTGGTTTTTAGTACATTTATCTTAAACATTGCACTGTATGTATAACATAAAACCGTTAACTTAAAAAGTTTTTTTACCTATTTTTATTTGGTTACTGGTTGTCAAAATCAGACAGGAAAATGGCGAATTGGAAGGATTCGCCTTGGTCAAAATCAATGTAGGCGAATTGTAATTGCCATTTATTTTTCACAGGAGACGTTTAATAAAATAAAATTAAAAAAAAATTAAATTAAATTTTGAAATAACTTACAAACCAATCGATTAGAAACATCATCGCTAGCGCCTTCAGTTGGCCACCATACACTACAAACTACGCCACCGTCAATGGCACGCGGTGAGAACACCGGTACCATGGCTGATCAATACTGGGAATCCCGACCGGTGCATTGCACGTGAATATCGCGCGCCACCGCACTTGCCTTAAAAGGATGTATCCAACTATTCAATTGGACATCCAAAACGTATGTCATCGACATCATCCAGTACAACAATGACTGGTACTGGTAGTAGTGGTATTGGTGGCAATGCTGCTGGTGCGAATAGTGGCCTCTAACGGGAACATGGCGGCGGCTATGGTGGTTTGCAGATGCCTCCTAGTCAACAAATAGCAAATGTAGGGTATGTAGCTCCACCAGCGGTACTTTTTATTTCACAAATACCTACGACAAATCGCTTACCATATGAAGAAATACAACAACATCCATTTTTCGATTGTACCAGTTTGGCGCTGTGGAAAGTAGAGATGAAGTACTTGCCAACAATAAAATTACAAAGATACATGGAGCTGACTTAGAAGACTTTATCAATGCAAAACGGCCAAAGGCGAAGTTAAATAGCGGGATGAACGTATAAGTGAGCTGCGTGCCGCGTCAACCGATCAAAACGTTGCAACAACGTGAACAGGAACACGCAGAGGCGGTATTGCCGCTCAAAAATTTCAAAAGGTGGCCCAAAAAATTAAAAAAAGTGGCCCCAATTTTTTTTTTTAGCTAAAACACATTTTTATATATTTTTGTGGTTTATTTAATGCCTAAAGAAATTGAATTTAAAATATTCTCTACACTAACACAGCGTTGAGCAGACGAAATAACCCGAGAAAGGCAAGGAATTAAAAAAAACGGTTATAGCTTTCGTTGAGCCGTAGGAAAGTGCAAGAACCGTAGGAATATTACCAAAAAAGAACGAATATGAGTGCAAAGAATGTAAATTGTGGTAAAATTCCTACGTTTCTTGCACTTTCCTACGGATCAACGAACGCTATATGTGTTTGTGTGTGTCTGGGCTGCTCCGTGCGTTTTCATTATCTTAACGAACAGCCCAAATTTCAAAGTATTGAAGGTAGTGTTGGCAAACAAATTAAATAAAAAACCTTTCGAAACGGAGAGTTGCCAATGCAAAGTAAAATAGTAACAAAGAGGTTTTTTATTCTTATATTTAAGATAAAACTAAAAATTATTTAATAATTATAGTTTTGAAAGTAAAAAAGGACCAAAAGTGGCCCGAATTTTTAAAAAGGTTCAAATATTGCATATTTTCAAAAAGTTGGGTTCAGGTGGCCTGGCTTTAAAAAAGGTTCAAATTGCCACTTTAGGGCCTTTTCACATTACTCGGTATGACATCGGATCGACATTTTTTGCTCGGTATTTTCAGCTTACCGAAACGATTCCGCGTTGCTGTGTTTTTCACACTTGTGGGAATACTTTCGGTGCGTAATCGGCAGAAAATAGGAAAACAAACATCGAAATTTGCAAAACAAAATTTTTAACTTCAACAAATCACTCAATTATAACAATAATGTCTTCTAGCGAAGACGAAGACATTATAACTTGCTACATTTATAACCGAAACGAGTTTTTTACTGACTTTGTTCTTCTTCTTTTATTACGCCGCAAAAATGTATGCAGTAATTCCTCAAATTTTACTGACCGGTCTTACCGCGTTGCGGTATACCGAAATTAATCCGCTCCGATTTCATGTATGCAACACTAATGTGAAAGTGCCAATTGAAATACATGTGGTCAGTAAGGTTTCGGTATACTTTCGGTAAAAACCAAAAATGTCGATCCGATACCGCACCGAGTAATGTGAAAGCGCTCTTAGTGGCCCAAACGGCACAAACAACAGCAATAACACTTGCATGCCAGCCGATGACCAGCACAACAACAATAACACTCGTGCTAATAATAGACATACATACATACCAACAACTATGCTGGTTAGCATCAACCACCAGCAGTGTTTCACTTGTTCGTTCGCACTGCAATTGTTACGCATGCAATAAATACGTCAATTCTCAGACAGCCTAACGCAGCGGACATATAAAAGCGCAGTAATTGGCAAACTCAAGTCAGTCTCCGCAGGTAAGCCGGCGGGAACACATGTCTGCAAAGACATTGGTTCTGGCTAGCTAGCCTGGGAGGAGGAGGCCGTCAGTAGTGTCGGTCATCCTTCGCTTAGCTTGGGCGAAGACGGGATTAACTCGCCGGCGTACCAGTTGAGTGAGGGCGGGCCGCTGCTCTCTCTCTCTTGTGACGGAAAGCTGTTAGCCCATCCATATCGCAAGCGGTGTGTGTGTGTGTTCGATTTTAACACATAGATACTGTGTTCTTTATTCAGTGGGAGTTTGTGGGACTTCTACTCGACCTTGGACAGGCTGAGCATTACCCCAGCCTTCGACAAAACCCACCTCATAAATGGCGCCCGAGCAGGGACGCGCTTCCGCAGATGAATGTGCGAAAGCAACAACAAGCACCAGCACTGCCGGAGCGGGTTCATCGAACACACCACCAACAACACCTAGCACACGCCCAGATAATAGAGATATGCTGAACACCGATTCACTAAACTGGATTTACGTGCTTAAAAAGGAGAGACTGGTCGAAGAATGCAAACAACACAGAATCTTCGTCGAAGGGCAAAGCGTCGCTGACCTGCGTCGCACCTTGAGCGCTTACGTGCAAGTGAAACGAATGCGTCAATCCAGCGAAAACCTGTTGAGAGAGTTGGAAAGAGAGGTCAACGAAGAAGAGGGAAAACCAGCGAATCCGACCCCTCCTTCCAAATGCATCAACCTCCACCACGTCCTAGTCATCAACCTCCGCTGTGCCCTACAGCGAATACGACTCCAAAAACAATCGAGATAAGTGAAGCAGAACTTATCAATACGGTTCGCCGCTGGGATGTCCGGTTTTCAGGAACCGAATCGCTACATGAATTCCTCGAAAGAGTCGAGTAGAAGAGCTAGCTCAGTGCTATCAAATTCCAACCGACTGTCTTCTCTCTACCCTCCCCGAATTGCTGCGCGGGAAAGCACTCCAATGGTACCGCGTCCAAAAGCAACGAATCAACCTGACTTCAGAGAAGAGGTGGAAAAATTTTTTCTGCCCAAGCGGCACCTGAGCCATTTGGAAGAGAGCATCCGCCAGCGAAAACAACAAGGCCGTGAAAAGGCCAAAGACTACATCCTTGCCCTGCAGACACTCATACGACAGCATCCAACCTTGTGCCGAGAGGATCATCTGGAGCGCATCTACGATGGATTACGAGTAGAATACCGACTTTTTGTTAAGCGGGGTGAATTCCAGACAATCCAAGAGCTAATGGAACTGACCGATGAATACGAGCTGCTCAAGAGCGAGGAAGCCAAACAAGGAAAAATGATACTCCACAGCCTCTGCCACCTACAAGATGGGTACAATAGCAAGGCGTACTGCTGGCGATACAAAGAACCTGGACACTATCGGTTCCGTTGCCGAAACCTCAGAAGGATCTTCTGCTCCAGATGTGGCCAAGATGACATCATGTCAAGAGATTGCCCGTGCGAGCGGACCAAAGAAGTGGAAAACAAAGAAACCACCAGTAAAGCAGCCACGACTAAACCGAGTGCACAACAGAAACGAAAAACAGCACAAACCAACCAGCCGAAGAAGATACCTGCGTCACTCCTTTCATAAACTGGAGAACCAGGAGACAGCCGCTTCTACATTCGAGTTACCGTAGAGGGGATGAGCGTGAAAGCCCTACTGGACACCGGTGCAACCATGACTTACGTGGATGACTCCATTGGGAAATTTTGCAAGAGCGCAAAATTCAGCCCCGGCTGAGCCAACGGAGTATACAATTAGCAGACCAAACCTGTGTATACAGCTCGCACGCCTATCCAACAAATGTATGGTACAATGGCCGAAGTACCAACACGCTAGTCACCGTCATTCCTAATCTCGCCGAGAAAATGATCCTGGGAATGGATTTCCTGTGCGAAAGAGAAGTCATGCTCACATTGGATGGCAAACCACTAATACGCACACCGATAGGAGGAGAAGATGGAACCGCAAACATGTACGCGTTAAGTTCCAAGGAACATCCAACCAGCGACCAGAACACCGACTTCTTAAAACACCACCAAGAACACTTCAGCCAAATCACCGGTCCAAGCGCCAACACCGAACATCCGATCACTGTGAAGCACAACCGACCGCTAAAGCTACGCCACCATCCGCGCAACCCAATAATGCAACGAAACAATCATCAACCGCCACTGCCAAATCCGCCGAAAGCTAGAAAAGCGAGATCCTTGCCTCCCAACAAACCAAGAATCCTGGGCATAAAAGTTTTTCACGGTCCACCAATCCATGAATCTCTGTTCTCTGTAAGGGACCGAACAGCAGACATTGGAGAAGAAACGGGCAACGGTTCAGTCAACAACGGGCCGCAAGGTACATCGCACAACCTGGTTCCCATATCTGAAATGAAATCCGGCCCGCCGAACGACCAAGAAACAAAGCGAAGACGAGCCAGACAGATTACGTGCCTTATTCAAAGAATTAAAATTAAAACAGCCGCAAACTGGAACATCCACAAGGGGAGTTTTAGGATAAAGGGGGCAACGGATACACGTAGAGGGGTGAAACGTACATCGTAGAGGCATCCGTACCATACCAAGATTGAGAAGGCTGGCGCAGTTCGAAGCTGAATGAATTTAATTATGTATATGAATCTTTCCGCTGTGGTGCAGTGGGTAGAGTGCTCGCCTGCTATGCCAGAGGTCTCGGGTTCAAACCACGGTCCGAGCCAAACAAATTTTTCTAATTAGTAAAAATCCAATTATTGGGTTTTTTAAGAGCAGCGGTCACCTCTCGGCAGTGGGCGGCATACCCTCCGAGAGTATTTCTGCCATGAAAAAAAAAGCTTCTCACAAAAAATGCATTCGCCGTTCGGAGCCGGCATAAAACTGTAGGTCCACCCAATTAGTAGGAAAAACAAAAAGGAGCACACCTCGAATTGGGAGAGAAGCTCGGCCATAAAACTCGTCAGAGTTATAATAGCGCCATTGTATTATATATTATTATATGAATCTTTCTAGTTTGAATGAAATGTTAATCAGTATATTTAGTTTGTATATGTATATCCAAATGAAATACAAATGAAATGTTAAATTTACTTTGTATATGTATATCCAAATGAAATATTAAATATTTAAACTGTATAAAAAAAAAAAAATTTAAAAAAGAGATAACATACACACACCGCTTTATCCTAGGCCATGCCTGGTGAAACTTCTTTCTCTTACCAACCGCAGCTTTCCGTCACCCGAAGTGGGAGGGGGACTGTAATGTTACATTACAATAATATTACTCCCCCTGCTATACACTACCACTAAGTATACCTGCATGCCAGTACAACAGCAATAACATTCGCAAGCAAACACAAACAACAGCAATAACACTTGCATGCCAGCCGATGACCAGCACAACAACAATAACACTCGTGCTAATAATAGCCATACATACATACCAACAACTATGCTGGTTAGCATCAACCACCAGCTAAGGAGTCCTCCAGCGGAGGAGTCAGTATAACTAATCTCAGTCTCCGCAGGTTTTCGAAGTCAACCGAGCTGCTAACAAAGAGAGGTAATAATACCGACCGCACTTCAGGACGCCGACTGCACCTCTCCGTCGTACGACCGCTGCTGGCTGCTATCTCTCTCGCTACCACCTGATCGCTGCTAGTTACTCTCCCGATTCATTCGACCGCTGCTAGCTACTCTCCCGATTAACCCGACAGCTGCTAGCTACTCCCCCGATTTCTCCGACCGCTGCTAGCTACTCTCTCTTTCTCTCTTGTGACGGAAAGCTGTTAGCCCATCCATATCGCAAGCGGTGTGTGTGTGTGTGTTCGATTTTAACACATAGATACTGTGTTCTTTATTCAGTGGGAGTTTGTGGGACTTCTACTCGACCTTGGACAGGCTGAGCATTACCCCAGCCTTCGACAAAACCCACCTCATAAAAGTCACCTAACTACTATCTCATGCAGCAGCAGCTGCTTGTAATGTACGTTCAATGTCAGCGCTGTTGCCGTTACCGCTTCAGTTACCAACTACGCTACAACATCACCATCAGCAATAGCAACAACAACACATCAACTATATCAAACTTGGTCGCCGGTTGTTCGTGGCAGCGTATCATTCGCTGCATTAAGGTAACAGCAGCACTACCAACATCAGCAACAACAACAAGAAAGCATCTTATGTTTGCCACGCGGACCCGATGACTCTGCTGGTTTTCAGATGAGTCGGTACCATGTTGATGGTGTCGGCGCAAGCATAGGCGGATGCATTACTAGCAGACTATACTACAATTTGTAACACATTTGAAAATATTGGATTAATAAAAAAACTGGCGGTGTTTTCTTTTTAATTTTATGTATCAATTTTATTTTTTAAAGTAAAAAATATATGTATGTACGCACAATGAAAATTCCAACTCCAAAGGTAAATGTAAATAAACATATAAATGGAAACAAAAGCATTGGTTTGACATACATTTACCTAGCCAATCAGAAACAGCTCTGAACAGCCACATTTGACAAGTATGTATCGTTGCGGCGAAAAAAATTACAAATCAGCTGGGCTGCCGATATCACCTTTCTAGTTGCATCATGGCTATTCTTAACAACATTCGCGATCGAACAAACAGCTGTTGCCGTCAACGTCAGTGATTTGACGACTTGTAGTTTTGTGTTGTTCATTTGTGAGAAAGGTTTAAAGCCAAATATTTTTCTTATATTTGATAAATAGATATCCGTAATTGGTTTTGAATAGATATTCAAATAAAATAGACAATAAATTACTTGAATTAAGCAACTTTTTTAAATTAATTACCTCACATATGTATTATTGTACAAATTTTCTCACAAGCATTTGCATTGGTACACACGCGTGGGGACATCTTAATAAATGCCTCAATATTTGACTAATACATATATATATTAATACTAAATATATATACTTACATATTTATTTATATTTATTAAGAAAATTTACTTTTGCACTTTTGCCCATTCCTTTTTGTGCTTTTCGTAAATATCAACGTTTCAAACAGCTGAGGTGAGCAGAGTTTCAGCTTTTTGTCATATTGAATAAATACTAAAAGTCAGCTGTTTTATGTCGTGAAAAATAAGTTAGCCTAAGGCACTCTGCACACGAGGCGTATCGTCATAGACGCGTACCAGACATTTCATGTAGCGTCGATTTCCCTACGCCTCAAGATCTGCACACGAAGCGACATAAAACTTCGCTGCACAAAACAAACAAACAAATTAATAATACGGTATTTGCTTTAAATTTCGAAGCTTTAAATAGAAAAGATGAAAAATTTTATGGAATCTTCCATTTTCTTTAATTATACACAAATTTTTTCCGATTTTTTCCACAAATTTTACTGCTTTTATAAATTTCACCATGTGGAAAAATGTAAACAAACGTCTTCTTCTTCCTGTTTTCTAAGCGTAGTACGCCTAGCTACCAGCACTGCTTTACGCCAAGCGACATGTAGCCAGCATACTTTGACGAATGCATGAAGCTGACGACTCGTGTGCAGCTTTCAATTGAAATATACGTGCGCGACATCAAAGCGTACAGCTTTCGTCTGTAGTATCTAATACGCGTCTAAAAGAGTACGCTCCGTGTGCAGAGTGCCTAATACGTAATTTAATTCAGCTTAATTTAATTTTTAATTTAACATAATTTAGTTTAATTTTATTTATTTATTAGTATATTATTAGTTAAAAAACTGAGTGATAAATACGAATAAAAGCAAAAAAATAGATACTTATGTGTATTTCGAGTTTTATTTATGTTCTAATATCGTGAGAAAGATGTAGGAGTAAATTTTAATTAACGCTTTTGTGTCTCCCAGAAGGCACTAAGAAGTTACTTCCGGAAGCGTCGTATTAGTTTGTTTGTACGTAACGTTTTTGTCTCTTCCAAACGTTACACGGAAGATACTTCCGGAAGTGTAGTTTATGACTCATTATGGACGTAACGTTGACGGGGAACAGTTTTTCCCGAACGAAGATAGGAAAAAGTTGAGAAAGCGATATCTTCCGCGATTGAATTAAACTCCTTGAAGTTACTTTTTCGTCACTTCCACGATAATAAATATTGGCTGGGTACCTATCAGCAATCAGCGTTGCCACATTGGTTACTTTTTACCAGAATTGGTTACAATTTTTTCGTTTGGTTACGTCGTTACTTTCGGCCGTTTTGGTTACCTTCAGGGTCCATGTATTGAGTACAGCATTGTCATGGTCAAATTATATGGTCGTAGCAGTACGGCAACAACAACGATTCCCTTGTGTTTGTTAGTGTTTTTTTTTTGGTAACTGGTTGTCAAAATCAGACAAGAAAATGGCGAATTAAAGGAATTCGCCTTTATCAAAATGAATGCAGGCGAAATCAAGGCGAATTATTATTGACATTTATTTGGCACTGAAATTTTTTTATTTCAAATTGAAAAAATAAAAAAATTTTACTTGAAAGAGTTTTTAGTGCTTAGCACGAAATTTTTATTTTAATTCAATTTTTAATTGTTGGGGTAAGTGGAAAAAAATTCAACAACTATTTACAGCGAAGGTTGAGTGTATAGCTATTTCACGAAAAACCATTTTCGATCATCAGCACTCTTTTCGGAAGTGGATGCACTGGGGATTGAACCCGAGTCCATTCCATCTTCAGCCGCAATGACCCAACGCATAAACACACTCGGCCATTGAGACTCTGTGCAAGCTTTTGGATTTGAACATACATACCAACAACAAATGTTCATTGCGAACTGCCAACAAAAATTCAGCACGTTTGGGTAGAATATATGCAAAAGCATATACACACCAACGTTAATGTTGAAAATGAAAAAGGCAAAAGTGGGGAAAATCCAACAGCTTGTACAGAGTCTCAATGGCCGAGTGTGTTTATGCGTTGGGTCATTGCGGCTGAAGATGGAATGGACTCGGGTTCAATCCCCAGTGCATCCACTTCCGAAAAGAGTGCTGATGATCGAAAATGGTTTTTCGTGAAATAGCTTTACACTCAACCTTCGCTGTAAATAGTTGTTGAATTTTTTTCCACTTACCCCAACAATTAAAAATTGAATTAAAATAAAAATTTCGTGCTAAGCACTAAAAACTCTTTCAAGTAAAATTGTTAACGTGGTTTGGTATATACATAAAATAAAATACCAACAACAATGTTCATTGCGAACTGCCTACAACAAAAAATTCAGCACGTTTGTGGAGAATATATGCAAAAGCATATACACACTAACGTTAATGTTGAAAATGAAAAAGGCAAAAGTGAGGAAAATCCAACAGCTTGCACAGAGTCTCAATGGCCGAGTGTGTTTATGCGTTGGGTCATTGCGGCTGAAGATGGAATGGACTCGGGTTCAATCCCCAGTGCATCCACTTCCGAAAAGAGTGCTGATGATCGAAAATGGTTTTTCGTGAAATAGCTATACACTCAACCTTCGCTGTAAATAGTTGTTGAATTTTTTTCCACTTACCCCAACAATTAAAAAAAATTTATTTACATACACAATTTACAATTATGTATGTATGTACGCAAACCAATCGATTGCACAATATTGGTTAAGGCGAATGCAACAACAACAAACGCTACCAGTCCGGGTGGTGGCATTGTTGGTGGTGGTGTTGGAGCAGGTGGAACTGCAAGTGTGAAATCAGCACTGCTCGATGACTTAGCTGCATCTTTGCACCCGGTAATGATGTCGCTGAACAAGCCAGCCGACGAATATCAATCGACAACGTAGGTATACGTCACCGCAGAGCTTGCAAACTATGAAAATATTGCGTCGACCAACGCAATCGATTGAGCCCCCTGCAAGAACTGTGCAGGTCATTTGACCGGTCATATGACCCGTTTGCGTATATTGGTTCAGCGATAAATCTCGAAGATGGTGTAGGGTGAGTTGGGTGAAATTTGGCTTCTTTATTTTTTTATTACAATTTTTGTTTGTTTATGCAGAATTCTACGAATGCACCGTCCACTTCGACAACAACCGCAGTTACTATCAGTACAACTGCCAGCGCAAACAACTCTTACAAAGGCAACAAAATAGCAACAATGCCAATGCCACCAAAAGCAATCAGCTTGGCATGAATGGCGGTGGAGTTCGGGGTCAGCGCTGTTGCCGTTACCGCTTACCTTACCAACTACGCTCCAACATCACCATCAGCAACAGGAACAACCACAACATCAACTACATCAAACTAGGTCGCCGGTTGTTGGTGACAGCGCATCGTTACCTGCATTAAGGCAACAGAAGCACTGCCAACACCAACAACAACAATAAGAAAGCATCTTACTTTTGCCACGCGGACCCGATGGCTCTGCTGGTTTTCAGATGCGTCGGTACCATTTTTCCTGTTCGCTCCCTCGTCAGGTCTTCGAAGCCATACAACTTGTATGGGAGTAACCGAAATTGAACGGCGTGCGTAAAAAGCAAATTCTACGCCCAATTTTTGTTTTGCGTGACAGTTGAAATTAAGCATTGTGGGTGATTGTTTGCAAAAAATTGACACTTGCTTTTGATATCGTGTCTGTTAGGTACATATTCCACAAAATAACAAGATTTTCTCTGATTTTCAGTATTTTTCTATTTCTTTATCTGAACACGCACGCAAGTCAATTTCGGTTCAACACATATGAAAAATTTGCGTGCGTGCGTTAAATTGACGACTTGCGTTTGATTTAGGTTACACAGTTAAGTTTCCAATAACTTCCAATTAATAATGGCCGACGTGCTGGCACGGTGAAGGAGAATGGATGACGCGTGGCCCAAACAAGACAGGTCGTCGCATGTGAGGCAGAATATGCGATTGGCGTTAGACGGTTTGCTTCAAAATGTCAAAAGCGGGGTAAAAGCCAGAGAACACGCAACTTGGCATTCAATCTATTTCTACGAACAACGCATGTAAGTTTGTAAAATCGAGGCAACAGACGATAAGAGCCTATACACACTTGCGACTCAATCGATTTAGTCGAATGTTGATTTGCATGGGAATGTATGGAAGCATTCACACTACATTCAATTAGTTGTACAACTGAAACAGTTGGATTTGCAGCCCAATTTCATTCCAACTGAAACAGTTGTACAACTGCTTGATCAGCAAGGCGCCCTTCTACGTATTCACACTTGAGACAATTTAGTCGAACGACTACAACAACAACAGTGATATTCGTAGTGGAAAGAGTTGCCATGCTGACAGAACTACTTTTATTTCACTTTTGGTAAATTGTAGAGATTGAATATTTCAATTAATATTTTCAAAATGTTTAAAAACAAAAGGTTCGTTTCTTATTAACTACACCATTTCCAGATGGATTTTAGAAAGCGTTAACTGGATTTTAGAAAGGGGAAATTGGATTTTAGAAATGTCAATTGGATTTTAGAAAGGGGAAATTGGATTTTAGAAATGTCAATTGGATTTTAGAAAGCGTTAAAGGGATTTTAGAAAACAAAATTGGATTTTTGAAAGCGTGAATTGGGTTTCAGAATGTGCGTTTATAATAAATTTTACACAGAATTTTTCGAATAGAAATTCTTTATTGCGTATGAAAGTATAAATTAATAATTATATAAATTTTCGAAAATCCAATTTACAGTTTCTAAAGTCCAATTTCCCTTTTCTAAAATCAAATCGACATTTCTAAAATCCAATTTCCCCTTTCTAAAATCCAGTTGACGCTTTCTAAAATCCATCTGGAAATGGTGTAGTTATAGACAAGAATTATCTAACTAAGGATATTTACTTCCGTTTTCATATGTTTCTTGATATTGTTGTTCTCTTCAAATGTCATTAATCGCATTTTAAAATAGAAATAATGAAAATGAAATTTCATGAAAATTATTAATGGCTGATTTTTACTATTTTTCCGTTTCTTGTACTTCTGTTCGTTTCGCCTTTATGAGCGTAATTCCTTCCGTTTTTCTCTTTTCATTTACTTGACAGCTAGTTGCTAGTTTAATAAGAAACAAAGCCAAACAATGTATGCACTTTTTGTTTATTTTATTGTTTTTTATTTATTAATCAAGTTGACAGCTGACAAGAAGGTGCTTTCATGTAAGAATGCAGATAAACTTTAACAATTTAATACTTCATCACTTTATATGAAGACCACTAATGTAAAATTTGCTGAGTAAAATGTGAACATTGGCAACACTATGTCATTGTCAATCGCACGACTATTTAGTCTCAAGTGTGAATAGCTGCCACCGATTCGACTAAATAGTTGGAGTAGTGTGAATACAACAGTCCAATTCGACCAAATCGATTGAGTCGCAAGTGTGTATAGGCTCTAAATTGTCTCAAGTGTGAATACGTAGAAGGGCGCCTTGCTGATCAAGCAGTTGTACAACTGTTTCAGTTGGAATGAAATTGGGCTGCAAATCCAACTGTTTCAGTTGTACAACTAATTGAATGTAGTGTGAATGCTTCCATACATTCCCATGCAAATCAACATTCGACTAAATCGATTGAGTCGCAAGTGTGTATAGGCTCTTAGTCGAACGACTACAACAACAACAGTGATATTCGTAGTGGAAAGAGTTGCCATGCTGACAGCACTACTTTTATTTCACTTTTGGTAAATTGTAGAGATTGAATATTTCAATTAATATTTTCAAAATGTTTAAAAACAAAAGGTTCGTTTCTTATTAACTACACCATTTCCAGATGGATTTTAGAAAGCGTTAACTGGATTTTAGAAAGGGGAAATTGGATTTTAGAAATGTTAATTGGATTTTAGAAAGCGTTAAAAGGATTTTAGAAAACAAAATTGGATTTTTGAAAGCGTGAATTGGATTTCAGAATGTGCGTTTAAAATAAATTTTACACAGAATTTTTCGAATAGAAATTCTTTATTGCGTATGAAAGTATAAATTAATAATTATAAAAATTTTCGAAAATCCAATTTACAGTTTCTAAAGTCCAATTGACATTTCTAAGATCCAATTTCCCCTTTCTAAAATCCAGTTGACGCTTTCTAAAATCCATCTGGAAATGATGTAGTTATAGACAAGAATTATCTAACTAAGGATATTTACTTCCGTTTTCATATGTTTCTTGATATTGTAGTTCTCTCCAAATGTCATTAATCGCATTTTAAAATAGAAATAATGAAAATGAAATTTCATGAAAATTATTAATGGCTGATTTTTACTATTTTTCCGTTTCTTGTACTTCTGTTCGTTTCGCCTTTATGAGCGTAATTCCTTCCGTTTTTCTCTTTTCATTTACTTGACAGCTAGTTGCTAGTTTAATAAGAAACAAAGCCAAACAATGTATGCACTTTTTGTTTATTTTATTGTTTTTTATTTATTAATCAAGTTGACAGCTGACAAGAAAGTGCTTTCATGTAAGAATGCAGATAAACTTTAACAATATAATACTTCATCACTTTATATGAAGACCACTAATGTAAAATTTGCTGAGTAAAATGTGAACATTGGCAACACTATGTCATTGTCAATCGCACGACTATTTAGTCTCAAGTGTGAATAGCTGCCACCGATTCGACTAAATAGTTGGAGTAGTGTGAATACAACAGTCCAACTCGACCAAATCGATTGAGTCGCAAGTGTGTATAGGCTCTAAGTTGACATGAGCAAGAGCAGGAAGAAGAAGAGCGATTCTCTCTCACATCGACCTTGTATGGTTGGGCTGTGGGCTAGTGTAACAGGTGGCCGCACTGCGAAACGAGGGTGATTAATGAGGTTGTCTCGATGGCAACAGCTGACAATTTTTTTTTTTTTTTGACAGGAGTCATCTCCTTGTTCGAGTAAATTTCATTCACCACTGGTGGTGTTCTGGCAATAATTAATATTTGTATTTTCTTATTCAGTTACTTGATATCTTAAATGTAACCTTTTTTTTTATTCAAAATCCTGTAATTAATTCTCCTCTTCCTCCACTAAGAGTCTAAACAAATTTTAAATAAGTAATTGTATCCGAAATTTACATTGATTTCTTTTTATTCTTCTAGATGGTTTGTTATGGTACACGTTTTCGACTATCGATTACGATCTACAATCGAGTGGAGCAGCAATGCATGGCGGTCGGCATGATCTAGGGTTGCACTGTGGCTAGTCATTGTCGGCTGGGCGGGGTTCTTGCCTACATTGCTGTCCTGCGCCATAAACAGAAAAATTTCATATCATGCCTTTTCAAACCAATAACGAGAAAATCACACGAAAACAACATCCGGTTTGGCCGGATGCCACGGACGGACCGTTGAAAAATTCGAAAATTCAAAATAACCCGAAAAATCCAAATCCAAGAGGCTAGGCATCAGTTAAATTTAAATAAATGCAAACCGAGGGAAAATGTCGTTAAAATTTGAATATGAATTTCGAACGTACATATGTACGTTAAAGTCAGACGGACGTTAGCAAAACATCTAAACCGAAATTTAAATCGGACGGAAATACTGACAATCGACGGAAAAATTTAAAAATAGATGAGCGCACGTTAAATTTAAATAACCGCGGACGGACGAGAAAATAATCGTTGCACCAAAATTTAAATTTGAATGTACGTTGAAATCGATATGCACTAAATTTGAATAAAAACTGTCAAAAAAAACTGTCAAAGTGAATTTAAATTTGAATACTTATATCGCAAAAAAAAATCGTTAAATTTGAATTTAATTTGAATCAACCGGAAGGACCGGTTATTACCAGGCATCTGAAAATACATAAAAGAGGCTGAAATTTAAAATATATGAACAATCAAAAAAAAAGTTAAAGGCCGAACTCACAAGGGGGTGGCGTTGCTGATGTTGTTGCAGCGCCGGTGCGTTTTTGTCCCACCCTAATCCATGGTTACTGTCGCACCCGAATATCAGTAACCCCTTACCTGTGGTGCGCCGCTGGTGTTGTTGCAGCGCTGGTGCTTTTCGACCCACCCTCATCCATGGTCATCAGTGCACCTATGTTTTGATGACCCCATATTATTATGCGCCGCCGGTGTTGTTGCAGCGTCGGTGCTTATCGACCCACCCTCATCCATGGTCATCAGTGCACCTATGTTTTGATGACCCCATATTATTATGCGCCGCCGGTGTTGTTGCAGCGTCGGTGCTTATCGACCCACCCTCATCCATGGTCATCAGTGCACCTATGTTTTGATGACCCCATTCCTGAAATCCCTAATGCCTTTTTAAATAAAGTAGGCCAGCACTCCCATTTTCATTTTACAATTTATTTATAATTCATTTTGGGTATATATAAAAAAGAAAGCCCCTATGTCCCATGTATAGTTCCTTTTAGTGCCATATATAGTTTAATATAGTGCTTATTGATCTACTAAGCCTGATATGAACTAACTACTAAATAAAACGGAATAGCCGCGCTTACAAATATAAGTATATGCCGTTACGTAGAGTCGAATCAAACATAGATTGCATATATGTTTGTATATATGTAAGTACAAAAAAAAACCTTACAATTACTTTATTTTAATTAGCTTACGTTCTAAGCCCACTCTGTGAAACGTGGCTCGAAGAGTAGATACATTGAAGTTGTATTTTAATTTAGACTAATTAGGTTAACTCTAATGAACGGAAAAAAAATTCTTTTCTTTTGAAGATCTTACAAGTATGTATGTAGTATAAAGTAAGCTAAAATGGAATAGGGAGTTCGTGACGGGAACTTTTGGTCATTGCTTTTATATAATATCATTGGCGGCCTATATATGTATATTATCTTTATTGTTTGTTTTATGGGTTCTTTAATTTACGCTGGCTTGTTATATTCTCCTACACAGTCCCCCCCTTTATTACATCTAACTAATACAAATGTCATCAAAATAATATTCTTGTATCCTTGTTTTATACACCAATTATGCATGTATACTATTATTCCTTACAGCGGAATTTCATGGTTCTTTTGGTAGTACATATGTATACGTAGTAGATGGCCATTTGTATGTACACACGTGAATCAAAATTGATGCGAATTAAGCGCACTCGGGCAGCGTCATATACTCATGTTTTCACCTACATTCGAACCGAGTGGTGCCTTAGCTCAACATTACATTCAGAAAGGAAAAAAAAAAATTTTCTGCTATGTACTTAAGCATGCACGTATGTATATGTATATGTCTACCTATGTACATACATATGACTGTTGCTCTTTTCACATCACTCAGAGTGTATTAAACCACTTTTATATACCTACATGTACAAGACACTGCATATAAAAAAAAATTTTCGTTTGCCAAAACTAGTATTCTTTTCTACCGCTGTTTCCCAATTGAATTACTATAATTAACCTCTATTTAAATTTCGTTGTCTGCACTATACATACACACAAATCCATACGAACCAGACTTGGGCATTATTCGAATAAATTCTTTTATTTAGGTGGTTATTTAAAAAAAGTATCCCTTTTTAAAGGTTTCATTCAGATAAACTCTCTACGGACAATCATTCCGGACTTTATTTCTTGTTTCACAAGGTAAATTAAAGCTCAGGGCAAACCGAGGACACAACTGAGCGATAGTCAAAATCATATATACATATATATATGTACACGTACATACGTATAAATGATGAACAACCGTATGTAAACGAAAATATCAGTTATTCGAATAGCTCTCTTGTTCGAATAAACGAAATTATCTATTATAAAGATCAAAGGAATTATTCATCCATCATTGGTTATTTGAACACTTTTTGGTTTTCCTTCTGCCCAACTCTGATATGAACACATACGTATCAATATTTGTGTGTACATATGTATGCATA
The DNA here is from genome assembly GCA_960531455.1 of Urophora cardui. Lineage (NCBI taxonomy): Eukaryota > Metazoa > Arthropoda > Insecta > Diptera > Tephritidae > Urophora > Urophora cardui. The sequence goes on from OY482672.1 coordinate 108,367,643, forward strand.
TTTTCATATGCTCTATACCAAAATAACGTATACCATTTCCCTTTTTGTTTCTAATTTAATTAACTACGTTAATATATATACATATTTTCTAATGCACCCGTTGCCTGACTCACCACCCGTTGCGGTGCACCTCTAGTGTTGGTGCCACCGATCTGCTGCTAAAGCTGCCACCGGTTGTTCGCTGCTGTTGTTACTGATTGTGCTGCTCGTTATAGCGATTGTTGTTGTTGACAATCGTTTCAACGTTGTTGTTGTTGTTTTGATTGTTATTGCTATTACTGTAGCTGTACGAATTACCGTTTATGTTGTTGTTGTTGTGGTTGCTTTTAGTGGCAAAGTCAATGTGCGCTTCGCAAATAATTACTTGGCTGTTGTTGTTGTTTTTATGTTTGGCTTTGCTACGATTTAAGTAATTAAAATAAGACAATGCTCATTTGCCGATTTGCTGGTTGTTTGTAGCTATTTTGTTTTCGTTGTTTTTTTTCTCTTTTAATATAAATATTTGGAAAAATTGCGGAAAACGTGTGCGATTGGCTCACGTTTCTCTAAAAGGTTGCAGCTTCCGATGTCTATTACTGGAAAATTTTGAGGTCCTATGACTTAAATATCGCCTATGTAAATTCATGCACGAACTAACCAACTTGCTCCGTTGAGGTGGACTTGGCGGTGCTCCTTTAAATACTGGTGTTTCACTTATTCTTTCAAAGTCATATAAAACAAGTTAACTCCCCTGCTTGGGATGCGCAAAACAATTCACACCAAAATCAAATTAAACACGTTACGTCCGACCGCAAATGTTTGTTCCAAATCCAATGCACGCCTCGTACCCAGTCAATTTACAATGCGACTTTGTGCTTTTATTTTTTTGTTGTTGTTCTCACTGCTTTTTCCAATAGATAAACTCCTTCTGAGCGATTACAAAATGGGCAAGTGTTAGCTGTTGCTTAAATGTTTTAAATTGTTGATTGATTTTGTTTGCAGCAAATTCCAAAACAAAAGAAAACCAAACGAAAAAGTTGGAAATTAAAACCCAAATTCGCTTGCTTGTTTAAAACTTGATTGTTGCTGCTTGTTTTCTTGTTTTGCGGATTGCACTTTTTTGGTTTGAAATATGCAGGCGAATAAACCGAAAAAAAGCCAATTTCTGGTTTTAAAACTGTTTTTTTTTTTTATGTATATATTTCTTGGATTTTTTTTTTTTTTTTTTTAAACAATCTTTTCTTAATTGTGATTCACCACTCAAAAATTTGTAATTCCACGAATAATAAAATTCTATCCAACTTTTGCTGCTGCTGTTGATGAAAAAATCTTTCTTCTGTCTTCATCTGGAAGAGTCCCGTTTACTTTTCATCTCGCCTGCAGTGGTGTAGTGACGTGTGCATAATAGTGGCGTGACTTTACGGTTACCCGAATGTCTATATCATGGTATGACGCTAGCAATGACACAAGCGAGATGGAATGCGATTGCCATGTTACACAAATAAAAATACCAAAACTTTCGGAATAAAATGCCTCAAGCATTTTTTCCATGAAACTATCTCAAATTAATCGCTTATATTCGTGCCCTAGTAAATTTGCTACTGTAAAATTCTATTAGTGTACGTTAGGAATATTAATAGACATTGTTGTCTTACGCTCAAATTATAAAAATGGTAAGAGACAGGAAAATCTGATTAATGAAACAATAGTATAAACATGCGGTAAATAATTAATTAATTTTCTGTGAACTATGTAAAATTTAAAATTGTATGGAGCGCATGAGAATATTTTATAAAATATGCATTTGAAAGTACCAAGTATCCGAATAACCACGTGTTACGTATTTTCACATTCGAAGTGTTCATGGCAACCCTGGGAGAACCAGTTTGTCCATCACCAATACTTGTGCATCTCCGCCATTGGAACGATTGTAAAGATTCGGAGGGGAAATTTCTCATGATGCCTACTCATAGAGGTCGGCTCGATAGCTTGCCAGATTTGAAGAAAAATTTATGCGCGATCTATAAAGCTCGGGATCAAAAAAAAATGAAGCAATACCATATAATCATCTCGAAGAATAAAGAAGAAAAAAAATCAATGTAAATTTCGGATAAACCCACTCACTTAAAATTTGTTTAAACATTTGGTGGTGGAAAAGGGAATTAATTACAGGATTTGAGCGCAGAAAAATTTCGCATTTGGAATGTCTAGTAACTGGATGAGAAAATAAGAATCGTTATTATTGTTAGAACACCATAGTTGGTAAATGAAATTACTCGAACAGCAAAGTTACTGACGCTAAGAAAAAAAAATGAATTGTAAGCTGTTCTATCGAGATCACCCCTATAATACAACCTCATTCTCCTTCACATGCGACCAAGGCTAATTTATAGAAGGTTAACCTACTAACCAGCTGATTGCAGACTTTTCCCTATTTTTTCCCATATTGTGGTGCTTGTGTCAAAACTTATGACAATTTTGATCTTGACGCAGTATGATTTCTACGATGGCGGCTATGATTTTGACAGAAGCATCACGGAATACACAACCAATTTACATGGAGGGTGTATGTATGTATGTCCGTATATAGTACTGCAAAAACCTTCTATAATTGAACCATGCATGCGACTACCTTTCATGTTTGGCCACGCGTCACCATTCTTCTTCACCATGTCAGCACGTCGGCCATTATTAATTGGAAGTTATTGGGAACTACTAAGAAGGAAGCTATTGAAATAGTGGTACTGCCACCCCGACAGAATTGAGCAACCGAATTTAACCCGTTTATGATCGATATCAGCATTGATATCGATAGCAAACCATAACAGGCCTGCTTCGCTTCGAAGACCTGACGAGGGAGCGAACAGGAAAAAATGGTTTGCCTGTAAGGTTGTCGCGAGAATACTCAACTGTTAACTACGTGGGGCACGACTCACCCCTAGATAAGAGTCTCAAATTCTACCACAGCCAACCGGGCAACAGAGGCTCCATCAGGTGATACCAAAAAAAAACGTATGCTATATGAACGTGCAATCTAGTAGTGTATGAAAATCCGAGAATAATTGAAAGTCAGGTATGATAAAAAAATTCATTTGGTAAAAAGAAACCAAGATGCGTAAGTCCGGTGTTGCGGTAATTCTCTATTGGCTTAGGCCAGAGAAGCCTACTCCCCCCTAGGAGCCCTTCTCCTAGGTGCCGAACTTGGTCGGTCTTAAGAACCTGTCCCCCCCGGCTGATCCAACCCCGCACGTTGAACCCAGGACAGGCGGTCTTGAAAAAAGACCCTTGGTCCGCTGGTTTCTCGCCCCCCGGAATGGGCTTTACAAAAAAAGTTAAATTATTTTGTTTCTTATTTTAAGGCTTCGCGGCCTTAGACATTTTTTTACAGGAGAACGCGTCTAAACTCCGAATACCATCACCCTATCAGCTGGTCTATGGTCCCTAACCTCGCGAAGCTGGACAAAAAAAACTTTAGCAGGAAAGTCATCAATACTCCGTTTAAATAGACATTTTTATATTGGAGAACTCGTCAAAACTCCGTAAGGTTAGGCATTTGATATAGGAGAACTCGCCAAAACTCCATAAAACTAGACATTTTAATTTGGGAGAACTCGTCAAAACTCCGCATAAGCAGACCAATTGGAATATGGACTGCTAGATGGTCCACGGTTCCCGATGGGAGCGCTTGTGATCCACCTATTATTATAACTGCTCGGGGAGAATACTGGGCGAATTGTCCCCGACCGCCAAGACGCCCAGCGGAGCCTTATTGAGGACGAATATCAGAAGCATGGAATCGTCCTATTAATCTCCCTGTTAAGTCTTCTAAGTCATACAGTGCATTGCCCACTTTTCCACGCACTCGACACTTAATATATTTTGGCAGGAATTTCGCGTTTATGCCCTGTTTGAAGTTGCTCAAGGCAAAATTTCTTCTGAATACTTCCTGACCTTCCCTATAATTCACAAGCCTAGAGCGCTTATTGTAAACCTGCTTGACTCTATCATTTGCCTGCGCTAAGTTTTTACGGATTTGTTCGTGGATTCCTGTTAACCTATCAGCCCTACTCACTATCGGTACGCAATCTTCTTTAAGGCTATCCAATTTTTCTAATAACTTATACGCGGATGCGTGTTGGACCATATTCTGACCATATAATGCAAAGTACGGAGAACACTGAATTGATGTATGAAAATCGCTTCTTAGAACTGCTAAAATTTCGGGTATGTGTTTGTCCCAGTCCGTATGATCCTGCTTATCTTTTAGGAAAATTCTTATCTTGGATACTATCTCTCTATTCACGCGTTCGGACGCATTAGCTTGTGGGGAATATACTCCTGTTCTAACATGCGTCACACCATACTTTTCAAAGAACGCTTTCATTTCCTTTGAGACGAATTGTTTCCCATTATCGCTGTGGATATATTCTGGGACCCCTATAGCTGGAAAAATCTCTGTACCGAAGTAATTCATTACATTAATAGTTGTCGCTCTCTGCATTGGCTTCAGCCACACATACTTTGAAAAATGGTCTAAAATAATAAAAAGAAACTGGTTCCTACGTTTGGATCTCGGATAAGGTCCTAAGAAGTCGCAATATAAGCGCTGAAAAGGTCTCTCTGTAACAAAAGCGCTTCCTATAGGTGGTCTTGACTGCTGATTCGTTGCTTTTACAGCCTTGCAAGTGTCACAATCCTTCACATAATCTCTAACGTCCCTAGCTTGTTGTGGCCAGAAGTATTTCGACCTAACCCGTTCCAATGTCTTTTGCCAACCTCCGTGATAACTCCTAACTGCGTCATGTGCCATTCGTATTGCTTCCTCCCTGAGTCTTTGGGGTAACCACAACCGCCATAACGAGTCTTCTTCACCCTCCACACCTTTTCGAAACTTAACCCTTTTAAAAATCAGCCCGCCTCTGACACGCAAATCCGGGAGAGCCTCACCGTTTACTGTAATTGTTCTGATAAGATCCAGATACTCATTGGCTCTAAATTCGGATGAGTCTAAGTCTATTTCGTAAGGCGCGGGAGATGAAGTCAACTCGTCAACGTCAAAACGCGACAGAGCGTCCGGTACTACGTTCAGAGCCCCCTTACGATGCTGCATTTCGAAATCATATCTCTGTAGTAACAGTGACCATCTAGCTAACCTACCACTAAGGTCTTTTTGCGTCATCAACCATTTAAGGCTTGAGTGGTCCGTGATGATACGAAATGGCAGCCCTTCAACGTAGGGTCTGAAACGTTTGACACTAACAATTGCGGCGAGGCATTCCAGCTCGGTGACTGTATAGTTGCGTTGAGCATTATTTAATTTTTTTGAAACGAAAGCTATTGGATGCTCTGCACCATTATCATCGACCTGGAATAACACGCCTCCTACTCCTATTTTGGAAGCATCACATTGAATGACAAATTCTCGGGAAAAATCAGGTTGAGCTAAGACTGGGGCGGAACTCAGAGCTACTTTAAGTTTTTCGAAGGCCTCTACTGCTTCTGGAGTTAGTTTGAAAGGACCAGGTGACTTACGTAAACAATCTGTTAAAGGGCCTGCTAAATCAGCGAAATTGGTAATAAATGCCCTGTACCAATTTGCCATACCCACAAATCTGCGAACCTGTCGAGGAGATTTGGGAATGGGGAAATTCTGCATTGCCTCGATTTTCTCTGGATTCACTTTCAAACACCCACTGCCTATAACATACCCTAAGTATCGAATCTCTCTCTGGCAAAATTTACTTTTTCTCACATTAATTGTAAGGCCTGCACTTTTCAAACACCTCGCTACATCTGCTAAAAGTTTGATGTGGTCGTCAAAATCCGCACTACATACCAACAGGTCGTCCAAATAAACAAAAACGTGTTCTCGCATATACGAGGGAATTGCTTTGTCCATGAGTCGACTCATTGTTTGCGGCGCGTTACACAGCCCAAAGGGCATTACTTTGTAATGGTACAAGGGTTTACCTGGCACCGCAAACGCTGTCTTCTCTTTTGACGACTCAGTTAGTTTAATTTGGAAGAACGCGTCTTTTAAGTCGATACCACTAATAAAGTGCGTATCCTTTAAACGACTCAATAACCCGTTGATATGCGGCAGCGGATATGAGTCCTTTTTCGTAACGGCGTTTACCTTCCTAGAATCAATGCAGAGTCTAACCTTACCAGGTTTCCGTACTAAGACAACTGGGCTACACCATGGCGAATTCGACTCCTCGATGACTCCCATTTTCAATAATCTATCAATTTCGCTGTAGGCTTCAGCCTGCCTTGGTGGCGAAAGAGGAAAATGTTTGCTTTTAATTGGGACTGCGTCACCCGTGTCAATATGGTGCTCAACCAGCTGTGTTTGCCCAAGGCCTAACTTTTCAAACGACGGAAACATTTCAATAACTTTTTGCAAATCGTACTTCTGGGATGGAGTTAAATCATGAAAATTGGGACCTTCTTCTATATCTTCCTTTGCTTCTAGACAAGATACACTTGGAAATATTTCGGGAGCTAAAGCAAATGCTTTCCAAAAATCTACCCCGAAGTAGGCTTCCTGGAGAAGCGAAGGAACAAGGTAAAAGGATATAGATTTTGTTGTATTTTTAAAAGTGACAGGCAATGAACTACACCCTATTATCTTCCGTTTGTCGCCGCCTGCCGTATATATACATTCATTCATTTCCTTATAGTTGAGATTGTTCTCTTCTAAAAATTTCAAACAGTCTTTACCCAGAATAGAGACATTGGCTCCTGAATCCAATAACCCCACAAGTGATCCATTTCCTATCCTCACCCTAATCATTGGTCTTTCATCGTCTTTAAGGACGAGTGTGGTGCTTTCCAAAAGCTTACGCACCTGGACACGTTTGCTATATCTCTTCCTACACTGCAAAATTTTTTCGGGTGGATATGGTTGGGAATCATTCGTGAAAATATTTGACCTAACCAATTGATAGTTTTGTTCTCTTTCTTCTAAACTGGGCCGGAAAATGGTCTGGCAACTAACATTTCTAACTGAAGCTTTCAAAATACGAACTGGCCGAGAATTTGTTTGTGACGAAGTTGGGCCATCTGAATCTGAACTATTTGAGTTATCCGTACTATCAGGGAAAGTTACTATTGGTGTTGGTTGACTACTCGCGGATCTGGCCGAAAGTGGACTAGGCTCAGTACTCGCGACGATTGCCTGGGTATTGACTGAAGTAGGGGCTATAGTCCCGAACGAGTTTCCCCCTCTTTCCTCTCGCTCGGATAACGGTTTCCCTGACCACGGTGGTCGTTGGGACACTTCGGAGTCAACACTCCTCTCTGACCGCATTTGAAACAAAACTGAGATTTAATTGGCTCCTCACAGTATATATAGGAGTGACCCATTGTCTGACAATTCCAACACTTAATCCCTGAGTAGTCTGGCTTACCCATGCGACGATAATTCAGTGCTTCTATCTGTGGATCTACTATATAATCCTCACTTTCAATCCTACAATCCGGAGCTAGGGCACGCGCTTCGTTTACGCTCGGCCTATGATAATTTGATACTAAGCTCCTGCTCTCTTTCAGCACCTGCTCGCCCCGTCGAGCTACATCGCGTAGGTCATGCAGGTTCCTTACACTTGCGTTAAAGAGCATTAATTTCAAATTACCATTAACGTTGCGTTTGATGATATCAATAAGCAAGGCCTCAGACATGGGCTCTCTAAGTCTCGCGTTTAATGCCAGAATGTCCGTGTGGAAAACGTCGTAAGTCTCGTTTGGTTTTTGTTTGCGCACTGATATTTCCATCATCAGCTCATGGTCCGTCTTCAGGGTGCCGAATTCCCGTTTTAAAGAATAACTCAAAAATGGATAGTTTGCGTTGGAATTTTGTTTGGTAAATAACCAATACCATTCTTCAGCACGTCCTGACAAAAAAAGGTGAAAACTGGCCATAATCTGATCTTCCGAACATTGTGTGCGCTCACGCAAGGTGTCCAATTTAAACAAAAAATCTGAAACGCTACCAATACCGTCATAAGAAATCTTCCAGTCTTGTGGTTTCACAACCGTATTACTAGGTGTGGGAATAATCGAATTACTAACGAAAGTCTGCGCTTGGTTCGGCTGCTGCCTAGCATCTTCCCTAGTATCACGTCTAGCATCACTCCTAATAAAATCCGCCGCCGTTCGAGAGGCTGCGACTGCAGCGTTCAGGGTATTCACATTTTCCCTAATAGCTCTCATCTCATGGCGCAGTTCTTCTTGTGACGTTTGGAATAACTGATGCAGGACATGTACCCACGAATTCAAGGGAGACACTTCGGGATGGGTCTCTTGGTTGGAAGCCCTATCATTGTAAACGTTTGGTTGTAACCGAACTTGTGGTAAAGCGCTAGCCTCGTCTACAGTATTTGTCGCGCATTGCTCAGGCGGATCCGGCACATTCCTAATAAGACTGTCTAGATCGAGGATATTTGCACTAGTCGGTCTATCATATTTTCCCGAAGGGTCATTATTTGGGACATCCCTGAATGGATCTACTGTTGTCCGGCTGACTATTGGGGAATGCATTACTAAAGGTCGGCTCGCTGGGGGTTTCGGAGTTGCACCTCTACTTCCTCCTCCTCTATAATATACCCCGCTACCTCTGTTTTTAGAACCACTACCTCTAGTCGAACTCCTCGTTTGCCTGCGTTCAGCCGACTGCTGACTATTCTGCGACATTTTCAACAAAAAAAATCAAACGTTTGAGCGCTAAAAAAACAACAAGGCACGCTTGAACGGTTGTATGAAATCTAAAGCAATTAACTGCTTGAATAAGTCACGTTTGGTGTCAAAGCTCCAATGCAATTATTTGTACAATTACCGAAATTTAAATCTCTGACTCGATTCAAAATTATTTCGCATCCGAAAGAAAATTACAAAACTTTGGTTTTTGTGTTTGGTGAAACTTTCAGCAATTATTTATAATGATTATTTGCTATTTGAATCTCTATGCCGGTACAAAATTATGTTACATCCGAAAAAGTAATAAAACTTTAATTGTCTCGTTTGGTGGAAAAATCAAGCAATAATTGTAATAATTATTTGCGATTCAAAACAAAAATTATCTTAAATTTTAACTAACAATATCGATTCAAAATGACTTCGCTTATATAAAAAAAAATATTTGTATAAATAAACGTGTTCATATACGTGTATATGTAAATGTAAAAAGATATTCAATGCAAAATATATATATATGTTCGTTATTCAATGGGAATGCTGACCTCCCATCATAAAAGGCACAGGTTACAGTATAAAAAAAAATATAACCCCCTTGAAAAATAAAAACACAAAAAAAATTAAGACGGTGTGTGCCAACTGGTCTCCAGCGCACCAACCGCAATGCAGGGTTGCTCGGAAGCTAAATCCCTGAGACAGGCTGGCTAACTAAAGATAGTTAGCAATAAAAAAAAAATTCAAATTTTGCGAAATACTAACCTATCTCCGCCGCAATGAAAGGAACGGTTTGAATCCGCTTTCCCCAGACTTGCGGAGATGAAAAGTACTAATTCAGGTCTCAGACCAACCCATCGCAATGAAAGTGGCGCTAGGTGCAACCAACTCAGACGCGGGATGGCTGAAGCCTAAATTGCAAAAAAAAAATCACGAAAACAAAAAAAATAAAAAGGACGAATTTCCCTTATGACCAACATCCTTGGCTCCGCCGCAATGAAAGGCACGGTTTGAAGCCGCTACCCCAGACTTGCGAAGAAGGATTGCTAGCTTAGGATCCAGCCAACTCCGACGCGAGATAAGCTGGGCCCCAAAAGAAAAAAAATCCGATACACAAAACTGCACAAAAGACATATTCGGCAAAAAGAAATAAAAAAAAATACTGAATCTAGCGGACATGCCCCTCGGACGACAGTGAAACCAAATTTAATATTTAAACTACAAAAAAAAATTAAGTGCGTTAAACACTGCCTCTCCGGGTGAAATGCAAAAGAAAAACAAACAGACTAGGTGACGTAAAGTCTCATGGAGCCCTGAGCCGCTAACACCAATGATTTCCAATCATCCCGATCAATCTCATCATCCCGCCGCAACGCAGTGGCGGCTACTGAGGCTGCCAATCTGGGACTTGCGGAATAATGAAACTTCACTGAACGACCAGAAAACCACCGAAGCCAGCACCCCAAGGCCCCACGTTGGGCGCCATCTGTTATGGATACGCCCACGATCTATGTTTTGTGGCGCCCTCTGTTACCGACAGCGATGAACTCCTTGGACAACCTGATCAGTCTCACCATCTCGCCGCAACGCAGTGGCGGCGCAGGGCCTGCCCATCTGGGACTTGCGAGATAGTAAGGCGTCACTGGCTGACCAAAAAGCCATCGGGTCAGCCCGTTGGGCGCCATCTGTTATGGTACACGTTTTCGACTATCGATTACGATCTACAATCGAGTGGAGCAGCAATGCATGGCGGTCGGCATGATCTAGGGTTGCACTGTGGCTAGTCATTGTCGGCTGGGCGGGGTTCTTGCCTACATTGCTGTCCTGCGCCATAAACAGAAAAATTTCATATCATGCCTTTTCAAACCAATAACGAGAAAATCACACGAAAACAACATCCGGTTTGGCCGGATGCCACGGACGGACCGTTGAAAAATTCGAAAATTCAAAATAACCCGAAAAATCCAAATCCAAGAGGCTAGGCATCAGTTAAATTTAAATAAATGCAAACCGAGGGAAAATGTCGTTAAAATTTGAATATGAATTTCGAACGTACATATGTACGTTAAAGTCAGACGGACGTTAGCAAAACATCTAAACCGAAATTTAAATCGGACGGAAATACTGACAATCGACGGAAAAATTTAAAAATAGATGAGCGCACGTTAAATTTAAATAACCGCGGACGGACGAGAAAATAATCGTTGCACCAAAATTTAAATTTGAATGTACGTTGAAATCGATATGCACTAAATTTGAATAAAAACTGTCAAAAAAAACTGTCAAAGTGAATTTAAATTTGAATACTTATATCGCAAAAAAAAATCGTTAAATTTGAATTTAATTTGAATCAACCGGAAGGACCGGTTATTACCAGGCATCTGAAAATACATAAAAGAGGCTGAAATTTAAAATATATGAACAATCAAAAAAAAAGTTAAAGGCCGAACTCACAAGGGGGTGGCGTTGCTGATGTTGTTGCAGCGCCGGTGCGTTTTTGTCCCACCCTAATCCATGGTTACTGTCGCACCCGAATATCAGTAACCCCTTACCTGTGGTGCGCCGCTGGTGTTGTTGCAGCGCTGGTGCTTTTCGACCCACCCTCATCCATGGTCATCAGTGCACCTATGTTTTGATGACCCCATATTATTATGCGCCGCCGGTGTTGTTGCAGCGTCGGTGCTTATCGACCCACCCTCATCCATGGTCATCAGTGCACCTATGTTTTGATGACCCCATATTATTATGCGCCGCCGGTGTTGTTGCAGCGTCGGTGCTTATCGACCCACCCTCATCCATGGTCATCAGTGCACCTATGTTTTGATGACCCCATTCCTGAAATCCCTAATGCCTTTTTAAATAAAGTAGGCCAGCACTCCCATTTTCATTTTACAATTTATTTATAATTCATTTTGGGTATATATAAAAAAGAAAGCCCCTATGTCCCATGTATAGTTCCTTTTAGTGCCATATATAGTTTAATATAGTGCTTATTGATCTACTAAGCCTGATATGAACTAACTACTAAATAAAACGGAATAGCCGCGCTTACAAATATAAGTATATGCCGTTACGTAGAGTCGAATCAAACATAGATTGCATATATGTTTGTATATATGTAAGTACAAAAAAAAACCTTACAATTACTTTATTTTAATTAGCTTACGTTCTAAGCCCACTCTGTGAAACGTGGCTCGAAGAGTAGATACATTGAAGTTGTATTTTAATTTAGACTAATTAGGTTAACTCTAATGAACGGAAAAAAAATTCTTTTCTTTTGAAGATCTTACAAGTATGTATGTAGTATAAAGTAAGCTAAAATGGAATAGGGAGTTCGTGACGGGAACTTTTGGTCATTGCTTTTATATAATATCATTGGCGGCCTATATATGTATATTATCTTTATTGTTTGTTTTATGGGTTCTTTAATTTACGCTGGCTTGTTATATTCTCCTACACAGTCCCCCCCTTTATTACATCTAACTAATACAAATGTCATCAAAATAATATTCTTGTATCCTTGTTTTATACACCAATTATGCATGTATACTATTATTCCTTACAGCGGAATTTCATGGTTCTTTTGGTAGTACATATGTATACGTAGTAGATGGCCATTTGTATGTACACACGTGAATCAAAATTGATGCGAATTAAGCGCACTCGGGCAGCGTCATATACTCATGTTTTCACCTACATTCGAACCGAGTGGTGCCTTAGCTCAACATTACATTCAGAAAGGAAAAAAAAAATTTTCTGCTATGTACTTAAGCATGCACGTATGTATATGTATATGTCTACCTATGTACATACATATGACTGTTGCTCTTTTCACATCACTCAGAGTGTATTAAACCACTTTTATATACCTACATGTACAAGACACTGCATATAAAAAAAAATTTTCGTTTGCCAAAACTAGTATTCTTTTCTACCGCTGTTTCCCAATTGAATTACTATAATTAACCTCTATTTAAATTTCGTTGTCTGCACTATACATACACACAAATCCATACGAACCAGACTTGGGCATTATTCGAATAAATTCTTTTATTTAGGTGGTTATTTAAAAAAAGTATCCCTTTTTAAAGGTTTCATTCAGATAAACTCTCTACGGACAATCATTCCGGACTTTATTTCTTGTTTCACAAGGTAAATTAAAGCTCAGGGCAAACCGAGGACACAACTGAGCGATAGTCAAAATCATATATACATATATATATGTACACGTACATACGTATAAATGATGAACAACCGTATGTAAACGAAAATATCAGTTATTCGAATAGCTCTCTTGTTCGAATAAACGAAATTATCTATTATAAAGATCAAAGGAATTATTCATCCATCATTGGTTATTTGAACACTTTTTGGTTTTCCTTCTGCCCAACTCTGATATGAACACATACGTATCAATATTTGTGTGTACATATGTATGCATATTTTCATATGCTCTATACCAAAATAACGTATACCATTTCCCTTTTTGTTTCTAATTTAATTAACTACGTTAATATATATACATATTTTCTAATGCACCCGTTGCCTGACTCACCACCCGTTGCGGTGCACCTCTAGTGTTGGTGCCACCGATCTGCTGCTAAAGCTGCCACCGGTTGTTCGCTGCTGTTGTTACTGATTGTGCTGCTCGTTATAGCGATTGTTGTTGTTGACAATCGTTTCAACGTTGTTGTTGTTGTTTTGATTGTTATTGCTATTACTGTAGCTGTACGAATTACCGTTTATGTTGTTGTTGTTGTGGTTGCTTTTAGTGGCAAAGTCAATGTGCGCTTCGCAAATAATTACTTGGCTGTTGTTGTTGTTTTTATGTTTGGCTTTGCTACGATTTAAGTAATTAAAATAAGACAATGCTCATTTGCCGATTTGCTGGTTGTTTGTAGCTATTTTGTTTTCGTTGTTTTTTTTCTCTTTTAATATAAATATTTGGAAAAATTGCGGAAAACGTGTGCGATTGGCTCACGTTTCTCTAAAAGGTTGCAGCTTCCGATGTCTATTACTGGAAAATTTTGAGGTCCTATGACTTAAATATCGCCTATGTAAATTCATGCACGAACTAACCAACTTGCTCCGTTGAGGTGGACTTGGCGGTGCTCCTTTAAATACTGGTGTTTCACTTATTCTTTCAAAGTCATATAAAACAAGTTAACTCCCCTGCTTGGGATGCGCAAAACAATTCACACCAAAATCAAATTAAACACGTTACGTCCGACCGCAAATGTTTGTTCCAAATCCAATGCACGCCTCGTACCCAGTCAATTTACAATGCGACTTTGTGCTTTTATTTTTTTGTTGTTGTTCTCACTGCTTTTTCCAATAGATAAACTCCTTCTGAGCGATTACAAAATGGGCAAGTGTTAGCTGTTGCTTAAATGTTTTAAATTGTTGATTGATTTTGTTTGCAGCAAATTCCAAAACAAAAGAAAACCAAACGAAAAAGTTGGAAATTAAAACCCAAATTCGCTTGCTTGTTTAAAACTTGATTGTTGCTGCTTGTTTTCTTGTTTTGCGGATTGCACTTTTTTCGTTTGAAATATGCAGGCGAATAAACCGAAAAAAAGCCAATTTCTGGTTTTAAAACTGTTTTTTTTTTTTTATGTATATATTTCTTGGATTTTTTTTTTTTTTTTTTTAAACAATCTTTTCTTAATTGTGATTCACCACTCAAAAATTTGTAATTCCACGAATAATAAAATTCTATCCAACTTTTGCTGCTGCTGTTGATGAAAAAATCTTTCTTCTGTCTTCATCTGGAAGAGTCCCGTTTACTTTTCATCTCGCCTGCAGTGGTGTAGTGACGTGTGCATAATAGTGGCGTGACTTTACGGTTACCCGAATGTCTATATCATGGTATGACGCTAGCAATGACACAAGCGAGATGGAATGCGATTGCCATGTTACACAAATAAAAATACCAAAACTTTCGGAATAAAATGCCTCAAGCATTTTTTCCATGAAACTATCTCAAATTAATCGCTTATATTCGTGCCCTAGTAAATTTGCTACTGTAAAATTCTATTAGTGTACGTTAGGAATATTAATAGACATTGTTGTCTTACGCTCAAATTATAAAAATGGTAAGAGACAGGAAAATCTGATTAATGAAACAATAGTATAAACATGCGGTAAATAATTAATTAATTTTCTGTGAACTATGTAAAATTTAAAATTGTATGGAGCGCATGAGAATATTTTATAAAATATGCATTTGAAAGTACCAAGTATCCGAATAACCACGTGTTACGTATTTTCACATTCGAAGTATTCATGGCAACCCTGGGAGAACCAGTTTGTCCATCACCAATACTTGTGCATCTCCGCCATTGGAACGATTGTAAAGATTCGGAGGGGAAATTTCTCATGATGCCTACTCATAGAGGTCGGCTCGATAGCTTGCCAGATTTGAAGAAAAATTTATGCGCGATCTATAAAGCTCGGGATCAAAAAAAAATGAAGCAATACCATATAATCATCTCGAAGAATAAAGAAGAAAAAAAATCAATGTAAATTTCGGATAAACCCACTCACTTAAAATTTGTTTAAACATTTGGTGGTGGAAAAGGGAATTAATTACAGGATTTGAGCGCAGAAAAATTTCGCATTTGGAATGTCTAGTAACTGGATGAGAAAATAAGAATCGTTATTATTGTTAGAACACCATAGTTGGTAAATGAAATTACTCGAACAGCAAAGTTACTGACGCTAAGAAAAAAAAATGAATTGTAAGCTGTTCTATCGAGATCACCCCTATAATACAACCTCATTCTCCTTCACATGCGACCAAGGCTAATTTATAGAAGGTTAACCTACTAACCAGCTGATTGCAGACTTTTCCCTATTTTTTCCCATATTGTGGTGCTTGTGTCAAAACTTATGACAATTTTGATCTTGACGCAGTATGATTTCTACGATGGCGGCTATGATTTTGACAGAAGCATCACGGAATACACAACCAATTTACATGGAGGGTGTATGTATGTATGTCCGTATATAGTACTGCAAAAACCTTCTATAATTGAACCATGCATGCGACTACCTTTCATGTTTGGCCACGCGTCACCATTCTTCTTCACCATGTCAGCACGTCGGCCATTATTAATTGGAAGTTATTGGGAACTACTAAGAAGGAAGCTATTGAAATAGTGGTACTGCCACCCCGACAGAATTGAGCAACCGAATTTAACCCGTTTATGATCGATATCAGCATTGATATCGATAGCAAACCATAACAGGTTATATGGTTTTGCTGTAATTTCCAGATCTCAATCTATATAGATTGCACGTAAATTTTTTTTTATTTGCAAATAGGCAAGCTTTCGAGCCAACCTCTATAAGTAGGCCTTTCATGGGGAAAGCTTAACTCAAATTTCCCATCTCAACCATTGTTTATACTAAATAGTTTGGTCACTCAAATGGTCTTCTTCTTCTTCAATTTAAAAAATGCGTATGTGTTTGTGCGAAAATGAAGAGAATGAAGGAATCAATGCTGTGCAATTTCGTATAATTGCTGTTACTACCAAAATGGGAGCAAAGTCGTTAGGATTTACTTCGTTTTTACTGAATTTTTTTCTTCACTACGAAAACGATTTTAATAAAAATATATCGCACCCTAAATCATAAAGTGACACAACTAAAAATTTTATTAAGTCGACTTTTCTTCATAAACCGGTACACAGAACATATCTCTAGCGATTGCCAACAAAAAAACTTTTCATTCCAGTCTCTTTTGACTGAAAAATACGTGGCTTTTTTCCAATTCATTGGTTGTCAAGAAAAAGTTTTTTGGCTCCTGAAAATTTTTGAATTTTAAGTTGTGCCACTTTATGATTTAGTATGCGATATATATTAATTTTTTCCGCATATCGGCCCACGTGCGCATAAAATAACAGATAAATGTTTTCCTGTTGATTTTACATTTTTAACTAGATAATTTTGCAATTTCAGCTATTTAAATTAACACGGAATTTTTTTTGATTTTACCTTAAATTTATTGTTAAATTAACTGGACTGATTTTACAATTTACAAAAATACAATATATCGCACCCTAAATCATAAAGTGACACAACTCAAAATTCAAATATTTTCAGGAGAGCCAAAAAACTTTTTTTCTTTACAAGCAATCGTATGGCAAGAGACCACGTATTATGGTAATTTTTCGGTCAAAAGAGACACTTATAGAAAAGTTTTTTTGGCAATCGCTAGAGATATGTTCTGTGTAACATTTATGAAAAAACTCGATTTCAAAAAATTTTGAGTTGTGTCACCTTATGATTTAGGGTGCGATATGTACATTCAATAAAAAAAAGGTGATTCGGTATTGCGAGATATGGAAGGACTTCCTCGTGGTAAAATTGCAAACTTTGAGGAGAAAAAAGAAAATATTTTACATTAAAAACTTTTAGAAATAAAAATGCATTTCACTTTTAATTCACCTGAAAACTGAAAATATAAGTGGAAACGCCATCATCACGCACTTCCACTGATGGTAAACTCTTCACACGACACCAGATTTTCTTTTTATTTAAAAAAAAAAAGAATAATAATTGCGTTTTGCACGAACAGCAGAACTCCAAATATTCAAAAAAATTGTGTATGTTTCAAAATAGTTCTGAAGTTCTTTCCCAGCCAGAAAAATCATCGTAAACGAGCTCGTAAACTGATGTTTTCTCAAAGAAAACTCTAATAAAATATCGTTTACGAAATCCGTTTACGATTCGCCTACGAATACTGTTTCGCTTTAAAACGTTCATTGCCTACGAGTGTCGTAAATGTATCGAAAAAGTACTCGTATATGAATCTTTTTACGTCCGTTTTTTTTATCGTAAATGTAGAAATTTCACAAACATACTACATACTTAGGTACTTTTAAAATATTGAGTTTGAAATTTTTCGTTTTCTTTTTTTTTGACATGATAGAAAAAAAGCTTCTTTTGTTATTGTTTTCTTATTCGAGAATAGCTCGTAAATCGCAATGTTCGTAAAATGTACGGAACCTTGCTGGCTGGGTTTTTTAACATTTTTTTTTGTTTATATTGACACCATGTTAAAGAAACCAAATTCCAAATGACATTTAAGAATAAAATTTCTTATTTAATTCATAGCGTATATTTTAAAATTGCTCTATGTTGCATCAACACTAAAATTTGGTTGCATTTACCAAAACGTCAAATGATGTTTAAAAAGCTAAAATCACGTTTGAAAAATCGTGTAATTTGAAAAAAATTGTTGCTATTCTATGTGTAAAGATCGATCATGTTAATCTTACATGAAATAAAATTTGCATATACGCGAATGAAGTAGTAAAGGCAATGGTATCCGTATATTCCCTTTTCTATATTTCTGGAAAAATGTATTAACAGAACAGTACGAGAAAGAGCAACCCTGCTTATACGAAAATGTTCAAAAGGAAATAAAAAAATTTTAATTCAAACGGCCATTTTGATGGTGAAAACCCAACAAACATTTAGGTTAGATATCGGTTTGAGAATGACTCGAGAACTAGCCCTTTTCTCAAATCTCTAACGTTAGAGGACGACTCGTGGAGCTGTCAGGAATTATATCGATCTAAAAAAAAATGGGACATAACTCTCAAATGAAGAAAATTATAATTTCCGAATTGAAATCCAATGTAGTTTTCTAATGAGAATTTGCAAATATTTCTTTTTCTAATCAGTCTCCAATTGATTTCTAGTGTGGTTTTCTACCTTCGCTTTGGATTAGAGATAAGTTTGAGAATTACACTCTCTAACACTCTCAGATTGTGTTCGCTGATAAAACGCTGTACCAATTCATACTTTTTGATTAATGCCTGGATGCCTTCGAACGCTTTGGTTGCATTGGAAACTCTACATTCTCCTACATTTGGATATTTCCCAATTAGCACGAATCCAATGTGGGGAAAAAGTCTTAATTTTCAAGTTTATATCCAACATGTTTTTACACTTAAGGTACAATACTTTTCCAAATTGAACTGAGTGCATAATTAGTATTAATTAAATTCAATCATATTAGCAATAAGTAAACGAAAAAGTGAGTGAAGAATAAAATTTAAAGAGGAATGTATATCTAATTCAACTAATTATTGTGTATAAAATATTGTTATTATTGTTAAATGCATAACAAAAAAGTGAGCAAATAAGTCAAGCAGACAATCATAATTGTTACATTTTTGTTCCTTTATTTCAATCGGATGAGAGTTTGTTGCTCAAAAGCTTTATTCTGACGTTTGATTTTGGTTGGAGAATATCGATAAAGTTCAAGTCAAATTCCAATATTTTTTTCAAGTGGAGAAACAGAAACATTTTCATATCGAAAAATGGGCTGTTTCTGAATTCAAGTTAAAAATTATTGTTGGAAATTGGAAAATGGATTTGATCTCAATGAAATTCAAATGCATTCAAAAATGCTTATTGGGTAGCAACGATTTGCGTCATGGATATTTCATTTTTGTTTTGAAAAAATAAATGTGTATCTATATTTTTGATACATACAGTAAGTCGCAGTGAAAATGACCCACGTTATGTTGTCCGAAGTTTTATGCAAATAAAAAATTATACACAAACAGATTGAAAAACAAATTTATGTACTTAGGTATATTTTAGAATAAACCACAATTTAGAATTTCAAAAAATATTTGATGAACATTATTTTTTAGTTATAAAAATAATAGTTAAAACCGGAAAAGTTCATGAAACGGGCTCACAGTGAAGGTTAGCCACTAAGAGGAATATGCCCTAAAACGGTTTTAATACTTTTTTGCCTTGTTTCAACAGTTCAATTACTCTATCCCTAATATCTAAACTTGTTTGTCGGCCCATCTTTGCACATTGACATCCAAAATACAACTAATGCATCTATTGGCGCACTTGAATTAAATATAATACAAATTTTATTAGCAACCAATGTGTTTTATTCAACTAACAAAACACGATTTTTACGCGCTCTAGCGTGTGTTTTATGATAAGTACACCTTTTAAAAATGGAAAAAAATTGCCTGATCTGTTTTTTTTTTATATAATTAACACATAATGTAAAATGTGAACTGTAAAAATATATAAGAGAGAAATCGGTGTTCTAGAGAGAAAGTTTAAGTATTTAAATTGGAGTTGCCAGAAAGCTTGCTTTGATTGTGACGCGTATATACGTGTATGCTTTTGGTTTTCATCATTTCTGGCATGTTGTTGAAACTTTTCCGTCGCAAAAAAATTAGGAATGTCAAGTAATTGTTAACAAAGATATTTAATAATAAAAATGTCTGAATAAATAATGGCTCACTTTCTCTGTGACTCACTGTATCCCCATCAAAACAAACTTCAACCATGGGAATTGTTGTTGCAAAAAGTGACAGGCACATTATGTGTCAATGGGAGAATGAGAAACTAAATAAACCAAATGTGAAGAAGAATCGACCACAGTGTTGTATTCAAACGTAGCAAAATTTTCACAAGAAAATATCCAAAATTCCGAATAAAATCAATTAAAACTCAAAAATATGTTAATTTTTTGTTATTATCGCTACAAATATAGCATTACAAATTCAATTCACCCAATAATTTTAAAGATTTAAAGATTTCAAAATTTATTTGAATTTTTTTTCTGTAACTTTTGCACAGCACTGCAGGGTGACAGGCACAACATGTCAAAGAGTGTCGCAACTTATAGATATAAACTATGATCTCAACCTTGACAATCGTTCCAATGGCGGGGTATGCACATGTATTGGTGATGGAGAAACTGGTTCTCCAGGGTTGCCATGAACACTTCTTATTGTGAAAATACGTAACACATGGTTATTCGGTGACTTAGTACTTTCAAATGTACATATTATAAAATGTTCTTATGCGCTCTATACAATTTTAAAATTTACAAAGTTCACAGAAAATTAATTAAGTATTTACCACGTATTTATACTATTGTTTCATTAATCAGATTTTCCTGTCTCTTACCAATTTTATAATTTGAGCGTAAGACAACAATGTCTATTAATATTCCCAACGCACACTAATAGAATTTTACCGTAGCAAATTTACTAGGGCAAGAATAAAATCGACTTTTTTGAGATAGTTTCATGGGGAAAAAGCTTGAGGCATTTTATTCCGAAAGTCTTGGTAATTTTTTTTTGTGTGTCATGGCAACCGCATTCCATCTAGCTTGTGTTATTGCTAGCGTCACACCAGAATATGGACATCCAAATTACAGTAAAATCACGCCACTGAACAAGCGGCAGTCACGCCACTTTACGCTGAAGACAAATCGAGGCGACGCGACGGTGCGACAGCGACAGACGCTGGACGTAATAACGTCAGTGCGAGTTCAGCGATTAAAGCATGATAAAAGTGTCAACGATTGTCACTACATATGCTTGTTGCAGCCACATTACAATTTTTAAGTCACAATTAGAGGTTTTCTTTCGCTTAGATCATAAATTTTCAACGCAAAAGAATAAGCTAAATAGCTAAATTCATTAATGTAATGCATTAGATTTTCATTACGTTTGATTGCGTATAAATATTTATTTTTTTCTGTAAAGCTCGTCAGAATTATTGAGTTGTCAAAATTTTCATATTTCATAACGCAGCGACAACTCTTCCTCGTCACCGAAATTGGAATCAGTCTAAGTTGATGACAACGTAATTTTGTCGTCGGACGACGTTGCGACGCGTAGACTTTGTTGTAATCGCTTCCATAATAGCGCATATATTTTAATCGTGACAGACTGTCGCTGACGTAGTGTCTTGTCGTTACGTTTTGATTCTGTTTTCACCCTAATGCATACATAAACCATGATCCAATAATTCTATATGGTCGTAGCGGCTAAAAGAGAATACGCGATTACCGTTGAACGGCCGTAGATAAGAATGTCAAAAACAGAAAAAACGCCAGCGAACATACAAGCGAACACACAAGCTATTTCCACGAATAACACGTGCAAGAGGGAAAAATCAAAACAAAAGACGATAATTTGACAGCTTACTATTCCAAAAACAAAATAGCCGTCCTCTGCTGCGTCCACCATTTTATTATTGCATCATGACATAAACGAAAGAAAACGGGACTCTTCCAAACTGAATAGATAAAAAGGTGGAAGGCACGCTTGGGTAGAAAAAATTTTAGTACAGCGGTAGTTAGTTGGAAAAAGTTGGTTGAGGAGTCGAGTAGTCGCAGTCAGGCGAGCAAGCTGGAAAAAAATCAAGTCGGTGTCAAAATTCGCGCGCTACTTCTTATGCCGCAAAATGTGCTCGATTTAATTTTTAGATGTGCCTTTTTTTTATAAAAGGTTTGGGTTTTATCTACCATCACTTCGATTTTCGTTATTAAAACAGACTAGAAATTCTTGGGAAAAAAAACAATAGTTATATGTACCTGCATATGAATGTTCATATACGTACATAAATATGTATAAATAAAGTATTGTATGAACTTGTATACATATATAAGTGTAAAAAAAAAAAAAAGAAAAAAAAAAAAACAAGGATATACGGAAAAAAATTTAATAATACATGTCGCCACCTTAGAGTGCAAACTGGTGATACGCAAATTGTGTAGTTATGTCCAAAAAGCGAAGAAAATTGCCGAGCGATATGTAAATATATATTAATTCGCATGTGGCGCGTGATATATAGAAGCGTGACATATATGTACATACTTTTTATTATGCCGCAAAACTCCAATTACTAGAACGGCTTTTGTTGAAAAAAAAAAAAAGAAAAGAACCAAGAAAGCTTAAGTATTATATAAAGTGTCATAAACTCTCAACGTTATCACTTCACCATGGTAGACCAGAAATATGCAATTAAGGCTTGAAAGTAAAATACAAAAAAAAAAAAGAACAAATCCTTAACAGGTACCGAATAGACGCAAGTCTCAAGACAAAAAAGATAACTGTAAGGAAGAAGTGATATGAATGAATATTTGAGATTGATTTGTTATGTGTACGATGATTGATTTAAGGGATCACCAAAACAATAAGACACACAAGAAATTCGTTGTATGCCGGATGGTTTGCTCTATATTATGCACTATATACGATGTAAAAGCATATTTTAAGAGGTAAATAAACACCTTTAAATGTACAATAAAACCAAAAAAAAAGAGGAACAAAAAAAACAAAAAAAAATTTTTTTTAAACAATGATAATAACAAGTAAACAGTAACAACAACAACACTATTTTTTATCAGCATCGCAGCAGTAACCACCATAGCCACCACAGCATCAGCAACAGTCATCATAGCATCAACAACTACAACAACGTCAACACCAGTCGCCGGAGCCTAGGTCGTAAGCTATTTATATTATTTTGTATCTATATTTCATTTTTTTTTATTTTCATTAATTAGAATTGAAGCACACATGTGCATATTTATGTAGATTACCGGCGGAACAGAAGGTAGGCGAATGTAATAAGACTTGAGAACAATTGTCCATTGTAAGCTTATTGCAATAACACTTTTTATAAGCTCAATCGTAAGCTGATTCACAAGCACGGCTGTTACAATTTTTTTTTTTTGTACCGAGTAACAATCACATAAAGGTGTATCGTTTTGATTTCTCTACAATTGTTCTTTAGTCCCTTTTCCTTAGTTTACGCAGGTATTTCTCGGGCTTAATGTTCATATTTGCAAGCTTGTTATAATGTTTTTATCTGGGTTGACTGCGGATCACCCTAATGCTTAAATGTAACATTATCTTATCAAAATGGGCGCCCTAATCTACATAATTCGTATACAAGTTTTTCAACGTAGGGTATACTAAATGTTATAATGTTTTTATCTGGGTTGACTGCGGATCACCCTAATGCTTAAATGTAACATTATCTTATCAAAATGGGCGCCCTAATCTACATAATTCGTATACAAGTTTTTCAACGTAGGGTATACTAAATATAATGAAAGAAAATTGAGGGCTTAGATTTTAAGAAAAAGGAAAATGAATTCCAAATAAATTTTTGTAAATAAAATGGGAATGTTGACCACCCTAATTTAAAAAGGCATAGGGATTTTCAGGTACGGGGTCATCAAAACATAAGTGCACTGATGACCATGGATGAGGGTGGGTCGATAAGCACCGACGCTGCAACAACACCAGCAGCGCATAATAATAACGGGGTCATCGAAATTAAGGTGCACCGATGGCCAAGGATGAGGGTGGGCCAGAAAAGCACCAGCGCTGCAACAACACCATCGGCGCACCACAGGTAAGGGGTTACTGGTATTCGGGTGCGACAGTAACTATGGATTAGGGTGGGACAAAAACGCACCGGCGCTGCAACAACATCAGCAACGCCACCCCCTTGTGAGTTCGGCCTTTAACTTTTTTTGATTTTCCATATGTTTTAAATTTCAGCTTTCTTTTATGTATTTTCAGATGCCTGTTAATAATCGGTCGTTCCGGTTGATTCAAATTTAAATTCAAATTTAACGATTTTTTTTCGCGATATGTATATTCAAATTTAAATTCACTTTGACAGTTTTTTTTTGTAGTGGCTATTCAAATTTAGTGCACATAGATTTCAACGTAGATTCAAAAATTTGATGCAATGATTCTTTTCTCTTCCGTCCGCAATTATTTAAATATAACGTCCGCTTATCTAATTCCAAATTTTTCCGTGATGTCAGTATTTCCGTCCGATTTAAATTTTGGTTTAAATGTTTTGCTAACGTCCATCTGACTTTAACGTACATTCAAAATTCATATTCAAATTTCAACGACATTTTCCCTCGGTTTGCATTTATTTAAATTTAACTGATGCCTGGCCTCTTGAATTTGGATTTTTCGGGTTATTTTGAATTTTCGAATTTTTCAACGGTCCGTCCGTGGCATCCGGCTAAACCGGATCTTGTTTTAGTGTGATTTTACTCGTTTTGGTTTGAAAAGGCATGATATGAATTTTTTCTGTTTATGGCGCAGGACAGCAATGTAGGCAAGAACCCCGCCCAGCCGACAATGACTAGCCACAGTGCAACCCTAGATCATGCCGACCGCCATGCATTGCTGCTCCACTCGATCTTCGAATGCCAACCATAACACATTTGACAACTATGTATCATTGCGGCGAAAAAAATTACATATCAGCTGGTCTGCCGATACCACCTTTCTAGTTGCATCATGAGCATGGTTAAATTCAATTTTTAGGAATACGCTTTTAATTTTTCCAAACTGTAAAATATTTGTTATCCGAATTCAACAATCATCCAATTCAGGAAAATGAATAAGGCAAAAGTGGGAAAAATTCAACAGCTTTCACAGAATCTCAATGGTCGACCGTGTAAAAGCGTTCGCACATTGCGGCTGAAGATGGAATTTATCACGGGTTCCGTGTGTGCTAATGATCAAAAAGGTTTTTCGTGAAATAGCTATACTCAACCTTCGCTGGAAATATTTGAAATTTTTCCATTTACCTCCAACAATAAAAAATTAAATTAAATAATTTTCATGCTGAGTACTAAACAGCTTTTAAGTCCAAATAATTTATTTGACAGGAGCCAGCGACCATACTAGAAATAAATCTATTCTGGCGAATTTTCGTCGAGTGATTTCCGTCAGCTTTTTCGTTCTGTTCATTCTCATATCTGGCCGTGTTTTTATATGTAGATAGAATGCTACGACGGGGCGATATTTCGCTCAACGTTAGATCTGTTTAACCCTTAGAGCCTATACACACTTGCGACTCAATCGATTTGGTCGAATTGGGCTAGTGATGGGCGAGTCCGAGATGTTTAGACAATCGAGAGAATCGCCATCGTTGCAAAATCACAATCGAGTCAAAAGTTGACTCGCTCCTCGACTACACAATCGAGATGTTTTTGCGATTGTTCCGAGTCAGCGAGTCGGAGGTTGTTTCGATGACATCTCGACTACACAACCGAGATGTTTTTGCGATTGTTCCGAGTCGGCGAGTCTGAGGTTGTTTCGATGACATCTCGACTACACAAGCGAGATGTTTTTGCGACTGTTCCGAGTCGGCGGGCCGGCTGTTGTTTTGATGATTTGTTTTAGTTGATAAAATAAACTGAATGAGTGTTGTTGATGAAGAAAGTAGGATTGTTAATGGAAGTGAGGCAAATACATATGTAAATAAATGAACCAAATTGAAAAATATGCTATATATAGACGCTGCATTTTTGCAATCACAATTAGGCACTCTGCACACGAGGCGTATCGTCATAGACGCGTACGAGACATTTTATGTAGCGTCGATTTCCCCACGCCTCAATATCTGCACACGAAGCGACATGAAACTTCGCTGCACAAAACCAACAAACAAATTAATAATACGGCATTTGCTTTAAATTTCGAAGCTTTAAATAGAAAAGATGAAAAATTTTACGGAATCTTCAATTTTCTTTCATTATACACTCTTTTTTTCCGATTTTTTACACAAATTTTACTGCTTTCATAAATTCCACCAAGTGGAAAAATGTAAACAAACATCTTCTTCTTCCTGTTTTCTAAGCGTAGTACGCCTAGCTACCAGCACTGCTTTACGCCAAGCGACATGTAGCTAGCATACTTTGACGAATGCATGAAGCTGACGACTCGTGTGCAGCCCTCAATTGAAATATACGTGCGCGATATCAAAGCGTACAGCTTTCGTCTGTAGTATCTAATACGCGTCTAAAGCAGTACGCTCCGTGTGCAGAGTGCCTTAAAGAGTGTCGTGCTTAATAAATACAATTAATTATTTAAACATTAATACATTAATAAATTTTCTGAAGTGAGACGCTTACGAAACAAATTAATTTTACGAGCAGTGACAACGGCAATAGATTTGTACCACTGTAGCGGCAACAACAAATGTTATGTATTTTTTGCAGCGAGTCCGAAATGTAGGGTTGCTTTGAAAACGAGAGGAATCATTGGCGAGTCCGAGATGTTTTAGCGATTGTTTCGACTGACGGCAATTTACGACTTGACTCGAATACGAATGAAAACCATCGAGACCATTCGAGATGTTTCAACAATCGAGAGAATCGAATAAAACATCTCGGACTCGCCCTTCACTAAATTGGGCTGTTGTATTCACACTACGCCAACTATTTACTCGAATCGGCTATTCACACTAGAGACTAAATAGTCGGGTGATTGACAATGACATAGTGTTGCCAATGTTCACATTTTACACAGCAAATTTTACATTAGTGGTCTTCGTATAAAGCAGGGATTACCACACCAATACTTTCAAACATTGTGCATGTGTTAAAAGCACAAAAGCTCTTGGCTACACTCAAAAGAAACTCAACCATTGTCGAAAATTAAAATTTTTAAATTGGAAATGGATAGTATTTTTATTCCTAACTTCACAAAAAACCACAAACAAAAAAAATTAAAATAAAAAAATATGAGACGAAATGCAAAATCATGATTCCTAATAAAAATATTACGTAAAAAAATCCAAACAAAAAAACCACCCCCAACACACAATCATTTACAAGCATTCAGAGACTGCTCGAGCAGCACTACCTGCTAGCTCAACAGCTCAATGCTGACTGAACAGAAATTTGCAAAATTTCTTTTCGTGCACGAAGAGTTCTGTAGTGTCGATGTGAGGCTGTCGGTGTGAAAGCTCTAAAAAGCTTGTACCGCGTGCATAGGTTCTGAAAATGCCTGGTATAAAGTGATGAATTATTAAATTGCTTTTATCACTTTATCTGCATTCTTACATGAAAGCACCTTCTTGTCCAGGCCCGCAGAGAGCCGAGCCGAGCCCCTGGGACAGTTCGCGTTTACGGGCCCCCTAAAAAATAAACTCAATCTAATAAAAAAAATAACATTCATTTAAGAAAATACCTGTTTCAATAACAAAAAATTGTTACGAATTTTTCATAAAAACTGTTATTTTCATATAGGGAGCTGTCATTTTTTACGAAAAATTCGTAAAATTTTTTTGTTATTGAACAGAGCTATTATGATGACTGAAAAATGTTTTTTTTTTTCGCCTACTTTAGTTTTTTGTAAACATATTGGAGATGATCAGTGTCACTTACGTTTCATCAAGGCGTTACTTACGTTTCAAACACCGTAAATTTGTTACAGAAATGAGGTTTTATTAGGTCTACAATGAGCCACATGGTATTTCAGTTAAAATTTCCAACAAATATCCATTAATATAATTACATATATTGAAAAATTCAGCATCTTCATACGCAAACACTTATATTTTTGAATATTGTATGAAAAGTGTATATCATTTTAGCTCTTCCTCTTTTCAAGCACAAATATAATACGTATTTCACTTTTGCCACCTTTTAACCCAGAGAGGGCTTATTCTTTATACTGCTTCTGTGTTATATTGGGGTTTTGTGTGTTTTTGCCTGGAAGATCCTCTCACGTTCGGTGTCCAGCATTATGCTTTCCCTTTATGTGGCTACTCGATCGTCAAAAAAATTAACAAACGTAAATATAACACTATTTTTACCTGGCGTCACTTACGTTTCACTTTTTAAATGGCAATAATTAAAAAAAATGGCTTAAGTATAAAGTTTTAAATGATGCAGATTTGTTTGACATGTAAATTTTAAAGAAACTTCAAGATATGAGCTAATTTGAAAGATCGGTTTTGAAATTAAGGTAACTTTTCTAGGTTTTTGCGTCACTTACGTTTCATTTTCCTACTTAGATTTTCAGCAAGAAATTATATGTATTACAGCTAAGCAGTAACTAAATCTTAGGTACAGTTTATTTAATCCTTCTTGCACTTGTTCCTGGTAATAACTCCAGTATCTAACTATAAAAGCATGGAAATAATAGTAGATAAAAATGGTACTATTTTTAATAATTTTTTAAATTCTTTGTACCTTAACTCTTTGAAATCAATTTAAACAGGGTTGCCAACATTTTTCATTTAAAATGTAAATATTTCTGAGAAGCTTGGTTCACCACCTTACCAATCGCGGTACTTTGGAAACTCTAAATCAAAGTCGATTTTCCTCAATTTCAACTCACTTTTCTAGGATTTGCCCATGTATAAACAAGGTTTGATTGGATGCTTATAATTTTAGTTTGGTGATTTGGTTAAGTTAAACACTTCAATTTTAAAACAATTTCTTGTAGCAACAAAATACCTATGTATGTATCTATGAAATCCTAGTTCGAGTACTGTCAATACTGCTTTGCCTTTCCGGGTCCCCAAAAACCTTCCGGGCGCCAGGGCGATTGCCCTGGCTGCCCCCCCCCCCTCTCCGCGGCCCTGTTCTTGTCATCTGTCAACTTGATTAATAAATAAAAAATAATAAAATAAACAAAAAGTGCATACATTGTTTGGCTTTCTTTCTTATTAAACTAGCAACTAGCTGTCAAATAAATGAAAGGAGAAAAACGGAAGGAATTACGCTAATAAAGAACGAAACGAACAAAAGTACAAGAAATGGAAAAATAGTAAAAATTAGCCATTAATAATTTCCATGCAATTTCATTTTCATTATTTCTATTTTAAAATGCGATTAATGACATATTTGAAGAGAACAACAATATCAAGAAACACATGAAAACGGAAGTAAATATCCTGAGTTAGATAATTCTAGTTAATAAGAAACGAACCTTTTGTTTTTTTTTTTAAACATTTTGAAAATATTAATTGAAATATTCAATCTCTGCAATTTACCAAAAGTTAAATAAAAGTAGTGCTGTCAGCATGGCAACTCTTTCCACTACGAATATCACTGTTGTTGTTGTAGTCGTTCGACTAAATTGTCTCTAGTGTGAATACGTAGAAGGACGCCTTGCTGATCAAGCAGTTGTCCGACTGTTTCAGTTGGAATGAAATTGGGCTGCAAATCCAACTGTTTCAGTTGTTCGACTAACGGCCTTATTCCGGTGTGGTAACATAATTTACTTTACAGGTTAAATAAAGAATCTGGTACTTTAAACACTCTTTTCGTATTCTGGCAGCAGAAAATTAAGTTACCACCTCAATACGTCGTAACATTTTGTTACCATTTTCAGCCCGATTCCATTCCGTTCGTATGGAAATGCTTTGACAGCGTTACCATTTGTGCCAGAATACCAATTGAAAAGATGGTAACAATTTTCAGCAACATAAATTACCAGTAAAGTAATTTTCCGGTAACGCTCGGAATAGCAGTGTAATTGAATGTAGTGTGAATGCTTCCGTACATTCCCATGCAAATCAACATTCGACTAATGCCTGGTTTTCACTAGGTCATATATGACGTCAAATATTGTCAAACAAATGAAAACGGGTTGGCATATTGTGTCAAATGCGTTTGCAGTCAGTTTTGACCACTCGCTGTCATATAAAATGACAGCCATATGAAAACACTCAAATTGTAGTTTGCCATCGCATTGGGCAACATTTGACACACAAAATTCATTTGCCAGCGTGTTGGCAAACTTCCCAGCAAAACCCGTGTGATGGAAACTAACACATGCAAAAGTTTCACACCAATACATTGACACACTTTTTTATCATATGTGAGAGGACAGGGTTGATTCGTTTAAAAAAAAAATCAAATTCGTGGAAGCTAGTTGATCGCGTTCTTTCGTGTGCTAAAAATATAGTTTAATAGTGAATAAAGATAAGAAAAAATAATAATTAATAATCGTTTTTAAAAGTATAAAGATAAGTACATACATATTTAAGTCAAACCAGCTTTATTATGTAGTACATTTACATATATATTTTTTTTTTCACTTCAATTTCAGATGTCTTCCAAGAAGTCGACTCCATAGAATTCGAGAGAGGCGTATGCAAGACTGTCGAGCTTAGCCATCACCGCGAGCAGTAAAAAGTATATTTTTGGTGTTAAAAATCTAATTTTATTTCATATACATATGTTAATAATATCTGTGTAATGAATATAATAAATATAGACTATGATAGATTTGTTTGTGGCTCATTTGTGAAAGGTTCAGGCATCAAATTTGATGGCTCAGCTGTGATAGATTCGTATATCAAGTGTGATGGATCATATGTGACTGGTATTTACATCAACATTGATGGGTATAAAGTGAGAGAGGAAAGAGTTCAGCTATATATAGAAAATCATATGATTACGCATAAGTGGGAGCGAGATGCAAACTCACACGTATACACTTCACTCCATCACATTTTTCATATTGCCCTTAATAATGTGATAGGAATTCTTGATGGAGAGTGATGGATCACATGTGATCATCAATTGATTGGTCAAATGATTATCACGGCGCTTGCAGGGTTGTTTCGTTTGTCAAGCTCACAGCTGATTCGCAGGGCCCCGGAGCGTGTCAAGGAGCGAAGAGATAAGGAGCTATGGCTTTTTCACGGAGTGGAGCTGGAGCTCAAATTATAGGTAGAAGCTGGAAGTGGAGTTAAAAATCACCAGCTATTTACATATCTATATCTGTGGCCACAAGCAATAACCGCTTAAGTCGACTTAGGATGATTTTGAGTTACATATACTTCATTATTCTCCTTTTAAAACTCTATATTTCTATAAAAACCCCATTCTTCTAACTTAATTCAATAAAAAGATATAAATAAAAAACATACTTATACGCTTAACTTACAATAGAGGTATATTAAACTTGCTATATCAGCCAAAGTAGATGTATATACTTAATGAAATTTCTGCATGACATTTTGTTTTATTTACAAAATTTGATCGTAACATTGTAAATGGCTCACTGATTTTGCGTCCATGGTAATCCATGGTCCATGGTCCATAAAAATAAGATTTTCTTTGCAATGCCACAAGCACTCAGATATAAAAAATTTTATATGTACATATGTGCCTATGATTTATATTTTATGTGCAGAGTAAAGGCACTTTGTATAGGAGCTCGAGCACTGCCGTAAGAAATCGAAATATACAATAACAAATGTGTAATGAAAAAAAAATTCAAAATATGAAAGCACTATAAAAAATTTGTATTCAAAAAATGTTCATATAAAAATAAATAAAAATTTGTATGTATGTGATACTACCATTCGAAAATAAATTATAAAATAATAGTGGTCTTCATCTAAAGTGATAAACTAATAAATTTTTAAAGTTTATCAGTTTATCCGCATTTTTACATGAAACTACCTTGGTAAATAATTGTTTAAACTCTTGTCAGTGTCAATTTGATTAATAAATAAAAAAGCCCAATAAAATAAACAAAAAAATGCCGAAGAAAACCACAATTTCTTCTCTTAAATTGAAAAAGTAAAACTGACAATGTGTCAGACTTGAGTTTTACCGAAAATTATAAATTTACGCAACAAAATCGTTCGGTAAAGTGATAAACTTTGCTTAAATATATTTTCATACAAATTTTGACAGATAATTTATCACAATTAATAATATATCACTCTACCGCATTTACCAGCAGTTTACCACTTTAGATGAAGACCCTTAATATTTTATTGGAATTCATAAAAAATTTAAATGAGCAAAAAATTTTTCAGTGCATATACAAATTTTGTAGATGTATTGAGCTTTGTACTTACAATACGAGAGCGTTGAGCAGGCCTGCTATAGAATAGAATAAAGATAGAAATATAGAATAAAGATATGTAGGTTTAAAACCGAAGATGGTTTTAAAGCGATCCTAGGATATGCCAAATAGTATCGAGTTTACCTTTATCGCAGGTAAGCGTTGAGCGTCTCTTTTTATCATTAAAAATTGTCGTATCTGATTTAAAACAGTCTTGAAGCGGAGCCAATATATAAAAAAACGGAGCGAGAACGGAGCCCTATGCAAAAAAAAACGGATGGGAGCTAATGCCTATATGACATTACGTTTTTTTCTTGTTTTTTTTTTTTTGGTGTGGAAAACCCACCGAAAGTCAAAATGCAAAAACAATTCTTCTGTAGGTGGAAAAGAGACAAAAACTCCCTCAAAAACAATTTGATTGACATTAAACTCCAACTAAATGAAAATAATATTTATTTCAAGAATTAATTTTTTTGGAAATTTGAATTTAAATTACTGAAATAAAAGTTATGAAACTCAGATGGCAGAGTAGATGTGTATTTCATGTTATAAGGAGAAGCCATTGCGCAGTATACTTTTTCTTCCGGACTTCTTCTTTCCCCTTACGGCCAAAGCAGAAACTTACAAGAAGCAAATTTAAAATTTGTATTTCCATATATTTCTTATTTTAAATATAATTTATTTTATAGTTGTCAAATTGAAACAATTGTCAGAAAAAACTGCCGAATGTAAAAAAACCTACCGAAATACAAGGTGGTTCGTTGGTTTCTAACCGCTAGATGGTATTTTGTTGGTATTTCGTTTGGTTTTTTCAATATAGCTTGCTCGCTTGCGCCAACGCAAAACTG
The DNA here is from genome assembly GCA_960531455.1 of Urophora cardui. NCBI lineage: Eukaryota > Metazoa > Arthropoda > Insecta > Diptera > Tephritidae > Urophora > Urophora cardui. The sequence goes on from OY482672.1 coordinate 108,400,593, forward strand.
TTTTTGACCATCTCCTTCACTCAAAAAAACCTTGTAGACTACCGGAAAAAAACGTAGTGTCATATGGGCATAAGAGCAGCAAAAAATTTTGGGAGCGGAGCAAACGAAATAATCCTTTGCACCGGGGCCCTGGTTTGTCGAGCGCACAGCTGATTGTGATTGTGCGAGTATTATAAATTTATTTATTTATTTTGTTAATGGTATTTTAATTTAAGAAAATGGAAGAGTTAGTAAACGATTCCCAATTTTTTGTGCAACCTAGAAATAACACCACCACAGGAAAACCACGGGTGAGAAAACTGACCTTGCTGTCCGGCTGTCAAAAGCTTTTACCTCACATTTGACATCAGAGATGAAAACGGACTATCAATCATCTGACACCAAACGGCAATCTTTGACTCACACTGCTCTATCGACTTCATGTCAGTTTTTGAAACCTAATGAAAACACATTTGACTCAAAATGACATATTGTCATCTAGGGCAGTGATTTGACGTCAGTGAATTTGTCATAATGAAAACCAGGCTTAACAGTGCTATTCTGAGCGTTACCGGAAAATTACTTTGCTAGTAATTTATGTTGCTGAAAATTGTTACCATCTTTTCAATTGGTATTCTGGCACAAATGGTAACGCTGTCAAAGCATTTCCATACGAACGGAATGGAATCGGGCTGAAAATGGTAACAAAATATTACGACAGATTGAAGTGGTAACTTAATTTTCTCCTGCCAGAATACGAAAAGGGTGTTTAAAGTACCAGATTCTTCATTTCACCAGTAAAGTAAATTATGTTACCACACCGGAATAAGGCCGTAAATCGATTGAGTCGCAAGATGTAAAATAATTAAGGTTGTTCTCTCTGTGTGATTTTGGCCTGGCAAATTTGCGAGATGACATAAAGCTGGGTATTCATATCTTTTTGTTATATGAGAAACTTCATATAGAAAGTGTCACGTAGCGCAACACAAAGTTCTATGTGGCATCAGCTTTAGGGCTATTTATTTGAAAACAATATATGCGGTTAAAAAACTAAAATATATCAATAAGGTTGTTCTCTCTGTCTAATCTTTTTGCCGAGATATCATGATATCTTGAGAAATTTCTCACACAGAGAGAGCGCACATTTAAGAAAATAAAATTCGAACTGACTTCATTGTGAACTAGCATGTTAGCCATATTTTTTTCCACTCTTTATACGACTGTTGTCGCTGTGCTTTGCTTCCTTCAATTTCGAATTAATTAATTTTTGATCTGAATAAAATAAAATACTTAAAAAAAAGAACTAGAAACGTAAATTTAAACTCACTTCTCATGGACGACTATTGTGAATGTAATAACATGGTTGCATTTCCCATGATATTTTTCTCATGATATCAAATATCACGGGTTGGGGTATGAGAAATTTGCCGAAGCTCCAAATTTGACAAGACGTGTATTTTGTTGTTGTGCTCGGCAAATTTATCACACTTAAGCAGGGTATCCACATCACAAGAAATGCTAAAACCCCATATAAAAAAACGCTTAAGAAATGGTCAAGAAATTTTCTTGTGTCAAATTTTCCTTAGGCAGTATCCACTTCACAAGAAATCTATTACAATTTTTGACGAAAAATGAGGTTGGCAACGCTGGTTTTGCCAAGAAATATATACGATTGTATATATTTCTTGAAGAAAAAATCAAACGTCAAAATTACTTAAGAAATAAATGCCAATTTTTTCTTGAGCAATTTCTTATGATGTGGATACCCAGCTTCATTATGAAATAAATCCCAATTTGTATGGAATATATTTGGGAGTTATACTATTTCTTTCTTTTTGGGACTTATTTCATTTGGGACTTATTTCGGGGTACCGCCCGCCTGTCGTGCGAACGATTTTTTTGGCCATAAGCTCCCTAATTAGGTTATAACCCGCTGCCTATAATAATAATATAATTTGGTTACTTGTTTCTAGTTTTGGTTACTTTTATTTTGAATTTTGGTAAATTTAAAATTTTTAAGTGGCAACGCTGTTAGCAATACACTGAATCAGTGATTCCAAGTTTAGGGAAAAGAGGCTACATGTAGGGAAATTCGACCTAAGATTTGCAGTGTAGGGAAAAAAGGACAGATTTTCAAAATTTAGCTAAATGTAGGGAATTTTTGAAGACAAATATATTCTTTTTCTTTGCAACGAATTCATTTTTTCTAAAATTTTTTAATAGCTACAAACAAAATGTTTCTGCCAAGGCAAATTCATTATGGTACTGGCAGGCCGAATTCGGCAATATTCCCTTTTTCGCTTTAAGTTTTTGTCCATCAGAATGTCAAACTCAAAATAAAATATTTCTTTGATTGACATTTTTCTGTATTCTTCTGTACACGGCGAGTTAAAAACGAGAAGAAGAAGAAGTCAGCTGTTCATTTACCATTACCATATGAATGAATTTGCCTTGGTTTCTGCATATTTGAATGCAATATTTCAAAGTTGTACTTTATTCTGATCTGGGAATATATTCTTCGACCTGCTTACAGGGCCTCAGGGCAAACGTTCTTTTCGTTAGCTTCGCCTCTGGTCCACCCCCAAAATTTTTTGCTTTAGCTTTGGGTTCGCTCTTAGCACCAAATTTCGGTTATATTTTTTTGTTGTGGTGATCAGAGATGCGTTTGTGGACTTTTCTTACTAAACCGGTATAGGAAGTAAGTATATACGGAAATGTGGACGTGGTACCTATCATATAAAGTGAAATTTTTATGTTGTAATTGAAATTAAAAAATAGGGCTGGTCGAAATTCGACCACTGGGCGATTGTTGTTCAAATAAATGCGATAACAAAAAAGTATTCACTGTCATCTTACAATGTGTATCAATACATGATGGGACCACATGAAATTTGTATTTCTCTTAGTCTAGGTATTATCATTTTAATAGGAAATGTCTGCCCCATATTTTTGTATATGAAAATAAATACATGTATACATTATTTATTTATATCATATAAACACAAATAAACATAAAAATATCTATGTATGCATATGTGGCTTTTTGAATATAAACTTGATTTCCATCAATTTTGTGCGTGTTTATTTCAATATAGAGAAAATACGTCGTAGAGAAATTTGTAGGGAAAAATTTCGTTAGCGTAGGGAAAAATTGGGAATTTTTTGGTATGACGTAGGGATTTTTGGTCCAAGAATATTGGCATCACTGCACTGAATAGAGTAAAAACCATAGATAACGTAAAAACAGTTCGGCGCTCTCTGGTGGTACACACGTTGATTTCATTTTTTCCTGTCAATATAAACAAAATAAAATGCGAAAACAAAGGGGAATAATGAAAAATGGTCGCCGAAAGTAGAAAGGAAAATACCGTGTGAAAAAAAAATCAAAAACTATCTGTTAAAAATAAATCGTAAACAGTTGCGGCAAAGTGAAGTGCTTGGATATAAATATACATACATACATGGGCGCAGCTTGGATATATTGAACTAATCTTGGTAATAATCTAGTAAGTTTACGGTGTAAAGACTTAACCATAAATTTCTCGAAAACGAGATACGTCCGGCGCCTAAATTTTATGGATTCAGAACCCCCTTCCACTCCCCTACCCCCCGGGGAAAGTCGTTTTTATGGGGCCGTGCGGCATTATTGGATAATTTCCCCACGACTTCTGATATAGGATCGGGGTGGTGGTGCCACGACCCCCTGTAAAAATGGGCTTTACCCCCTCGTGGATCGGCAAAGGAAAATGTGACACGGAATGCCCTTTCATCCACAGAATATTTCCTGAAAGTTTCACTGAAAAATTTCCAGTAGTTTGTAAATAATTGAAAGTGGTTCATTATTGAAAGTAAACCCCTAACACCCCACCTATGTATATATTTGCACAAAAAAAGAAATGATATTGTTAAACTCACCTTGAAAAACTACCGATCCCAATATAAATTTTTTCGAATTGCAAAATGTAGCTATTCTGCACTTATGACATACAGTGAACCATGAAAAAAGTTGTACAGTAGGCTTTTCTCACACGAAGGGTGTACTACGCAGAAGGACATCACCGTGGCAGTAGTGTTTATGTTAATTTTCTAAAATTTTATTAGAGTGAACTTTGCGGTATACGGGTATTTTTAGCGCTTTAAATTGACTTTTTCGGTAGGTGGCCTTCTGACCTTTACCGATTTATTATTAATAAACTATACATTTTCGCGCCCTATGGTTTACATTTTGGTGATATATATGACCCCCCATACCCCTCGAAAATAACAAAAAATTCCAGTCCTGGCGTATTACATCGAATTTTCCCTGTTGTCCGGTCATAGATGCTATTGCAGAAGTAGAATTTTGCCGGCTGAGGGTTATTTTTTTAAAGCGCGGCCGAAGGCCGTCAACGCTTTTCGGAGTTTTGTATAAAAGTACTGTTGTCCGCGCTATAGATGCTTTCTTGATGTTATACATAAACTAACAAGAATCGTTTTGCACGTTTTTAACAAAATTTTTGGAACAAATTATATAACAAATGAAAGGCAATTTAACGTTATTTTTTAATGTATGAATGTAAATAACTTTGTATAGTGTTAATAAGGTCACTCCAACAAAAAAAAAAAAAAGAAAAAACAAAAAAATTACAAAAATTGAAGTTTTTTGCTTTTTTTCAAAATTTGTGTGGAATTTGGGGAAATATTTATGCATCATATGAAAGGGGTTCAGCATCCAAATCCAGTCTAGAATGAATACAAAGGCTACAATCTAAGATATTAAGATCAATATGCCGGGCGCCTTGGTACGTGAAAAATTCTGCTATACACAGGGATCTAAAGATTAACACAGTTGTTGAAGAAGTAAGAAATATACAAACCAACTACGCCACAAGACTAGGCAATCATCCAAACATACTGGCTAAAAGTCTGTTAGAACAGAGGTACCCCAGGCGGTTAAAGAGAAAGGATAAATTGTGACCAAGGCTGGAGCCACTAAAATTAAAAATTCGAGGAGCCTATCCTATTAAGCCGTAAAATCTCTAAATTACAAAAAGCAGCTTACTGAAATTCCTTCCATTCAGAAAGGTGCAACAGCATTTACTTATACATACGTATAACATATGTATGATTGTATTCCGGACTAGCCTATCCCATTAGGCCGTAAAAACTCACAAGTTCATACACGCAGTTTATTGGAACTCCTTCCAATACTAAACTGCAACAGCACTTACTAATGCAACACACGATTGTGTCATCGATAAGCCTGTCCTGTCAGGCCGTACGAACTTTTAATACTATACACTCAGCTGCTTGGAATTCCATTCCATTCCGACGGCATAAATACATATACATATAATGAAAATGAATAACATAACATACTCTTAGTAAAAACAAAAACATTCACATACACATAGATAGATAGGAGCAAATACTGCACTGCGACCTTAAGGTCTATTGTGCCCTCCACCTCATCACATAACCTCCCCAAGTCCAATCTCATTCAAGAACTTGATAATTGAGGACGGTCCTAGGTTTGGTATGTGGTTGCTCTCTAGCTGACATGAGCCGAGTGTTCCCTGTCTCCTTCTAGATATTGCGGTGCATTCGAGGAGTATATGCTCCGCAGTCTCATCCTCCATGTCGCAAAACCGGTATGTACTACTAGAGTAAATGCCGAGTTTGGGTTTTGAGTCTACAGCCACCAGTAAGAATACCGATCACCATTCTCTTCTTGCTCTTCGGGAGCTTCATTATCGCCTTGAAGCGCTTTTTGTTAAAGCCCCCGAGTAGAAGCTTTGCCTGTCGCATATCGGCTGTTCTCTCAAACGATGTTCCTCCAGCCTGAGCTCCTCTCTTATCGTATGTGGTCCTATACTCAGAAAGGGCTCTGGTCCAATTGGTTTCTCAGCTGCTGCCTCTCTGGCGAGGCTGTCTGCTATCTCATTTCCGGTTACTCCTCTGTGTCCAGGAACCCAAGCCAGAAGTATTGAGTTCCTAGCGCCAAGGTCGTTTAAATTATTTATGCACTCCAGGACTAGCGCGGAGTTAATCTCACACGACGCCAGCGCCCTGAGCGCCGCTTGGCTGTCACTCAATATAGTAATGTTTTCGTCAGAGTATCCTCTTCGAATATTTAGCTCTGCACACTGACTGATGGCGAATACTTCCGCCTGAAATATGCTGGGAAAGCGCCCCAGGTGCAAGGACACTCTGGCTCTCGGACCATAAAAGCCAGCGCCTCTGCCCTCCGGAGTCTTCGAGCCGTCAGTACGTACCACACTATCGTGCTATTCTCCAGGAGTACATCCATCCTGGATAGATTGATTTATCTCCAAGCTCCATTTTACATTTTTTCTCAAATTGTATGTATTTAGTCATATCGTCCCTGGGAAGCCGAGATAGTGGGAGCTTTTCTCTCAGTTTCTCTATGTTTTGGGAAGTTATGACCTTTCCTTTACCACTCCCTGCCCTTGCTATGTTTAGCAGGGTACGCTTAACTATTTCCTCAATATGTATGTGCAGATAAGTGAGTTCGCGTAAAACCTCCATCGCGGCAGTGGGGCATGTGCTCATAGCTCCCGTAATGCACACACACGCCAGGCGTTGAATCCTGCTTAGTGCTACCCTCACTGTCGATAGAGCGGTCCTCGATCCCAATGCAATCGCCCCGTATGTCAGAGTAGCTCTTACTATCATAGTATACATACATCTCAGCATGCTGGGGCTGCAGCCCACGATTTACCTGCGAGACGTTTGCATACCATTAGTGCTCTCGTGGCCTTTGATGTGGCGTGTTTCACATGATCCCTCCACAAAAGCTTGGCATCAAAAATGACGCCTATGTATTTTATGTCAGGTTCGGTGTCCAACACTACGCCATCTAGGCTAATTGGTCTCATTCCCGGAAGGATTCTTCTCTTTGTGAACGGAATGATGGCCGTTTTTGCGGGATTTATATTTAATCCTACTTCCGTGCTCCATCTCTTCGTCAAATTTAAAGCCCTCTGTACTATGTCACGCAGAGTATCCTAAAATTTTCCTCTTGCAATTATGACAATGTCATCCGTATATCCTGACAGCGGATTCTGTTGTCCGTAAGTAACTGCAACAACTGATAAACCACCAAACTCCATAAGAGAAGAGATAGAACTCCTCCTTTCGGACATCCTTTGGTGGTTTTAACTTGCACCACGCCCTCCCCAATCTGGGTTTCGGCTAGTCTGGTGCGAAGCAGCGCGTCTATCCACCTGCATATAGGCTGCTGCACTTCTCTTCTCGTGAGTGTCAACAGACTGCATTATGGGATGCGTTGTCGAAGGCTCCCTCGATATCGAGGAAGCCACATATCACGACCTCTTTATTGTCAAAAGCACCCTGGATAATGTCCGTTAGCTGGTACAGAGCGGTATCCGTAGATCTACCCACCACGTATGTATGCCGCACTGGGTGCAGGGGGAACCTGCTCAGGCTGTTTGACCTGATCTCTAGGTCTATAATCTTCTCCATTGTCTTAAGGACAAAGGAGGTAAGACTTATGGGCCTGAAGGACTTTGCTAAAGAGTAGTCCTTTTTACCTATTTTGGGTATGAAAACCACCTTTGCTCTGTGCCACGCTGTTGGGATGTACGCCAGCGCTAGACTATCTCTAATAATTTGTACGAAATACTTGGTGACCCCTCTATCCCTCTGCAACATGACCGGATAAATGCCATCCACACTTGTCTCTTCGCTCCTTGGAAAGTATTTTGTGAAGTCTAGCTGCTACCGGGGTATCAGCTATCCCTTCACAGAACTTCCTGAAGCTTTCTCTTTTAGATTTCCTAATCTCCTTGTTGTAGAGAGTGAGATGCGTCCAGTATTCTTCCCAGCGGCCCGTGCGTCTGGCTCTATTAAAGAGACTACGCACGTTTTTCCTTCACTGAGAGCTCCTTAGACCACCAAGCGGTCTTGCCCTGTTTGGGCTTCGATACTCGACAGCTGAATGCATAGGCATCAGTCAGTATTTGATTGAACCTATGCACCCTTTCCTCTAACACACTTGTATTTCGCCTACTAGACACAATACTCGGAAGATTCCTCTCGGTTATATCTACATACTCATCCCAGTTAATATTCCTGGGGTTTCTCATCGGTACTATGCTTGAAGATTGTACTCCGACTTCAAATCGGATGATGCGGTGATCCGAGAGGGAAGGCTCGTCTGAGACCCTCCATACTGAGACCATATAATCAGCCATGTTGTTGCCTAAAGTAACATCCAAGACATCCTCCCTCACCTTAGTAACAAATGTTGGCTTATTCCCACATTAAATATACGTAGGTCATTACTCATAATATACTCTAAAAGGGACTCACCTCGCGCGTTCGTGTCTGTGCTGCCGCCTATCTCGCTATGAGCGTTCGCGTCGCTGCCGATTATTAGGGGGAGCTCTGCCCGTTTGCAGTACTCAACCAGCCCTTTTGTGCTCAGTGGTGGTATACTTGCGTCGTCTGCATAGTAGGTTGAGGCAAAGACGACATCCACCTGTTTAAGAACTCTGTAATGCAAAAATAGTTAATGTTATTTCTAAGCACTACACATGCTCTGGGTTTACCCTGTGATAGATCCCAATTACCTGATTATTCCTCTCTTTTAGACCTCTGATGCTCCCTGCGTACACCCATGGCTCTTGTATGAGCGCTATACCCAGATCCTCCGAGGCAAACCCCCTCGCTATCACTGCGATGGCAGCGATGCACTATGGCGCCTTTTTTCTTTTTTTCGTTGCAAAAATCAAACTTTTGAACCAATAGAGATATTTCAAAGATTTAAACTGCATCTGAAAACTAATTACTTGAACATTTTATGGCCCAAAATAACAGGGTGCCTCAAAATAATTCGTCAAAATTTAAAATTTTTATAAAAATGCAAAAACAAGAATTTGTAAGTTCAAAATTAATGAAAAAAATAATGAAATTTGATTTATAAAGTTTCATTTGAACGTTAGACGAGATAAGTTAACTATTTTGGCAAAGGGATGCTCTCATTATTTGTTTACGATTGACGGAAACACGCCCATTTTCAAAATTTGTATGAATCATCCAACTAAGCGTATACATATTATTGTTAGCCGATTTTGACAATTTTTCGTCCAAATATTTGCCTTAGTAGGTATATCACTCATACCAAATTTCATCGATGTAACTGTTATAGTTTCTGAGTTATGACTTATAAAAATTTAAAATTTTGTCCTTTAATAAGTGGGCGTGGTGCCGCCTATTTTCGAAAATTATAGAATATTTCTTTATAACGGCCCGATCTCATTACATGGATGAAATTTCAGTAATGGGCTTTCGAATTTCGAAATTTGGCCCCCCTAATTTGATTGCAATATTTAAATAATTGAAAAATAAAAAATGTGGATGTGATCCGCCTTATTTTCAAACTCGACCGGTATAAATTTTTTTTTTTTTGAAAGCTTATGTAGCAAATGTTATAAGGGGTCAAACGTCAGATCTTCGAAAAAATTAAAAGTCGAATATATCCATTTTTTTCCAACCGATTTCAAAAATCTTCACAGCGTTGTAAAGGTGATTGAATTCTCTTTCTTTTGATATGCTCACCTTTATCCTTTTTTTTTTTTTTTTAAAAAATTATGAAAAACACTAAAGGAAAAAATGCCCGAAAAAAATAAAAACACGCTTGATTAATAAAATTAAAATTTGGTATGAGTGATATACCTACTAAGGCAAATATTTGGACGAAAAATTGCCAAAATCGGTTAACGACTACGCCTACTTTTATATATGGGTACAGCTAGTTTATATATATAAAACTCAAGCCTATTTCTTTGTCGCCGGCTTTCGCCCAAACGCGTGGAGGGATTTTGATCAAATTTACACACAAGCTGAGTACCTTGCCCTAGATGGTTTATATGCATATTTTTTTTTCAAATCCGGAAGTCGGTTCCCTAGATATAGGCCCCAAGGTCAAAACGTGGACCCGGCTTTCCCCTGAATATTTTTGGACGATATTGGTATCAAATAAAATGTATTGAGCAGTGAATTTACAGAGAACAGTACTCATTCTCAGTCCTAGGCCGGGTCTCCAAATATGGATAGAAACGTGGACCCGGATGACCCTCGAATGTTTCTGTGCGATATTGGCATCAAATGTAAGGTTTTGATGAGGACTGAAACATAGAACCCTTCTAATTGTGATGCATTGGCCGGGTATCCAGGGTCAAAACGTGGACCCCGTGGACGATAACCCCAGAAAATTTCTCAGCGGTATTGGTATTAAATGGTGTTGAGCAGGGATTTTACATAGAAAGGAACTCATTACGATTCCTAGGTCGGATCCCAAGATGTGGGTCAATATGTGGACCCGGATAACACCGGGATATTTCTCATGGATATTGGTACCAAAATGAAAGGTGTTGAACAAGACTCTTATGTAGAGCCGTACCCATTATGATTTCTTGGTCAAGTCCCCAAATATGGATAAAAACACGGAGCAGGGATTTCATATATCTACACCTTTTTCAGTTTATATTCAGAAAGTTGCAATTGATATTCAGAAAATTACAATTCATATTCAGAATTTCCATTTCATATTCGGAAAATTACAATTCATATTCAGAATTTCCATTTCATATTCAGAAAGTTGCAGTTCATATACAGAAAATTACAATTGATATTCAGAAAATTACAATTAATATTCAGAAAATTACAGTTAATATTCAGAAAGTTACAGTTCATATTCAGAATTTCCATTTCATATTCAGAAATTTGCAATTGATATTCAGAAATTTACATTTCATATTCAGAAAGTTACAATTCATATTCAGAAGCTTCATTTCATATTCAGAAAGTTACAATTGATATTCAGAAAATTTCAATTGATATTCAAAAAATTACAATTGATATTCAGAAAATTGAAATTCATATTCAGAAAATTAAAATTGATATTCAGAAAATTACAATTGATATTCAGAAAATTAAAATTCATATTCAGAAAGTTGTTCAGGTATTTTTTATACATTCAAGGAAAATCTAACATGTTGGATGCATTGTATAGCTTCATATGAATGCAGGCTTTATGTATGTCGGACTTTTGGAAAAACTGATTGGACCTGGAGGGAGGGGAAGAGGATGAAGAAGACCGTCCCGGGGTGAAAGAGAATCAGAAATGAAAAACCTTTCCGCAAATAAACACGGCAACGAACATTGTTATTCTTTATTTTCATACAACGCAAAATATTTACATAGTAACAATATATGTAGAAAGTGTAAACAAATTACGTTAAGTATTTGGCGGAGGTTAAGGCTACAATTACCTTCCAGCCAGGTTAGCACCTGCTCAACCTGGTCTGCTGTGAGCTTTCGCGGATTTTTACCGCCGGCACTTGGTTTTTCCAGTCTTCCACTTACAGCCCAAGTGTAGGCCGTTTTGTAGGCGATGCCCAGCGATTTGGCTAGGGTTGGCCAATCCTCCCCTTTGTTAGCGGCATTGACAATGCGCTCCCTGTCCATCAAGGAGTAAGACTTGCAAAGTGCTCCTTTCAATATCTTCGGTGTCTGGAAAAAAATGAATTGTTAAAAAAGGTTCTGAAAACCTTGCTCAAGTTGAAATACTTACCATCAATTGAAGCTCTGCATATTGCGCAGAGCTTGGGAATTGCCATGAGCAGCACATACATATGTATACAATATAAAATGTACACTCGTACAGTGAAATTTTCTGAATATCAATTGTAATTTTCTGAATATCAATTTTAATTTTCTGAATAACAATTTTAATTTTCTGAATATCAAATTTAATTTTCTGAATATCAATTGTAATTTTCTGAATATGAATTTTAATTTTCTGAATATATATTGTAACTTTCTGAATATGAAATGAACATTCTGAATATGAATTGCACCTATCTGAATATGAATTGTAACTTTCTGAATATCAATCGTAATTTTCTGAATATTAACTGCAACTTTCTGAATATCAAATGGAATTTCTGAATATTAATTTTATTTTTCTGAATATCAATTGTAAATTTCTGAATATAAACCGTAACTTTCTGAATATGAATTGTAATTTTCTGAATTTGAAATGGAAATTCTGAATATGAATTTCAACTTTCTGAATATGAAATGGAAATTCTGAATATGAATTGTAACTTTCTGAATATCAATTGTAATTTTCTGAATATAAATTGTAACTTTCTGAATATAAACTGAAAAAGGTGTAGAGCTTTAAGTACTCATTGCGATTCCTACGTCGGATACCCAGATATGGGCAAAACGTGGACCCCGATGACACCGGGATATTCCTCACTGATGTTTGTATCTATATATTAATACGCTAACAAGAATTTTGTCCGCGACCTTTTGGCGATTATACTGAATCGATTTGAAAAGTTAGACCATCATTAGAAAGGAAATTTCCTAGAATAGGGCCATTTTGATTTTCATTAAAATCGGTTGGAAAATACGCGCCGTTGGAAAATTTCTGTGTAATTTTTGTTGTTGCAGAAAATTCCTATGATATTGTTATTGCAAAACACAATAACTGCCATCACTTTACCTATAATAATTTTTATAATATTTTTTGTTGCCTGCTTTTAGACGTAATAAATGGGCTGTGTCCAAACTAAAACAAAAAAAAAAAACAGTGCCATCCAAACTAAGGTAAAAAAAATAATTTTGTATGAAAAATTTTAATTAATTAAAAATGGAAAAGGGTTGTGCTTGAGCTACAAATTGGTTTTGAATCAAATAAAGATAAATTTGAATAAAAAATTTCATAAAGTTAAAAATATTTTTGCATTCTGGAGCAGCTAAACTACTACACCTTTTTCAGTTTATATTCAGAAAGTTGCAATTGATATTCAGAAAATTAAAATTCATATTCAGAATTTCCATTTCATATTCAGAAAGTTGCAGTTCATATTCAGAAAATTAGAATTGACATTCAGAAAATTACAATTGATATTCGGAAAATTACAATTAATATTCAGAAAATTACAGTTAATATTCAGAAAGTTACAGTTCATATTCAGAATTTCCATTTCATATTCAGAAAGTTGCAACTGATATTCAGAAATTTAAATTTCATATTCAGAAAGTTACAATTCATATTCAGAAGCTTCATTTCATATTCAGAAAGTTACAATTGATATTCAGAAAATTACAATTGATATTCAGAAAATTACAATTGATATTCAGAAAATTGAAATTGATATTCAGAAAATTAAAATTGATATTCAGAAAATTACAATTGATATTCAGAAAATTACAATTGATATTCAGAAAATTAAAATTGATATTCAGAAAATTGTTCAGGTATTTTTTTATACAGTGGCGGACAAAAGTCTACATACACCCCCTATTTTTGCTATACTACGGAACCAACAGCAATAAAAGAAAAAGTAAAAATGCAGTTTTATTTCACACCTTTTCTCAACTACAATAAAGAAAATGAAACTCTTTTTTAATAAGAAATTAAAAAAATGGCGAATTTCACAAAATCAATGCTGACAAAAGTGTACATACATCATGAAGTTACTGTCGTGCACACTACTACGCTGCGTTGTGATAACGGTAAAATACCGTTATTTGTTTCTTCGATCGATTTTGTTATTTTTGCAACTATTCAGTTATATCAATCAGTTTTTGTTTGCACGTTATACTATTAACAATGGCTCCGCGAAAAGAAATTTCAGTTGATGTCAGAAATTTAGTTATAAAACACAAATCGGAAAACAAATCATATGGTGAAATAGCAAAACTATTAAAGTTGAGCCGCGCAACAGTACAAACGATAGTTAGAAACCACAAAAGTAATGGTTGTACCGAAAATAAACCGCGTTCTGGCCGACCGAAGAAACTATCCCGCAGAGATGTAAGCGTTATACTCAAAGAAGTGAACATAAATCCAAAAGTCGCTGCTCCGAAATTGGTCGAATACTTAGAAAACATGACACAAAAGTGTGTACATGCACGCACAATAGGAAGATATCTGAACTATAACGGGTTTCGTAGTAGAACACCACGCAAAAAACCTCTTATTAGTGAAAAAAATCGAAAACTGCGCTTAGAATTTTCTAATAAACATAAGGAAAAGGGAAAGGGCTTTTGGCAAAAGGTTTTGTTCACAGATGAGTCGAAGTTCAATATATTTGGAAGTCATGGGAGGACAAAACTTTGGAGGAAACCAAATACTGAAATGAATCAGAAAAATTTGGTATCAACCGTCAAACATGGTGGCGGCAGCGTAATGGTTTGGGGAGCAGTTGCGGCATCTGGAGTTGGAAAATTAGCATTTATCGAGGGTATTATGGATCGATATAAATATAAATCATTGTTGGAAGAAAATTTGAAGCCTTCGGTGGATGATTTGGAACTTGGTGCTGGTTGGATCTTCCAACAAGATAACGATCCAAAGCACACGGCCCAAGTTGTCAAGGCCTGGTTACTATATTATGCGCCAAGGCAACTACACACACCACCACAAAGTCCAGATTTAAATGTAATATAGCATGTGTGGGAGATTTTGGACCGAAAAATTAGAAAACACCAGATTTCTAGCGCAGCAGTACTCAAAGATCGAATAACAGAGGCTTGGAACAGTATAACCTCTTCGGAGTTGACAAATTTAGTAGCCTCAATGCCACGACGACTTCAAACAGTTATTAATGCAAAGGGAGGACCTACTAAATACTAAATAATAATAAAATAGGGAATTAAGATAAGTTTTCTCTCTGAGAAAAGCTTTGTTTTGTACTGTATGTACACTTTTGTCAGCACTGATTTTGCGAATTTCGCCAGTATTTTTTTAATTTCTTATTAAAATAGAGTTTTCTTTTATTTATTGTAGTTAAGAAAAGGTTTGAAATAAAACTGTATTTTTACTTTTTATTTTATTGCTGTTGGTTCCGTGATATAGCAAAAATAGGGGGTGTATGTAGACTTTTGTCCGCCACTGTACCTTGCATTCAAGGAAAATCTAACATGTTGGATGCATTGTATAGCTTCACATGGATGCAGGCTTTATGTATGTCGGACTTTTGGAAAAACTGATTGGACCTGGAGGGAGAGGAAGAGGATGAAGAAGACAGCCCTGGGGAGAAAGAGAATCAGAAATGAAAACCTTTCCACAAATAAACACGGCAACGAACACTGTAATTCTTTATTTTCATATAACGCAAAATATTCACATGGTAACAATATATGTAGAAAGTGTAAAAAAAAATTATGTTAAGTATTTAGCGGAGGGTAAGGCTACAATTAACTTCCAGCCAGGTTAGCACCTGCTCAACCTGGTCTGCTGTGAGCTTTCGCGGATTTTTACCGCCGGCACTTGGTTTTTCCAGTCTTCCACTTACAGCCCAAGTGTAGGCCGTTTTGTAGGCGATGCCCAGCGATTTGGCTAGGGTTGGCCAATCCTCCCCTTTGTTAGCGGCATTGACAATGCGCTCCCTGTCCATCAAGGAGTAAGACTTGCAAAGTGCTCCTTTCAATATCTTCGGTGTCTGGAAAAAAATGAATTGTTAAAAAAGGTTCTGAAAAACCTTGCTCAAGTTGAAATACTTACCATCAATTGAAGCTCTGCATATTGCGCAGAGCTTGGGAATTGCCATGAGCAGCACATACAATGTATACAATATAAAATTTATACTCGTACAGTTCTGAATATCAATTCTAATTTTCTGAATATCAATTTTAATTTTCTGAATATAAATTGTAATTTTATGAATATCAATTGTAATTTTCTGAATATCAATTGTAATTTTCTGAATATGAATTTGAATTTTCTGAATATCAATTTTAACTTTCTGAATATGAAATAAACATTTTGAATATGAATTGCAACTATCTGAATATGAATTGTAACTTTCTGAATATCAAGTGTAACTTTCTGAATATCATTTGTAATTTTCTGAATATTAACTGCAACTTTCTGAATATCAAATGGAATTTCTGAATATCAATTGTATTTTTCTGAATATCAATTGTAAATTTCTGAATATAAACTGTAACTTTCTGAATATGAATTATAATTTTCTGAATATGAAATGGAAATTCTGAATATGAATTTCAACTTTCTGAATATGAAATGGAAATTCTGAATATGAATTGTAACTTTCTGAATATCAATTGTAATTTTCTGAATATCATTTGTAATTTTCTGAATATTAACTGAAAAAGGTGTAGAAAACTGTCGAGTGTAGTGGGCACTCCTAGTCAAATGAAATGTGTTGAGCAGGAATTTTATATCGAGCCGTACCCATTATGATTCCTAGGTCAAGGCCCCAGATGTGGGTCAATACGTGGACCTGGCTGACCGTGGTATGCTGCTGTGAAATACTGATATCAAATGAAAGTAGTTGACCAGGGCTGCTGCATAGAGCTCTTTTCAGGACTATGTAAACTTTTGAAAATTTCAATTTTTTCCTTCACTTTTACAGCTAGTTGAAAAAATAAAAAAATTCGGGATTAGAGCCACCAAATGAAAAATCTGCAAAAAAAATATTTTTTTTTTGGCTAAATCGATTGCTCTTCTTGCTTTTATTCAATGTTGTAGCAAAATGAAATTTACGCCAATAAATGCAAGTGAAAATGGGCGAAATCGGACCATGAAAAAATCAAAAAAAAAAAAAAAAATGGAAATTTGGTATATCAGTCACTAATATAGCTGGAGTGATAAAATTTCACCCACGTATTGAGCTCAGGCTCTTATGAAGAAATTTGGTGAAATTTTGGAAAATGGGCGGCCCACTTATTACGGGGCAAACATTGAAAGTTCTATGAGTCATAAGTCAGAAACCGTTGAAGATATATCGATGAAATTTGGTACTATACTTAGGCAAATGTTTGGAGGAAAAACTGCCAAAATCGGTTTGACGAGCACGCCCACTTTTATATATGGGTATTATAAAGTGGCCTAATGAAAACATTTTAAGCGATATCTTTGTCAAATCCAAAGATATATCATTGAAATTTTGAGGCAAGAGTTCAACTACGGACATAAAACAAAAAACACAACCATTTTGGAAAATGGGCGTGACACCGCCTCCTTTTAGAAGCAGGAATTTACGAGATTTCTGAGCCTATAACTCTAAAAATAATTGATATATTATGACAAAACTTGGTGCATACACTTTTGTAACTCGTGGTAATATATGTTCAAAATTTTAGCGAAATCGGTTGACGGCCACACCAAATTTTATATATGGGAACTATAAAGTGGCCTATTAAAAATATTTTAAGCGATATATTTGTCAAATGCAAAGATAATTCCTTTAAATTTTGTGGCATGCGTCCCACAGTAGACCGAAAACAAAACCAAAAAAATTTGGAAAATGGGCGTGGCACCGCCCCTTTTCAGACAAAAGGAATCTACGAGATTTCAGAGCCCATAACTCGACAAATAATTGAGATATTATACGAAACTTTGTGTATAAACTTCTACTACCTGTGGTAATAAATGTACAAAAATTTAGTGAAATCGGTTTCTGACCACGCCTACTTTTTAACAAAGATATTTCTGGAACACCCTTTGGGAATCTTTGTAACTAAAAGTCATAAAGGAATGAAAATTTCCACTAACAATAATATTTATATGCTTAGTTGGATGATTGATACAAATTTTGAAAATGGGCATGGCTACGCCCACTTTATGCGGTAATCGCCTTATATAAAATACACCGTGTTTCCATGAAACGCAAACGAAAAATGAAAGCATACAGCTGAGTATCTAATGTTCGATTCCACTCGAACTTAGGCTTCCTTACTTGGTGGTTTTAGTAAGAGTATGTCTGTATGTACGCACAGTAAAAATTTTAGTTTAATTTTAATACCATTTTGGTATTTATATATAACAATGCCAAAAAGTATAAAATTAAAACCTTACTTACTTAATTGGCACGTAACCGTCTAGACGATTCTGGCCGACTTCAATAAAGCGCGCCAGCTATTTCTGTTTCTCGCAGCATGGCGCCACTTGGGAATACCTAGGGAGTCAGCATCGCTGTCCACCTGATCTTCCCAACGCAGTGGAGGCCTCCCTTTTCTTCTGCGTTCAGCGGGTTTCGATAAAAATACTTTCTTGGCTGGATCACCTTCGTCCATTCTCACGACATGACCTGCCCAGCGCAGCCGCTGGATGTTTATTCGCTGAACAATGTCGATGTCTGCGTACAGCGCGTACAGCTCGTCGTTAAATCTCCGTCGATACTCGCCCTCGCTAACGCGCAAAGGTCCATAAATCCTCCGAAGAACTTTCCTCTCGAATACTCCAAGCGCCATCTCATCTGCTTTTGATATAGTCCATGCTTCTGCGCCATACATGAGGACTGGAACGATGAGTGTCTTGTAGAGTGTGATTTTGGTTCGTCGAGAGAGGACTTTACTTTTCAATTGCCTACTTAGTCCAAAGTAGCATTTATTGGCAAGAGTGATTCTTGGTTGGATTTCAGTGCTGACATTATTTTTGGCGTTAATGCTGGTTCCCAAATAGACGAAGTCCTTAACTGTTTCGAATTTGTAGCTATCAACAGTGACGTGGCTGCCAAGGCGTGCGGTTTCTTTGTGTGTTGACAGAAGGCACTTCGTCTTGTCCTCGTTGACCGCCAAACCCATTTTCTTAGCCTCTTTATCCAGCTTGGAGAAGGCAGAGCATTGGGGGCGCGTGTTAGTACCAATGATGTCGATGTCATCGGCGTACGCCAGCAGTTGCACACTCTTGTGATATAAGATGCTTCCTGTATGTTTAAGTTCTGCAGCTCGTATTATCTTTTCCAGCATCAAGTTGAAGAAGTCACACGAAAGGGAGTCACCTTGTCTGAAACCTTGTTTGGTCTCGAACGGCTCGGAGAGGTTCTTCCCAATTCTGACGGTGCTGGTGGTGTTAGTCAACGTCATTTGGCATAGCCGTATAAGTCTTGCAGGGAAACCAAATTCAGACATTGCGGCATATAGGCAATTCCTATACGTGCTATCAAAAGCGGCTTTAAAATCGACAAAGAGATGGTGTGTGTCGGTTCCTTTTTCATGAGTTTTTTCCAGGATTTGGCGTATTGTGAAGATCTGGTCGATGGTAGATTTACCAGGTCTGAAGCCACACTGATAAGGCCCAATCAGTTTGTTGACGGTGGGCTTCAATCTTTCGCACAATACACTTGCTAAGACCTTATATGCGATATTCAGGAGGCTTATCCCACGATAATTGGCGCGTATTGTGGAATCTCCTTTTTTGTGGATTGGGCAGAGCACACTTAAGTTCCAATCGTCGGGCATGCGTTCGTCCGACCATATTCTGCATAGGAGTTGATGCATGCTCCTTATCAACTCTTCGCCACCATGTTTGAATGGCTCGGCTGGCAAGCCGTCAGCGCCCGGGGCCTTGTTATTTTTAAGCCGAGACATTGCTGTTCGCACTTCGTCATGATCGGGTGGTGGAACATGCCTACCATCATCTGCTATTGGGGATTCGGGTCGAACATCTGCTCTTTCCGCAATTTCATTGTTGTCGTTATCTAGCAAGGAGAAGTGGTCCCTCCACAACTTAAGTACACTCTGGACATCAGTTACCAGATCGCCGTTATCATTTCGGCAGGAATTTGTCCCGGCCTTGAAACCTTCAGTCATCCGCCTGACTTTTTGATAAAATTTTCGAACATCATTCCTATCCGCCAGCATCTCAAGCTCTTCACACTCGCGCCTTTCGGCCTCCCTTTTCTTCATTCAAAAAAGGCGCCTCTCTTCCCTCTTAGCCGTCCGATAGCGCTCCCATACGCTTCGTGGTGCGCCCGCACACAATGTAGCTCTATAGGCGGCGTTCTTTCTTTCCGAGGCGTCGCGGCATTCCTTATCGTACCAGGTGTTTTTTCTGCGGGCTCGCTGGTATCCAATAGTTTCCTCAGCGGCGGTGCGAAGTGAACGAGCGATGTGTTCCCATTCCTCGGATACATCGTTTGGTGGAGGGTTGCTCTCAGAGAGCAGGAGTGAGAGCCGGGTGGAGTATTCATGGGCTGTCTGCGTCATGTGCAGCCTTTCGACTTCAAACTTTCCTTGCTTTCCTGTTGGCACATTCTTTGCTGCACAGAGGCGGGTGCGTACCTTGGCTGCCACAAGATAATGGTCCGAGTCAATATTGGGACCACGGATTGTGCGCACATCTAGGATGCTGGAGCTGTGTCTGCCGTCGATCATGACGTGATCGATCTGATTTCGCGTTTTTCGATCAGGTTACAGCCATGTGGCTTGGTGTATTTTTTTGTGCTGGAATCTGGTACTGATAATGACCATGTTTCGGGACCCGGCGAAATCGATCAGCCTCGTCCCATTGGGACTAGTTATGTCGTGGAGACTGAATTTTCCGACTGTGCCGACAAAGATACCTTCCTTGCCCACCCTGGTATTAAAATCCCCAAGCACAATCTTAATGTCGTGACGGGGGCAGCGGTCGTAGGCATGCTCTAACTGCTCATAGAAAGTGTCTTTGATCGCATCGTCCTTCTCTTCCGTCGGGGCGTGGGCGCAGATGAGAGATATGTTGAAAAATCTCGCTTTGATGCGGATGGCGGCTAGACGCTCGTTCACTGGTGTGAAAGATAGTACTCGGCGGGTGAGCCTCTTTCCCACCACAAAACCAACACCAAATATGTGCTCCTTTGCATGGCCACTATTGTATATGACGCAAGACCCGATTTTCTTTGGGTCATACCCCGTCCATCGTACTTCCTGTATGGCGGTGTTGTCAGCTTTTACTTTCTCGAGAACATCAACCAGCTGGGCAGCGGCACTTTCCCTATTAAGGGTCCGGACGTTCCAGGTGCATACCCTCAAATCATAGTCCTTTAAACGTTTGCCATGGTCGTCATTAAAAAGAGGTGGTCTTATCCGAGGCTCTATTTTGCTTTTCATTTGATAGGATGTTTACGTGGTGAGTCCCAAGCCCGACGCACAACCCACACTGCGGGAGTTGTTTATTGTTACATGTTTATATAGCGAGCCGCTTGCTCCAAGTCAGACGCCCGCTCGCAGCCGCACCTACTGGTGAACAGACGCTGCAGTTATTCCCCTCAACAAGCCCTTAAACCGAATATGTCGGAGTGGCCTTGTCGAGTTGTCGCCTTCTCACTTTAGTTTACCACCAAACGGGTGTTCGGTGGCTATCCAGAGGACACTGCGCGGAAGTCGTGAGCTGCTTGCTCCGCATGCAAAAGAATCGCTCTGGTCACCCCCAGGTGGATGGCAGTCAGAAGCTTTCCCCACTTACGTGGACTTCTACACACGGAGCCATCCTCCATTAAAACCATTCTGGTTTAAAAAAAAGGAAGAGAATCTGAGAGACAAAAATTATTCTTGGTGTCAAATTAATATTTTTTTGGAATTAAATCAAAACCAAATTTTGCTTATTTTTAGAATATTTTTGTTATTAAAAATAGTTGAAATGGTATAAGATCAATCCGAAAATTGGAAAAAATTTTATACTTTTTTGGATTTAAAAATAAACCCCCATAAAATTTCCAGTGGATATACCGCAAATAACCCTTTATCCCAAAGATTAATGAGAAATTGAATAACGTTAACATTGTTTATTTATGTACATAAAAATCCAAAACAAACATTTGCCCCTAAGCAAACACTAAAGTACATATATCGAGCCCCAATCCCCATAAATGTGCATCCAACAAAAACTAAATTTTACGGGACTCAGTTTTTTTTTAATTTGTTTTGCATGCAGTTTGTATGTAGCCTTAAAACTTACATATTAGTCTCTTACTTCGAACCTGCATATTTCACAGCTATGAAATTTTTGGGAGTTGATGCATGTTATAATAAATTGTTGACTTCCATAAAAAAGTTGAAATCGATCTTTGTTGGATACACTTTTATGGCTGTTACGACTCGATATATGTATATACATATTGTCAACTTTTACACCAATATTTTGGAGATGTCCAGGTAAATTTCAGCACCGTCGCGGTTCTTGCAGTGATACTGCAAGAGAGACCTTCAACTGCCCTATGTCTGTAAAAATAAAGCAAAATTTACCCTCATGGTATTTTATTAATTTCCTGAATTACTTACTTCATACAATTATTTCATCAGGCGTAAAAAATTCGATTCGGCCATTTAATTACTCCTTTGCATTGTACTTTTAGAAAAATTTTGTTTATTTATTTTGACTTTTTTTCTGAAAATTTGTTCTTAATATTTTTTTGGTTTTGATTTCAAACCAAAAAAGCTTTGATAGTAATATACATTGAGAAAGAGAAAGTTTTTTATACTTTTCAGGATTTGTTTTCAAACCATAAATGATTAAACTTCTTTAGAGAGAATTTTAATACTTTTCAAGGCTTTATTTTGAAACTATTTTGGAATAAATAAAATTGTAAAACTTCTCATAGTATAAAAATAACACTTTTTGGCATTAAAATTCAAATTTAATTCCAAGAATGATTAAACCAAGTACCAAATGATATTAGAAATAAACTATCATTTTTTACTGTGCATAATTTTATTTTATATTCGTTCATTATGTTATTCATTTTCATTATATGTATATGTATATATGTATGCCATCGGAATGCAATGGAATGGAATTCCAAGCAGCTGATTGTATAGTATTAAAAGTTCGTACGGCCTGACAGGACAGGCTTATCGATGACACAATCGTGTGTTGCATTAGTAAGTGCTGTTGCAGTTTCGTATTGGAAGGAATTCCAATAAGCTGCGTGTATGATTTTAGGATATCCGTTTTCTTTAACCGCCTGGGGTACCTCTGTTCTAACAGACTTTTAGCCTGTATGTTTTGATGATTGCCTTGTCTTGTGACGTAGTTAGTTTGTATATTTCTTACTTCTTCAACAACTGATCCATGTGTATAGCGGAATTTTTCAGATACCAAGGCGCCCGGAAAATTGATCTTAATATCTTAGATTGTAGCCTTTGTATTCTTTCTAGACTGGATTTGGATGCTGATCCCCAAAGCTGTATTCCATATATCCAGGATGTTTTTATCACCATATTAAATAAAAGTATTTTGTTGTCTAGGCTTAATTTAGATTTCGGACCAATGATCCATTGCAAATTGCTTATTTTCAGCTTTGCTTGCATTATCTTATTATCAATATGATATTTCCAAGTAATCCTTCTATCTAAGGTAACACCAAGGTAGGTGACGTAATCTTTTTGGGTTACTATTTTGCTATTAATTGAGACAGAGGGGCAGGTATCTTTTTTTTAGAGTAAAAGTGACTTGTACATACTTAGATTCGTTGACTTTAATTCTCCAATCTGAAAGCCATTGTTCTACAATTCTTAGATAGCTTTGCAACCGTCTGGCAGCCGTTGAGGGATTTGAGTGCACACTAAGTATTGCTGTGTCATCCGCAAATGTTGAAGTAACGAGATTTTCATTAGTGGGCAAGTCACTTGTGAATATTAAATATAGAATGGGTCCCAAAACACTACCTTGTGGAACTGCGGCGAAGATTGGATAGCTTTCAGTGGTATAACTTTTTTGCCTTACTCGAAACTTTCTTCCCGTTAGAAAGTTCTCTAAAATAAGGCTTGTACGGAAGTGTACGTTTATTTTAAATAATAGTCCTTCTGACCATACCTTGTCGAAAGCTTGTGCTACGTCTAAGAACAATGCGGTGCAATACTTTTTGGTTTCAAAACCCGACCGTATTTGGGTTACTATTCTATGCACTTGCTCTATCGTACCATGTTTCTCCCTAAATCCTTATGTGTCTAGGATGGGCTGCATTTTTTTCAGCAACAACTTTTCGAATAGTTTGGAAAATATTGAAATTAAGCTAATTGGCCTGTAAGAGTTTAACAGGCAGGCCCGACGAGAGGGGGGGCTGAGGGGGTCAATTGCCCCGGGCCCGGGCTTTAGAGGGCCCGGGAATCTCAAAATGATATCCAAGTTTTTGCTACAGAAAATAAACAAACAACACCTTTAATCACCTTTCGTAGATAGCAATCATTTTAAATTTCAACAAATTTTATAAATCTCTTAACTTGTCTGCATCCCACTTAAGGAATTGTTGGTTTTTGGCGTCGACTTTGCAGCATAAATTTGAATTCGTTTTCTGTTGCAACAGAAAAATTCGGTATGATGCAAATTCTTATACAGCGATATGGGTATTTCCTGGGCGTTTCGGACGGTATGTTCGCACGATTTTTTGAACTTTTGAGGCAGAAATATCGCGAAATATTGTATCGTTTTATGATAAAAGGAAAGATTTAGGTCACAGCTTATGACTAAAGTATGTTACCGACAGAAATTTAGTTTAATGCCTCTGTGTAAGCCACTTAAACTGCGTTCCGGACGCTACAAAAACACGTCCATATTATAAAAGTAGCTAAAACAGAGGCATTAAACTAAATTTCTGTCGCTAACATACTTTAATCATTATCTGTGGCGTAAATCTTTCCCTTTATCATAAAGCTATACAATATTTCGCGATATTTCTGCCTCAAAAGTTCAAAAAATCGTGCGAACATACCGTCCGAAACGCCCAGGAAATGCTAATATACATATGTACGTGTATGTATGTATGTAAACAGCGATACGCCGAAAACAAACAAAGCTTGCGAAGCTAAAATTTGCTTTGGTGCTTCGTACAGTTGAATTCGATATTTGTATTCCAATTTAAAGAAATTTATTTCATACAAATAAAGCAATATGTATTTAAACAGAATTCATTCAGACCTATGGTCCCTTGGACAATATTACTCAGTATGACCCATGGATTCGGAAACTGGATGTGCCTTTTGACAATACATTTGACCCACCCTAATATGTATATTTCTATGTAAACATATTTACTTGATCTGTATTAATGTATAGATTAGGGCCTTATTTTGCAAAACGCAACGCGACGCAACGAGTCACCCAGAGTCACTTTTTGTCGTGTTCGTATTTTGTATCTCTTTAGGTGACTGAAAGTGACTGTAAGTGACTCGAAGTGAATGTGTTACGTTTTCTGGTGAGTATGTTACGTTTTTGGTATTTTATAGAACGCAAAGTGACGAAAACGCTCACTTTAACTGTCAAAAGAGTCACTTCCTTTTGTTCGAGTGAGCATTCGATATGGTTTAATTTGCAACGGCTAAAATTAGCCAATTAAAAAAAAAACGGGGTATCAATCGACACGTTTCAATCTCGCGAACCCGAATATGATGCTGAACTATTTTTTTATTTGATTTAAATAATAAGTTATCAATAAAAACGTTTTAACTTTTGTCTTGCTTCTTGAACACACGCGAACACACAAATGCATTTTTTAACATTGGATAACACGTACATATATTTATTTATTTATTTATTTCAATTTCAATTCAATTATTTATATTTTATTCAAAAAAACAAACTAAACAAAACATGTATTTACACACAATGTCAACAAATACTTTTTTTTATTTTTGTTGACTTCCCATTAAACACTGAAAAAGAAATTCTAAAACGTTGAGAAAATATTGTTTCTAAATTTGAGAATCAGCATATAGATATGTATATAATTTGAAAATAAACATATTTTCAAGTGTTCATGAAACATTGTTTATCAGTTTTAGAATAACTTACAACACATTTGAAAAAAAAATTGTTTCGCATTTTGTACCATTTCACGAATTTCATCATGTCAAGGTTTCAAGGAACGAAGAAATTTTGTACCTATGTTTGCAAATTTCAATCAGCGTTCGTTGTTTTACGTGAGCAGTCTCTTAACGGTTGAAATTATGATGGTTGAAAATGATTGTGTGTAATAATGATTCCGTATTTCTTACTCTTATTTTATTTGTTTGTTGCTTTTTGTGAAGTTACACAAACTTTATTAAAAACATAGTTTGTTTCTCATATGTATGTACATATGTATGCATATTATGACTGTACAAAAGGCACAGGCGAAATTCACCCGCACGGGTAAATGAAAAACATCACATCAGAGTACAAATATGTAATACATATCGTCGTACCATATGAAAACTAACATACGTTTTTTTGTGACTGACGAAAAGTAACAAGTTCGACTTTTGGCTGACGAAAAATAACAAGTTCGACTTTTGGCCGACGAAAAATAACAAAATCGACTTTTGGCTGACGAAAACTATCAATTTTGTTTAAACAACAACAATTTCAATGTAAAAACAGTATATAATTACTGATACTTTTCGTCAGCCAAAAGTCGATTTTATTATTTTTCGTCGGCCAAAAGTCGAACTTGTTATTTTTCGTCAGCCAAAAGTCGAACTTGCTACTTTTCGTACACAATTTTTTTATTGATAGCTTTCGCCAGAAATTTTAAATATGCTAGTTTTCGTATGGTACGACGATATGTACATATTAGACCTCTCGATTTTTTTTTAACATGTTCGTGTAGCCTGAACAATTGTTGTTCAAATGCTCGAACAGTTGTTTGTTTGTTTGTTTATTACCCGTATGTTTGTACGGGCATTTGAACAATTCGGGTATTTTGAAATTTTTTTCTTTTGTTTATTATTTTTTTTTTATATGTAGTTTTTTTATTTTTGCTTTTCCCATACACATTTTTTTGTTTGTAAGCTCGAATGTTCGAATGTTTTTACGGGCATTTGAACAACATACGGGCTTCAAACAAAAATGATTAGATCGAATTGCTCGATACCCGGGTATCTAGGGCTCTAATACATACATCTATTTATTCCATTCCATTTCTGCGCTCATAACACAAATTCTCTCACTATCCCTCAATTTTTCTGTACTCTAGAGTACAAATATGTAATACATACATACATCTATTGATTGCATTCCCTTCCGTACCAACTTTGAAATTGGAGAAAATGAAATCTATCAAATTGAGAATCAGCCCGAAATCCCATACTAAAAATGTGCCTCAAATGAACCTCAAATTGAAAATGAAAAAAAAAAATGTTTATTGGGTTGCAAGCTGCCAATTTTCCAGGGTTAACCAATCAATAAAACAGTTCGACTAAAAAAAAACACACCAAAAAT
The DNA here is from genome assembly GCA_960531455.1 of Urophora cardui. Lineage (NCBI taxonomy): Eukaryota > Metazoa > Arthropoda > Insecta > Diptera > Tephritidae > Urophora > Urophora cardui. The sequence continues at coordinate 108,427,540 of OY482672.1, forward strand.
TACTAAGGAAGTGAAGAAAACCAGAAAAGTGGTAAATAGGCTACGTAAAGCGTTTGACAATCGTCGTGACTACGCAACGGAGCGAACGAAAAAACGTAAAAGCTTATAAAATACCAACTTTTAGGTGAAGGTGAAAGTGAGTGAACGTGAGTGACTGCGACGCAACGAGTCACGGCGTTTTGTAAAATAAGGGCGTAAATTAAAGTTCGTAACCAGACTTGGGCATTATTCGAATAAATTTTTATTTAGATAATTATTCTGAGGTTTATTCGTTATTTCAAATAATAAATAAAAACTCAGGGTACAACAAAAAAAACAACTGAGTAATAGTAAAAAAAAACTTTGTAAATTTTTTTTGTTTGTATGTTTGTTTGTTCTTACATATGTAAATGAAAATTATCTATTATTCGAATAATTTTTTGTTTGAATAAACGAAATTATTTATTATTCAAATAAAAATAAAAAAAATTTATTTCTTAATTCTTATTCGAATAAATTTTGCCCAACTGTGTTCGTAACTATATATTCATTGAATTTTGATTTTGAGAATTTGTTCATTTAGTATAGGGGCCCGTAGTTATTTTGACCCCGGGCCCGGATTTTCTCTCGGCGGCCCTGTTAACAGGGTTGGGTTTTTGCCTGGTTTTGGAATCATTATGATTTCGGAAAGTTTCCAAGATTCAGGAAAGTAGTTTAGGCGCAAGAGACTATTGAAAACGTGTAATAATAACTTAGTAGCAACTGGAGGGAGTTATTTTACCATTTCACCGGTTATTCTGTCGTGTCCGGGTGCCTTATTTTTCTGAATTTCGTTACACATACACTATTCAGGTCATTTATGTTGAATTGGAGACAGGATGTTGGTAAGCGAAGGGCATGTTCTGGGAGGATATTACTCCCTGGATTAGGAGTAAATACACGCGAAAGGCTGCAAATGCGATTCCTTTTTCCTGCTCACTTCGAGCAAGGTCACCGTTTTCGATTCGTACTGGAGGGTCCTACAAAACTGGCCTTTTGAAAGTTTTCAGTGCCCGCCACAATGAGTAGTCTGTAGAAGATGTGGCTGTCAAGGTCTTAATTCTGTGAAAATATGCTTCTTTTTATACTCAGCTGTACTAGTACACAGAGTATTATAGTTTTAATCACATAACGGTGGATTGTAACAGAACAAAATAATCGAGATAGATATAGACTTATATATATCAAAATGATCAGGGCGAAAAGAGAAATCAATTGAGCCATGTCCGTCCGTCGGTCCGTCCGTCTGTAAACACTCTAACTCGCGCAAAAATTGAGATATTTTGATGAAATTTGAAATGCAAGTTGCTATCGAGACTGGGACGGTTGGTATTGAAAATGGGCGAAATCGGACCATGACCACGTCCACTTGTCTTATATAGAAAAAATTGGAAATTTGGTATCTCAGCCCCTAATATAGCTGGAGCGATGAAATTTCACCCACATGTTGGGCTCAGGCCTCTATGAAGAAATTTGATCAAATTTTGCAAAATGGGCGGTGCCACGCCCACTTATTAAGGGTCAAACATTGAAAGTTTTATATATCATAACTCAGAAACCGTTGAAGATATATCGATGAAATTTGGTATGCGTGATTTACTTACTTAGGCAAATGTTTGGACGGAAAATAGTTAAAATCGGTTGACGGCCACGCCCACTTTTGTATATATGTATTATAAAGCGACCTAATAAAAACATTTTAAGCGATATCTCTGTCAAATATAAAGATATATCATTGAAATTTTATGGCAGGAGTCCAACTACGGACATAAAACAAAAAACATAAAAATTTTGGAAAATGGGCGTGGCACCGCCTCTTTTTAGAAGCAGGAATATACGAGATTTCTGAGTCCATAACTCGACAAATAATTGATATATAATTACGAAACTTGGTGTGTACACTTCTATTACTTGTGGTAATTCATGTTCTAAATTTAGCGAAATCGGGTGACGACAACGCCCACTTTTATATGTGTGTATTATAAAGCGACCCAATAAAAACATGTTAGCGATATCTTCGTCAAATATAAAGATAATTCATTGAAATTTTGTGGCATAAGTTCCTATATTGAGTGAATTCATGGTCTTGTTAAGATTGTTTATAATAGGAGGTTTTGGTTCCTAATTAATTCTTGCATCATATTTTGCATTGATTTCATTTGATCTTGCATAATTTGCACAAAACTGTTTGTTTTTTTTCCAAGTTTGTAGGTGGAGTGGGAGTCTCCTGCGTTTCAGGCTCCTCTATACCTTTGAGGGCTTGGGAATATGTCCTGAGATGGTTCTCACGAAAATTATATTGACCGTATTTGGAACATTTTGGGGTTTTGGAACTAGTTGAGTCTTTGGGGTCAAGGCGGCGCTAGTGTTTTTCTTAGTACTCTTCCTTTAAGGAAGTACTAGAGGTTAACCGCGGGTTTCACACCACGTGCTTTCAAAAATATTAGCATAATGAGTTTGTTCTAAAAAGTTACACAGAAAAGATATCATTACTGACGTCGAAGATAGTTTTCTTATATTTTTTTGTCCGTTGAGTATATAATTATCTCATATCCCCTCACACAAATTTTCAGTACCCTACTAAGATGTTTCCAGAGACATTCGCTGTGAAAGCTTCAGTTTCTATGCTTTAAAAAGACCCAGCGTTTTTACCCTTTTAATACATAGTTATCTCACATGCCCTCACGCCAGCTTTTAGTACCCTACTACAAATATTTTCAGAGATGTTGGCTGTGAAAGTTTCAGTTTGTATGGAAGGTGCCCATCCCTGCTTTTCCAAGACCTAGCGGTTTTAGCCTTTTAATACATAGTTATCTCACATGCCCTCACAGCAGTTTTCAGTACCCTACTACAAATATTTCCAGAGATATTCGCTGTGAAAGTTTCAGTTTGTATGGAAGGTGCCCATATCTGCTTTACCAAGATCTAGCGTTTTTATCCGTTGAGTACGTAATTATCTCATATGCCCCCACACCAATTTTCAGTACCCTACTATCAGGCGCGGATCCAGCATTTCGGCAAGGGGGGGGGGCGGGGGGGGGTTTGAAAATTTCTTTTTTTGGAAGATGTTTTTTAAGGGCAGACGCTGCACATACATAGGTAGATTTTACGAATTTATGCGGCCAAAATTGAAAATTTTAAAATTGGTGCAAATACAAAATCCAAAATCGCTCTACTTTTATAATAGACCGGGCGATAATAAACCGGTTTTCTCGGCTTTTATAGATAACGGGGGTGTCCCTGCCGCTAGTCGAAACTTATTATTCTCCCACTTTTCGATTTTTTATTTTTTACGTATTTTAAGTAACCCATTTTTAAACGTCAATATTTTCAGTTTTAAGACAGTTATCAAAGTAAACATCATGGATTCGAGTGCTTCAGGTAAATATCATTATTTATTGAAGAAATTGTCAACCTAGCATAATAAAAGACCAACCATTTTGAAGCTTTTAAGCATATTGGCCTTTCTTGAAAAAATATTGTTAATTTTTTAATTCAAAAGCATTTTAGTTATATTATCGCCTCCGATCGATTACCCGTCAATTTCTATACGGAAAAATGCAAAGCCAGAAATTATCAACAATGGATTAAAAATTGGCCTATTTGGAAAATTACCTGCTCTCATATTTTTAGTATTTCCAATTTTTCAAAGTCAAGGAAATACTTATCATAAAAAGGGGCTAAGAATCCTAAAGCTACATTTTTTAGAAGAGTTTTGAGTATGCAATTTTGCAGCTCATTCAATTTTAATATAACAATATGCAACATTCAACTTTTTGAAAATTTTCATTGGCTTCTCGGAAATTTTAATTGGAACGGTCTCACCCTACACCCTACAGAAAAAAACTTCTAAAATTTACGGAATTTTTCACAGCATTGAGAATTTTACTTTTTACACTAAAATTGGTTGGCTACATAATATTATACTTAGAAATCTCCTCAAAATCTTTTATAAATTATGGCCTTGCTTTGAAATTTTTAATCCACTTTCAGAAATTTCTACGATTTTTCAGATTTTTTCCATAAGCTCAGAAATCCTGCTTAAAACGATTTTTATTGAAAAATTTTCTATATTTTTAAACTAAAATAAGAAAGTAAAATTTTCGACAGAACTCTTTGAAATAAATTTAAAAACTTTGGCGTATGATTTTTTTTTGAGTCACTGTATATATTTTTCAATAAAATCGACTTTTAACTCAAAATATTAAAATTTTGCATTAAACAAGCAATTTGGAATAGATGTAGACCAGGGCTGCTCAACGCTCTCGTATTGAAAGTACAAAACTCAATACATCTACAAATTTTGTATATGCACTGAAAAATATCTTCGCTCATTTAAATTTTTTTATGAATTCCAATAAAATATTATTTTAGAATTTATTTTCAAATGGTAGTAAGGTAAATGTACATAATTCCGTGATACTAAGGACTTTTCTGAATTGCAGGATTTTTGGAGCTTAAACTATAGACCGCAAACTGAAAAATAAATATGTTACAAATAAATTGATGCATTGAGGCTCATTTTCAATTGCTAAAAAATTAAAATAACTATAATTACTATTTATTTTAATTAAAATTTGATGTACATGCAAATGTCCCTAATTCCGTGACAAAAATTGTCTCATGTCCCTAATTCCGTGAATAAATGTACCTAATTCCGGCCTTGTAACAAAATGCACAGAAATAATTTTTCAAATCAATATATTACATATTAGATTTAAATAGTTAATTTATTATTTATATGAAATTGAAATTTGTGTTTTTAACAAAATAAATTTAAATAAAGAAAAAAAATTATTAAAAATTAAATTTTTTTCTTTATAAAAATTCAGATACTTATTAAAAAAGGGCAAAATAATAATAAAATTAAATATCATTAACATTTTTTTAATGTTAAAGAATTACATTTAGATACGAACTTAAACGAAAGACAAAGAAAGTACAAAAAAAAAACACAACGTAAATCTGCGAAATATCACGGAATAAGGAACAGTATGAAGACCCTAATTCCGTGATAGTACCGCCAGTCATTTATAAGTTGAATATTAGCAAATAGGTTCAAAAATGTGTATCACGGAATTAGGTCAAGAAATTCTCTAGGATTTTATTTAACGGAAAAATGTTTTATTACCATTCGTTCTTTTCAAAAAAGCTATTTAAGAGAAGAAAGAATTAAGTACTAAAATTTCCTAATTCCGTGATAGTCACGGAATTATGTACATGGGAAAATGAAAGATGTCTCTAATTCCGTGATAAAGAAAATTTACTTTTAAGAAAAAAATAACTATTGAAATAATAATAAATTGTACAAAAACAAATGCCAGATGCCTATTGAATCATAAAATATAATAATATTGATAAAAATCTTAACCAGTAAATTTTTATAGCCTTAAGAAAATAGTCGATGCTCCTTAACCATTCGCTTAAGAAATTTGCTGTATTATGCTAATTTTCTGACCTGTCAGTTTTAAAGTGGTTTTATTAAATCAGTAAGCTCTAAAATTACAATAAAATTAAAAATTAATATACTTTGAAGTTAAAATAATATGATATAATATTTTATTTGATTAAATATTGTACCAATTCCTTATTTTAACGAATATAAACGATTATCACGGAATAATGTACTATCACCGAAATATGTACACTTACCTTATCACATACATACAAATTTTTTTTATTTTTTATATGAAAATTTTTTGAATACAAATTTTTTACAGTGCTTTCATTTTTTGAATTTTTTTTCATTACACATTTGTTATTGTAAATTTCGATTTCTTACGGCAGTGCTCGAGCTCCTATACAAAGTGCCTTTGCTCTGCACATTCAATATGAATCATAGGCACATACATACATATCAAATTTTTTAATATCTAAAATATTTTTGGCCACATAAAACTTGAAAATCTACCTATGTGCGCTGGTGAAAATATGGACTAATACCACCTACTATTATTATTCTATATACTAGTTGCGCCATTTCCCGCACCTTAAAAACACCAAACTCAAAACCCTCCAAATTAACAATATGTATGTCATCACGTAAAGTGCAGGAGATTTCAATTGAAGTTCTAAATAACATGTATAACGTATGTATGAATATTTTTGCATTGGTACGTGCGAATGAGTATCGTATGGTATTGGTGGCAAATTGATCATCAATTTCACTTACCCTTGCATTTAAAGCCAAAATAAATAAGAATATATGTATGTAGTACTTTTTGGTTATATTTATATTTTTAATAGAATTTTTACTTTATTGAAGTTCTAGTGTTTATATACTAAAATTTTTAAAAGATTAATTTAAACAAGAATTGCGAAATGCCTCTGAAAAAGGCAATTTCTCCAACGATTCAGACATTTCTGACCAAATTAATTCTGTACAATCCCGATAAAAATAGGGATAAGAAAGAAAAGAAAATAAATTTGCGATTTGGCAATTTGCGAATAGCATTTGACAAATTTGATTTTATGCACGTGCGTCCAAAGGTACCTACATGAACTTTTTTCGCATGTAGGTACATATTTTGGATGTTATGTGGTCCAACCATTACTTTTGGAATGATAGAGTTTTCCTTGATCAGTTTGGGAAATTTGGGCGCAGAATCTATAAAGGCATTAATTTGGGATCTATGATAAACCACAAGGGGGGGTTTGAACCCCCAAACCCCCCCGTGGATCCGCCACTGCCTACTATAAATATTTCAAGAGATTTTCGATGTGAAAATTTTAGTTTGTATGGGAGGTGCCCATCCCTGCTTTACCAAGACCTAGTGTTTTTATCCGTTGAGTAGGTAATTATCTCATATGCCCTCATACCAATTTTCAATACCTTACTACAGATATTTCAAGAGATATTCGCTGTGAAAGTTCCAGTTTATATGGGAGGAAAGTGGCCATACCTGCTTTACCAATACCTAAATTGTTTATCCGTTGAGTATATAATTATGTATTCTTCCTTCACACAAATTTTCATTCTTCTAGTACAAATATTTCAAGAGATATTACGAATAAAATTAAAATTTTGTATGGGAGGTGCCCATCCGTTTGTGTGTTTCTTCCACCGAGATACGAGGTGCAGAAGGTACCGTAGGTTGTATATGGGATGTACATCTCCCTTCTTTAAGAGTTGGAACTCGGGTTCTATTTCTACTCGAAACATTGGCTGTAGTATGTTCGATTAATTTTTTATATTAAGACTGTTCGGCACACTGATAATTTGTACAATTTGTACAAATTTTCCTGAAATTTTGTCGAAAGGTGTTCGGCACTGCAAGGAGAAAGCGCATTTTTACATTTGATTTGCAGAGAAAGTTGCAAGTTTTTGTGGAGTCTTTTTGACTCAGTAGAGATTTGCAACGTGCCGAACAGAACTATTGTGTACATATTGTACTTTAGACCATTCTTCTTTTAAAGCATTCTCAATTTCAATGGGATTCACTGAACTTTCTATTCATTTCAACACAACTGACAAGCCGCGGCTACTCTTTAATGGGAACTAGGAGTTCCCGCTACTGTCGCAAATTGACAGTTTTCTAGTAGTTTAGCTACTACAGAATGCAAAAACATTTTTAACTTTATGATATTTACCTCAGTGAAATAGTTATATGGCATGGAATAATATTTTATAAAAATTATAAAAAACTAAAGCTATATTTTTTTAAATATTATTTTTTACATATATGACTAGATATGAACTAATACAATAGCAAATCAATTTGTCTTTATTTACTGGTGATTTTAGTTTAATTTTTATTTAATTTTCCCTTAGGAAAAAATTATATGTGCGTCAAACGATTTTTAACATGTATGTGGCTAGATAACAATATTTTATAAATTCTAATAATTTATATGCTTCCATTTCTTCGACTGAACCTGGGTCAATCTCCTTGGCATGGACTCTACCAATTTTTGTAAGGTTTGGATGCTTATTTCATCCCATTCCTTTACCAACGTTTCTTTAAGCTGTTTCATGGTCTGAAACTGTCTACCATTCTTATAAACCTTAGCCGAGGGTATTCCCCATAGGTCCTCAATGGGGTTGAGGTCAGGACTGATGGCTGGCCAATCCAACAAAGGGATGTTTCTGGACGAAAAAAACTCTTTTGTTGTACGAGCGGTGTGGATTGGGGCGTTGTCCTGTTGAAATATCCACTCATTTCCATAAACTTCTTCAGCAAATTGAGTAAGGACATTGCCCAATAACTCAATGTACATTTGGGAATTGGTTTTGCATGGGATGAAACAGAGTGGAGATTTTCCAGCATACCCAAAAGCCCCCCAAACCATTAACGAGCCGCCACCATGGTTTCGCTTAAGACGATTCTGCCTCGGGTGTCTTAAATCGCGCCAATATTTTTGACAGCCATCGGGACCATCCAAATTAACCTTTTTCTCATCGCTGAATATAACTTCTTGGATCTTTGTATCCCAGCTCTTATATTTATCGGCGAAGGCCAAACGGGATGTCATATGTCTTTTTAAAAGCATAGGTTGAGATACTCGCGCAGTATATAATTTTCAACAAATCACTGGAGGCAGGCATATTTATTGATGCTTGGAAAGTTACCTCTATCACTCCTATTTTCAAGAAAGGTAACAAGAACAACGTTGCCAATTATCGCCCAATTGCCAAACTGTCGACAGTCTCTAAACTGTTTGAATTTATAGTTAAGCAAAAAGTATATTTCGCAGTTAAACGCTTAATATCAGATAACCAACATGGTTTTATGTCGGGCAGATCTACTGTGACAAATCTTACAATTTTCTCTGAGTTTTGTCTGTCGGCTTTCAATAATCGTGAGCAAGTCGACGCTGTTTATACAGACTTCTCAAAGGCGTTCGACAAAATCAGCCATCCAATATTAATTTCTAAGCTAGAACGGTTAGGATTTCATTCCATTTTCCTTGCTTGGCTCAAATCTTATCTCGATTCACGCTTGTGCAACGTCGTTGTGGATAATGCAGCTTCCCGAGCTTTTATGGCCACGTCTGGTGTTCCGCAGGGAAGTATCTTAGGTCCCATGTTATTCATTTTATTTATAAATGATATTTCGGGTTGCTTCAATTACTCGAAATTCCTTTTATACGCAGATGACTTAAAAGTCTTCATGAGTATTTCAAGTGTGTTAGATTCTACCAAACTTCAATCTGACCTTAATAATGTTGCTAACTGGTGTAGCAAAAATCAACTGCATTTAAATTTAAAGAAGTGTTTTCATGTTTCTTTCAGTAAATCTCGTTCTTTGGTTCCTACATCATACTTATCGATGGCTCTTTACTGAGCACCGTGGATGAAATTTCTGATCTTGGTGTTGTATTTGACTCCAAATTCTTATTTCATAGCCACATGAACTGTACTCTTGCAAAATCATATTCTATGCTCTCTTTCCTCCGTCGATTTAGTTCTGAATTCTCTGACCCCTATACCTTGAAACTTCTCTATACTGCATTTGTACGTTCTAAGTTAGAATATGCTATCTTCATCTGGCGGCCATATTTCGACTGTCACATCCGGAGGCTTGAGCGAGTTCAAAAAACTTTTCTTCGTTTCGCTTCTAACTCTCCTATATACAGAACGCTTAGGGATTATAATTCCATCATGAATTCCACTACTCTCGATTTCTCTATGCCTAAATCTAAATTTAAACTTTTGCTAAATGAATTATTTACTTAGGTTATTTGATTATACTTTCTTTTTAAATAGTATAGTCGTTAATAATTTTGGATTTCTAGTTTTAAGTCAATAATAAAGTTTAATCTTTGACTGGGTCCTTTCAGGCCCAAGTGCCCTTTTTGGTACGCTTACCCCTTACTGGGTATTTTTAACTACATTTTATATTTATTCAATTTCATTAAACTTCGCAGAATTCTATCTTAGTTTGGGTCCTTTCTGGCCCAATGTGCCCTTTATGACACGCTCGCCAACTACATGGTATTTTTTATTTTTTGTATATTTGTTTATTGAATTAAAATATGTAAATAATGTCATTATACCTTTGTACAACCTTCTATCTAGTCTGTAAGATTCTTGTAATCATAGACTTAAATAAATAAATAAATAAATAAATAAATATGTGACATTTTTGTTTTGGGATAATATTTGGTGGACTCGTCTCCTTGTTATAATAATAATATACAATGGCGCTATTATAACTCTGACGTGTTTTATGGCCGAGCTTCTCCCAATTCGAGGTGTGCTCCTTTTCGTTTTTCCTACTAATTGGGTGGACCTACAGTTTTATGCCGGCTCCGAACGGCGAATGCATTTTTTGTGAGAAGCTTTTTCATGGCAGAATTACAATCGGAGGGTATGCCGCACAGTGCTTCGTCCCATAGACAAAATTAAGATAAAATAAACTGCGTAATTTATTCAAGTAATATATATTTTTGTGAAGCTAACATATCACCTGGAATAAATGTATAAGTAGAATTTAAAATCTCATGCTTTTGTTGCCAATAGAGGTCGCTAAAATCAGTACAATTTTGAGGCAAAACTGTTTTAAGGTAATACAATTTTTAGTGTGTTACAAAAAAAATTGCCAAAAATTCATTTTAAATCGTATTACTCTGAAACTTGCCACATTTGCTTACCATTATATGCCCTAATAGCTGAAATAACTTTTGATAAATGATTTATTTCAGAAAGGTGACTAGTTCCATCGAAACATTTGCGACTTTTTTATTGGAGTTCAAAAAATTACTAAAGTTTGGTGGAGTCAAACAAAAAAATAAAAAAAAACGACTATTTTTTTATTCGCGAATTTGGTTAACTTTGAAGTGTGCTAGTAGAATCTGTAAAAAAATTGCATTGTTTTTTGCCGGAAATGTAGAAATTGTACGATTTTGTAAAGCCATATTTTTAAAATTTTAAAAAATTTTGCAGAACCTTATATATATGGTATGGAAAAAATTTAGAAAAATTAATGTATAGAACTATTTTTTCTCCCATGCTATAGGAAATTAGCCTAATTATGCTAAAATATACAGTTTTTATTAATATGTGACAAATACTAACAAAAAAACATACATGTAATACTAACTTTTTTAGGTGAGACACATAAAATTTTACAAAGTTTGACAAAATTTAAAAAAAAAAACAAGAAAAAACGACTATTTTTTTATTTTAATTTTCGATTCTATGCTGGGAGGTCTTGCTACCAAAAAAAAAAAAATTTCAAAAATTATGCCGGAAATCGCTAATTTAGTACTTTATTTAACACCCCAAAAATTTTATTTTTTACACGGAAAAATTTTATAATAAAAAATTGTTTCTATGTTAACTCTAATAATATCGCGCTTTTAAAAGTTACAATTTGATATGTGCCAAAACCATATTGACATTTTGCAATAAAATAGTGCATTAAACTATAACAACCAACATATTTTCTGAACAAATTTAAGAGTAATTTTCTTTATAACCATTTTTTTCCAATAATTAACGGGAGTAGTCAATCCTTGATTTTAAAACGGTAATTATATATGTTACAGTTAGTTTTTAATGTATTGTGATGACACGTTAAGCTAAAAATTACTTTTTGTAAAAAAGGATATATGGGAGGTAGCCATGTCCTTGGACATAAAAGGACAAAACTTACCACCTAGTTTAAAGACATAATTCTATAAATATATACCAAATTTCATTTCATTCTGTTTGAAATTGAAGTTGATATCACAATTTTAAAATTAAGGATATATGGGAGGTAGTTACATATATCCTTTCACATAAAAGAACGAAACTTATAACCTAGTTTAAAAGCATAATTCTATAAATATATACCAAATTTGATTTCATTCTGATTGAAATTGAAGCTGAAATCACAACTTTAAAATCAAGGACATATGGGAGGTAGTCATGTCCTTGCATCGATTTAGTCAAAACTTCGTTTTTTTCTTATCTCTAGTATTTTATGTCTGTACACAAAATAATTATGTGCAAAAACTCGGTATTTTTTTTTAATGGGTACCCGTTACAAAAAAACCGATTACTTTTTTAAAATTAGAGTAATATATACACTTCAGATATAAAGTTTCAATAAATTCTGGCAACTCCTTCATGTTTTCGTAAACACCACAATCAGCAATAATTATGCCTTATTTGTCTTTCATATAGTAATGTAAAAAAAATCGGTGTTTTTTTAATGGGTACCCGATACCGAAAAATCAATTTATTTTTTGAAATTAGCATGGCTTAGTCCTTTTAGGTGTAAAGTTTCAACAAGTTCTGAATACTATTTCGGTTTTTATAAACATATGTTTACGATGATTATGAGTTATTTTACCTTTTTTAAAAAATTGTTTTTAATTAAATGGTAACAGATGCTGAAAAACGGATCTTTTTTCTGAAATTGGCGTGATATAGGCCTTTCAGGTGTAAAGTTTCAGCCCATTCTGATGACTGCTTCCACTTATATGACCACATGTTCACAATGACTATTTTCATATAAAAATGCAAGAAAAACTCGGTTTTCTCGAAATGAGTAACCGGTACAGAAAACCCGATTTCATTTTTGAAATTAGCGTAGCATAATACTTCTAGGTGTGAAGTTCCAGCCAATTCTGACCACTCCTTCTATTTTTGTCCATCATTTGTATGGAGTCGCAGCACTGTGTGCCGCCCACTGCCGAGAGGTGACCGCTGCTCTTAAAAAACCCCATAATTGGATTTTTACTAATTAGAAAAATGTTTTTTGGTGTTTGCTCGGACTGTGGTTTGAACCCGAGACCTCTGGCATAGCAGGCGAGCACTCTACCCACTGCACCACAGCGTCTCCTTGTTACCTTAAGATTAAGATGGGCTTGAATTTCACTGCAACTCATACCTTTTTCAACAGCTAGACGCCGAATTATTCGCTTACAACGTTCATCAATCTCTGATTTTCTGCCACTGCGTTTGGTAGTTCCATATTTTTCCGGGTTTCTTAGGAAATTAGTAATCGTATTTCTATGGCGTCCCAATTTCGTTGCAATTTCGACCAATGGCACACCACCATCCCTTTGTCCAATTATAAAACCGCGCTCTGTTTCTGTCAAGGTGGATCCGCGTGGCATTTTTTCTAAAAGTTGGAAATCACTCAATATCCGTTTGCAAAAAAATTTATATTTGCTTCACTTGCGATTTGTATGAATAAAGTTATTTTATCTTACTTATTGACATTTGAAGCAGGCAAAATGCGTTTTGCACATATAAATTTTTCCTAAGAAAGGTGGCATATACCACAAGTTTTTATATACCGTATACATTATCAGCGGATTAAAACTAATCATTATATACAGTTTGTCAATTAATTCTTTGCAAAATGAAAACAGTTCAGAAATTTGTTTTCATACTGGTATTTGGTCAACTAAGCTCAACTTTTTAATTTTTTTAAATGCTAATATTAAGTTAAATATGTTTACAACATTTAGGACCAAAAAGATCCAAAACTTAAAGCATAGAAAGAACAGAAAAAACAAAAGTTCAAAAAATTATAAAAAACATTTTGTCAATTAATTCTTTGCAATTTTTTCATATGTGGCAGAAACTGAAAAAAAAGCAGACCGGATCGTTGAAATTTTGGTGTGACGGCCACTAGCCTCAACCACACATTGTAGACGAAGGGTTATGGAATAAATCAAGTCCTTCAGCCCATAAATTTAGCGTATTTTATGCCACTCTTCCTGAATGGCATTAGTTACAACATTTTTCGCTAGTAGACCTTGGTTTTCTGCCCCCTTATTTCAAGAAAGGCCAACATTTTTTGATTGGGCTTAAGCTAGGACTTTGGGCAGGTGCAATTATGCAGTACCAAAGTCCTGCACAGGAACGATTTATATTTAGGATCGTTGTTCAGGTACAGCTTTTACTTGAATTTATTGGCACTTTTTGGTTAAAAAATGCAATTTTGCATTGCGATTCTCGACTACTCGTGTCAAGCTAAAACTCCTTCGTCATCAGGTCATTAAAAATCCGCAGTCCGCCTTCACCCTTTTTAGAATAACGAACTCGACATTATTGCAGACAATTTTCGAAACATCACATCTGGTCTAATATTCTTCTGTAGCAGAGCTGTGTTGGTCGGTCTCGAATTTTTTCTGTGTCCATCGCGATGCATCGTGCGTATTTTTGTTTCATCCCGAAAAAGAACACCAATTTTTTTTTGCACAGCTCTGCTACAGAAGAATATTAGACCAGATGTGATGTTTCGAAAATTGTCTGCAATAATGTCGAGTTCGTTATTCTAAAAAGGGTGAAGGCGGACTGCGGATTTTTAATGACCTGATGACGAAGGAGTTTTAGCTTGACACGAGTAGTCGAGAATCGCATTGCAAAATTGCATTTTTTAACCAAAAAGCGCCAATAAATTCAAGTAAAAGCTGTACCTGAACAACGATCCTAAATATAAATCGTTCCTGGTACTTTGGTACTGCATAATTGCACCAAAGCAATTTATGCACCTGCCTAAAGTCCTAGCTTAAACCCAATCAAAAAATTTTGGCCTTTCTTGAAATAACGAGGCAGAAAACCAAGGTCTACTAGCGAAAAATGTTGTAACTAATGCCATTCAGGAAGAATGGCATAAAATACGCTAAATTTATGGGCTGAAGGACTTGATTTATTCCATAACCCTTCGTCTACAATGTGTGGTTGAGGCTAGTGGCCGTCACACCAAAATTTCAACGATCCGGTCTGCTTTTTTTCAGTTTCTGTCACATATGAAAAAATTGCAAAGAATTAATTGACAAAATGTTTTTTATAATTTTTTGAACTTTTGTTTTTCTGTTCTTTCTATGCTTTAAGTTTTGGATCTTTTTGGTCCTAAATGTTGTAAACATATTTAACTTAATATTAGCATTTAAAAAAAAATTAAAAAGTTAAGCTTAGTTGACCAAATACCAGTATGAAAACAAATTTCTGAACTGTTTTCATTTTGCAAAGAATTAATTGACAAACTGTATAAACGAATTACCAAATATGTAATATAATACTAAATAGTATCGCCGGTGGTCGAAATTCGACCATGCAATTTATTTTTTCAACTGTATGTATTGGTACAAAAATTATTCCTTTTCGCGGAGATAAGCAACACTTTCCAAATTCCAGTTGTACCGCAACACTGATTTGCCCTTTTGATCACGGTCCGACGCGAAATCATGGTCGAAATCAAGGCAGATCTAGGAAGGTAGGCCCGGTGGTGAGTAGGCATGGGTAACACTGCGCTGCGCGGCGCAATTGCGCTAACACCAACCCTGGCGTTATTGCGCTAACTCCGATTTGGGAAATGCGCCAACTCAATACAGCGCCAGCTCAATATAGCGCCAACCCAATATAGCGCCAACTCAATATTGCGCCAACTCAATTTTGTAATATAAAACCGACTCAATTTCGTGCGCTAACACCAGCTCCAATATAGCGCTAGTGTAAAATGGCGCAACCACAACGCCAATAACAGCACCATAGTATATGTATACATATGACACCGTCACAATTATGTATGCTTGATAGTGATCTATGTGACACTAATTTCCAGCATATTTTCACAAATATACGGAATATGTTTCCAAATGATTATGAAAATTTAAATTAATTGTGCCCTCGTATATGTAAGCAGAATTGCGCCAAAAGTAATAAAACGGGGATGGTGAACAGTAACAAGCGAAAAAATGTTATTTATCGATTATTCCATGACAATTGCGCTAAAGGTGTTATTGCGCCAGTACCGTGAGTTGGCGCCACGAGTGGCGCTGGAGTTATTGTATCAGCGCCAAAAAAAATTGCGCCATTACCCATGGCTAGTGGTGAGCGCTTTTAAATTAAAGCGACTCTTCAACTGTGTTTACGATATTTGTAAACACGTTTACGATATCTATCTTAACTAAAAATTTTATTTATTAATTATAAAGAAATTAAATAATTTATAGAAAAAATTATATGCCTATGCACTGCTCCTGACTCATACGAACACATCCATATAAATTTTATGTGGATATGAGTATGTTAAATGTGCAAAACAGCCTGGCAATTGTTTGTATGGGAAAAATGTTAGCCTATTAATATATAGATAGTGGGCACATTTGCCAACGAAGCAAAAACGAAGTAAATCAAAAATGGTACAAAACTAAAAACTTTATTTATTAATTATAAAGAAATTAAATAATTTATAGAAAAAATTATATGCCTATGCACTGCTCCTGACTCATACGAACACATCCATATAAATTTTATGTGGATATGGGTATGTTAAATGTGCAAAACAGCCTGGCAATTGTTTGTATGGGAAAAATGTTAGCCTATTAATATATAGATTAATATATAGATAGTGGGCACATTTGCCATCGAAGCAAAAACGAAGTAAATCAAAAATGGTACAAAACTAAAAACTTTATTTATTAATTATAAAGAAATTAAATAATTTATAGAAAAAATTATATGCCTATGCACTGCTCCTGACTCATACGAACACATCCATATAAATTTTATGTGGATATGGGTATGTTAAATGTGCAAAACAGCCTGGCAATTGTTTGTATGGGAAAAATGTTAGCCTATTAATATATAGATTTACATGCCCAAAGATAACTAAATAGAGTCTTAAATTAGAGAGATAAATTGAATTAATGAAGTGCACATATAAATATTTCACTGAGGTATATTTATTCGATTCAAAACCCATTTGTAGTTCCAGAACAACCCTTTTCCATTTTTAATTCATTAAAATTTTTCATACAAAATAATTTTTTACCTAAGTTTGGATGGCACTGGCTTTTTTTTTGTTTTAGTTTTGACACAGCCCATTTATTACGCCTAAAAGCAGGCAACAAACAATATTATAAAAATTATTATAAGTAAAGTTATTGTGTTTTGCAATAACAATAACATAGGAATTTTCTGCAACAACAAAAATTACACAGAAATTTTCCAACGGCGATTGTGCACGTATTTTCCAACCGATTTTAATGAAAATCAAAATGGACCTATTCTAGGGAATTCCCTTTCTAATGATGGTCTAACTTTTAAAATGGGTTCAGTAGAGTCGCCAAAAGGTCGCGGACAAAATTCATGTTAGCGTATTAATATATAGATGTAGATGTAGATGCATAAAATGACCTTTTGTTTTTTTCAAAATCGTTAGTTACTTTTCGGAAGTATTCCTCGCCGTAAGGTTGGATTTTCACATCCTGGATATTTCCCTTTTTAAGAGGTACAACATGGAAGTTCTTTTCCCCTATTAATGCTACCTATTTATTTACAAATATACCAGAACTTGGTTCTCTCAGATAAATTGGTGGAGGTTTGGATTTTTTTTTTGCGGTAGTTCAGGAGTTCTTGGCCAGTGCTACATCTTTACATGGTTCTATCACCATGTAATTTTTTAAAACCTTATTAGGCTTATCACTTTTCTCCGGGGACCGTTTTTTACTAAGATATAGCTGTCCATTCCGGTCTGAACCTTTTCGCCCACTTTCTGGATTTCACTGCTCGTTTTGTTAGTAGCAGCTGTGGATTGAGTTATATTCCCTGAGGGTTGAACTGGGGGAAATTGTGCAATATTGCCTGGGATGGCTGGAGAACAAGATCGTGCTCTTCGATCGCTTGTGTTATCTTTAGAGACCTTTAGGTTGTTTTCATTTGAACTGTACCTCAATGTGAAGTACGCATTATTCTTCAATGTGCTATTGGTAGAGTGAGTGCCTGGAGCACTCATTTAAGAATTTTTTTTATTTGTTGTTTTTTTTATTTTATTTTGTTTTTATTTTATTCTGTTTTTATTTTATTCTGTTTTTATTATATTTTATTTTATTCAATTTTATTTTATTTAATGTTATTTTATATTTTATTCTGTTTTTATTTTATTTTATCCAATTTTATTTTATTTAATGTTGTTTTATATTTTACTTTATTTTTTTTTAAATGTTATTTTGTATTATTTTATTTGATTTTATTTTATTTTATTTTATTTTTTTTAAATGTTATTTTATTTTATTTAATTTTTTTTATTTGATTTTGTTTTTATTTTATTTTATATTATTTTATTCTATTTGAATATTATTTTTTTTTTAATTTATTTTATTTTCTTTTATTATTTTTTTTATTTTCTTTTATTTTATTTTATTTTATTTTATTTTATTTTATTTTATTTTATTTTATATTATTTTACTTTATTTATTTATGACTACTCGGTTTTTTTATATTTTAGTGCAGATCCCTGGAGAGTGCGGATCCTTGCTTAGGACAGCGCCATCTATCAGTCAGTTGCAGCTACTGAAGATCGGTTGGCAAGGCTGTTCGGAATATTGCCAATTCCCACCTGAACAGCTGATACCGCGAAAATCTGACAAATGAAAAAATATTTTTGCTTAGTGCACACACTTGTATGTACAAACACATGTGCATATGTATGTACATCAGTGATTTGTTTTTCCTATCAGCGTTGCCACTTTGGTTAATTTTTACCAAAATTGGTTATAATTTTTTCGTTTGGTTACGTGGTTACTTTCGGCCTATTTTGGTTACATTCAAGGTCCATGTATTCAGCACACCATGCTTACATTGAATTTTTAGGAATACGCTTTTAATTTTTCCAAACTATAAAATATTTGTTGTCCAAATTGGATTGTTGTACTTATATTTTTTTTTTTTATCAAATTCCAAATAATTTATTGTTGGGGGTAAATGGAAAAAATTCAACAACTATTTCCAGCGAATGTTGAGTGTTGAGTGTTTTTGAAATTTTTCCATCTACCCCCAACAACAAAAAATTAAATTAAATAATTTTCGTGCTAAACACTAAAAAGCTTTTAAGTCCAAATAATTTATTTGACAGGAGCAAGCGACCACATTAGAAATAAATCTATTCTTGAAAATTTTCCTCAGGCGATTTTCGCCAGCTTTTTGGTTCTATTCATTCTCATATCTGGCCGTGTTTTTAAATGTTGATAGAACGCTACGACCGGGTGATATTTCGCTCGACGTTGGATCTGTTTAAGGCTTAAAGATGTAAAACAATTGATAAATTTTGGTTTTTGTTAACCGTATATATTGTTTTGCTTCCAAATAAATAGCCCTAACGTTAATGAGACATATGCCTGCACAAATTTACCGTTCTCTCGAAAACCTACTCATACAAAATATAAAGAAACCCATTTTTGAGATCAGGAAGACCATACCAACTCCCCTATACATGAATCTCTTGGAATTATTTCAAATTAATTATTTGTATAGTGTAATGTAACTAAGCTAAAGCGGGGAATCGCTCAATCACATTTTGCATTTAAACGGTAGGAGTCCCCATCTTTTTTCTTCGGAATTCAGCTTAAGATACTTCATTACACCTACAATATTATTATTTTTTTCTTCGAATTTTTCCTAGGCGGAGAACACTGATAAAAATCAATTATCCTTAAAAAGGATACAAACACAATTTTTTATATTTATTTGAAAAACTATATTAAAATATACACAATTAACTTACATATGGCGTAGTTCGCGTTAAATTTAATTGTACCGTCAATTAACAATAAATTTTTGAAAAAATTTGATGTAAAACTTGTTTATCGAATAACTATTGCAAAAAAGTTCATTTCGGAAAAATATTCGGGGACTAATTCTTGACTGACCCATCTTTATGTTTTTATAAGTACAAAAGACGAAATAAAAAATTCACATTTCATTAAATTAGAATACCTTCTGTAACAAAAAATTATTTTTATTAAAGGTACATTTTTATATTTTTATAGGTTTATTTTTTTTCTATTTAACCACCAGAATCGTTATGTTAGCCCCACACTTCGCTCATAAAATTAAATTCCGCACTCTTGCTGAGGTGCGCAAGCATCTACCTTTATAATTTCACAAATATTCTTAACCCAGATAATCCTAAAAGTTATTAAGAAAGGGAACAAAATAATTTTCCTGCAAGTAGGCTTAAAATGTGAATAAAAAGACATAAGTATGTGAACTAAGTTTAAAACATTTCAATCAAAAAACTGATTTTTAAGCCGTACTATATGTACATATATAGTACATTAGGCACATAGGGGTTGTGGGTAAAGAAAATTTATTTTTTGTATGAAATGAATTTTCGGTTATTGCACACGTTAAAATTAGAATAAAATATCAAAACAATTTCCCCGGAGACCAATGCAATGTGGAAATCTTACTCGCATTCCCAGGACATTGTTACATATACACTTGCTTCGTCGTCATCATGTTCGGCTAACTACGAGCCTATGTAAATGCATGAATCGGTCGTTTGGGGCTATGTTAATGGATACTTTGAAAGTACTCCAACCTACCACAAATTGGCCATATACATAATCCAATGATTTTTGCAGGCAATGGGAAAATGTGACCAACTTTTGAAGAAGAGGAAGAAATCAGCTGACGGATGCGGTCTCCTTATAATTCCTTTATGCTGGAAGCAAAGGTACAAATAAAGGAATTGGTTGAGAGCAGTGTTGCCGCTAAAAAATTTCAAAAAGTGTCCGAAAAAAGGAAAAAAGTGTTCGCCAAATTTTTTTTAAGCTAGAAACACATTTTTATATATTTTTGTGGTTTATTTAATGCTTAAAGCAATTCTCAGGTTAAGGAACATTGTTTTACTAAAACCAACTAAAACTAGAGCAAACATATATTTAATTCAAGTGTATATATAGTGGCCGCTGTGGTGCAGTGGGTAGAGTGCTCGCCTGCTATGCCAGAGGTCTCGGGTTCAAACCACGGTCCGAGCCAAACAAATTTTTCTAATTAGTAAAAATCCAATTATTGGGTTTTTTAAGAGCAGCGGTCACCTCTCGGCAGTGGGCGGCATACCCTCCGAGAGTATTTCTGCCATGAAAAAGCTTCTCACAAAAAATGCATTCGCCGTTCGGAGCCGGCATAAAACTGTAGGTCCACCCAATTAGTAGGAAAAACAAAAAAAAGGAGCACACCTCGAATTGGGAGAGAAGCTCGGCCATAAAACTCGTCAGAGTTATAATAGCGCCATTGTATTATTATATTATATAATATAAATAAGTTATAATTTAATGGAGTTGATAACCAAGTTTTTTTCCGGTATCCAGGAATCTAAATCATTTCCATTAGTTAAATTGAGCGCTGAGATGATTTAATAATATTTCTGCTGATGCACTGCTATGTGGCAACGTTAATATATTTGCAACAAATTCACAACAAGTTCTTATTTAAATTTTAAATTGTTTTTCAGTTTGTTTAAACAATTTTCTTGCATTCGAAAAATTTATACTCCTAAATAACTCTTTCGGGATTTTTCTTCGCAGCGGAAAGTTGCCAATGAAAAGTGGAAAGGTAACAGCTTTTTTGTTATATTTAAGAAAAAAAACTAAAAAATATTTTTTACATTATATTTCTGAAAGTAAAAAAGGACCAAGTGATCCGAATTTTTAAAATGATTCAATTGTTGCATATTTTCAAAAAGTTGGGTTCCTGGGTTCCGGTGGCCTGGCTCTTAAAAAGGTTCAAATTGGCACTTTATTGGCCCCAGCGGCAAGGCTGGTTGAGGGTACGAATACGCCGGGAAGAGAGTGAGAGAGAGTTGGTGTATAAACGAGCAGAGTTGCCGCTAAAAAATTTCAGAAAGTGCCCGAAAACGAAACAAAAAAGTGTCCGCCAAATTTTTTATAGCTAGAAACATTTTTTATATATTTTTGTGGTTTATTTAATGCTTAAAGCAATTCACATGTTAAGGAACATTGTTTTACTAAAACCAAGTAAAACTAGAGCAAACATATTCAATTCAAGTGTATATATAATATAAATAAGTTATAATTTAATGGATTTAAAATTAAGTTCTCAGATATTTGACAACCCAGTTTTCTTCCGGTATCCAGGAATCTAAATCATTTCCATATGTTAAGTTGAGCGCTGAGATCATTGAATTGCACGTATCAATTTTGCAAGGGTTTGTAACCTTGGTCTCAAATAGTGAAAGTTTTGAAAATAATCTTTCTGCTGATGCACTGATATGTGGCAGCGTTAATATATTTGCAACAAATTCACAATAAGTTCTCATTTAAATTGTTTTTCATATTCCCCACGCTGTGCCAATACTCTTCTATTTCAGTTTGTTTAAACAATTTTCTTGCATTCTAAAAATTTATACTCCTCAATAACTGTTTCGGGATTTTCCTTCGCAGCAGAGAGTTGCCTATGAAAAGTGAAAAGGTAACAAAGAGGCTTTTTATATTTAAGAAAAAAACTAAAAAATATTTATTACATTATAGTTTTGAAAGTGAAAAAGGACCAAAAGTGGCCCGAATTTTTTTAAAGGGTTCAAATACTGCATATTTTCAAAATGTTGGGTTCCGGTGGCCTGGCTCTTAAAAAGGTTCAAATTGTCACTTTAGTGGCCCCAGCGGCAATGCTGCAAACGAGTAACAAATCGCACAATAGCACAAATGTATGCACAGCCTGACTGCTTGAGTGAAACAGAAGCGATTTGTGTGTGTTCTTGCGATGAGTTCGACTTTTTATCCTGTGTAAATAATTTGTAAAATTTAATGTGCAGAGAAAAAAACAAGAATTACTTATTACATTTATTCGTTTTTCTAACTTAAATTAATTAGTAAATTGCTATCGTTTGGTGTACGTATTTATAACTTTACCGAACTAATTATTCGTGTACATTTTTAGTTGGAAGAAAACTGTAAAATAAACAACGAATATGCAAGAAAACGAGACATACAAAAACAATAAAAAGCAAACACCGCTGCCCGCTTTTGTGTAGCCTCTGTTCCTTCGTTTATTTAGTCTCATTGTTGTATGTGTGCGCCCTTGCCGTTTATACACCATGCTTTGTATGTCTCGATGAAACAAGCAACCCTATCGGTCAGCGTCGTTAAAAAGCCTCGCCAGTTTTCATGTAATTAGAATTATTTATCTACATACCAAGGCAGATCTAGGAAGGTAGGCCCGGTGGCGAATTCAGAAATTTCCCATGTATTTTGTTATTGTAATTGGTAGTGTAATGTCAAAATGGTATTTCGCCGTGGTTAAAATCTGAATTCGCTTGGGGCTCGTCCATTCCAAGGCAAATTCATTATGGTAATGGCACGGCGAATTCGGCAATATTCGCTTCGATTCGCTTTAAATTTTTGTCCATCAAAATGTCAAACTCAAAGTAAAATTTTTCCTTGTTTGACATTCTCCTGTATTCTTCTGTACACGGTAAATTAAAAACGAGAAGAAGAAGAAATCAGCTGTTCACGTACCATTACCATATGAATAAATTTGCCTTGGTCCATTCCTATTGGCCATGATGCCAATTCGCTTGGATTTTGACATTACACTCTACCTTTGCTACCTTCCTGCCTTGTCTACATACCTACATATCGCTGGCTTAGAGTGCAAACTGTGTAAGTCCATTTTTATGAAAAAGTGTATTTTTATGTAGAACGCTAGAAAAATCAAATACGCACCGCGCTAAACAAGTCTGTGACTCTTGTCATATTTCTACTCGTTGTTATTCAGTGATACGCAAATTGTGTAAGTCCAAAAATCGAAGAAAAATATTTACATGAACGGAAATTTTTTTTTCATTTCGAAATTTTTTAATTTTTTGTTTCTCGTCTCTCCTACAAAGTTTTAAAAAAGGACTTACACAATTTGCACTCTAAGCTAGCGATATGCATATTTGCACCACCCTGCAAAAATCTTTGAATTATCTATGTGCTCCATTTGTGGTAGGTTGGAGTACTCTCAAAGTGATCATTAACATAGCCCAAATGACCGATTCATACACATATCTGCATCGGCTCGTAGTTAGCTGAACACGACAACTAAAACCAAATGTTTATCGCGATGACGACCAAGCACGTACATATGTATATATGTACATACATTAGGGTGGAGTGAATTGAGGCTTTTTTTGAAATCATTATTGCTCTACCTGCAAAAAGTTGCCTTTCTAGTACAGAAGTAAGACTACAAAATATTATTGGCATAGTCCGTTATTTGGAGGTGCCCCAATTCCATTAAAGAATGGACAAAATGCTCCAGATGCATACAATTCATTTGCTAGATAAAATTTGCTAATTTGTCATAAAAATATACGTATTTTTTCGATGGAAAATGTTTAAATCAGTGTCTCCAAGCTTATACAAAAATTCTGAAAATTCGAGGAAATTTCAAAAATTTTCAGTTTTCTTTTTCTCATTTTTTGTATGAAATGTGGCAGATTATGGAGTACTCGTTTGGGCCATAGCCAGCACTCCATGGATGAGCGAATGGAGTACTCGGAATTTTTGCAGGGATATGGACCCTCCATACATACATATCAGAGATCAGCAGCGGTGCACCGCATTTTCTAAAGCACCGCAAAAATACTTATTTTTTAAGTGGCTCAAAAAATAAGTACCCAGAAAAAAAATTCACCGCCACCGCATTGATTGAAAACTTAAATGATATTGCGGTATTTAGTGTTGTTTACACCGCATAACGCAAACACCATATACCGCAAACACCGCATATCGCAAACACCGTATATCGCAAACACCGCAATCACCGCAAACACCGCATTTGTTTATTTGTATACTATTCAGTGTTGCCGGAAATTTTTCACACACTGCAAAGGTATAGGCAATTGAAAATTCATTTGTAGATAAATACATATGTAGATATGTGTTACTGATTATAAGATATACAGCAAATTTATTCTCAAACATTTTTTTTTTTATTTTTGTGTGCTTTGTTTTTTGTGGCAGTTTTTTGAATAATAAAATGATTTTTCAATAATGAAATAATCAAAAATTCATTTTTGAAATCCAATACGACTAATAGGGCAATCTGAATGAATAATTTTCCGTCAAACTAGCAATCCGTTTAATTGACAACATAGTTGAATTAAATGTATTTAAATGACGATCAGTACTTCAGCTTTGCCGTAAAAAATACATCGAATTCAACTATGTTTCTCAGTTAAACGAATTGCTAGATTGACGGAAAAGTATTCATTCTGACGGGCGCATAATAAAATATATAAAAACAAACCTGTGTATTGTTGTAGCTTCAATAAAATGACAAAAACTTCGGTTTCAATCAATGTATCGTAGCCAATTTTGTCGATTGAATGAAAGCCTCGTTGGAAAATAAAGAATTATTTCACAGACAAACAAAAATGTGCAAACAAAACTTATGCGTATTACTAAGAAGCCATAAATGTGATTCAAGGATTTTAGGAAAAAAACTCTATTTCATGAAAATAGGACATATTTTTATCTTGAAATTCATTAGTCAAATTACTTTGAATGTAAACAAACTCTAAATTTTAAGTCGCCCTTTCAATGAAAAAATTAAAAAAAAAACCAATCCTGAGAGTTTTCCTGTATAGATATTCTTTGGTTAAAATGAAATTGTAATTAGTAGTATTTTTCATCAGAAATCCATAAGACGGTAAAAATTACAAACAAAAAATCGCACTAGCAACATTGTAAATATCTCTATTTGGGAAATGCGGTGTTTGTGGTATGCGGTGTTTACGATATGCGGTGTTTGCGGTGTTGTGATATCCATACTACCGCATGCCAGAATTGATCAAGAAAATGCGGTACGGTGTTTATTATGATCGCATATTTTGCGGTTGCGGTCATACTCCCACCGCATTTTTTATGAGTATACTCTAAATCACAAAAAAATGTATCGCATGCTGATCTCTGATACATATGAAAGTAAATATTTTGGTACATACCCTGTAGGAATTAAAAAATCAATTCCTAAAAGTAGTTGGCTTTTAACTGGCTATTTTGAGACAATTTGTGTCAAACAGCAAGATTTTTATATTTGGGAAGCGAAGCAATGGAAGAATATAGAAATATCTGCGAATTCAATGAATGTAAACATGTACATATGTATATAACAGCTACATCTGCAACCATTTTCCTTGTATTTTTTGTATAATCAATAATTTTTCACCCAAAAAAGTTAGTTTATAGTTAAGGCCCTTGGCAACTTACAATCTGGCATGTCAAGCAGTGTATGTGTGAGTTTTTTTGTGTGGGTTAGTGCAATCGGCAGTCATCGTGATACACGTTCTTGTTGTCGGGCTCGCGGCGACGAAAATCAAAACTTTTTGATATTTGTGTCAATCACCCGACACTCACACATACATATACACCGCTTAACAATCCAGATTGTAAGTGGACAAGGGCCTTTACCATCCAAGTAATGCTAAAGTACACAGGACTGACTTTTTTATGGCCATTGCCAAACAAAAGTAGTTAGTAGCCTTTTTCAAAGAAAATATACAATTAAAAGTGACCACTAGTGTCTTTGTAAACAGTTTAAAATCAATTTTAAGTTAGATGAACTTCCTGAAGGGTACATACGGATATACATACATACATATGTATGTATGTATGTAGATTTGCATGTTAAACTTAGGCTTAAGTGCAGAATACCGACCATTTAGCTAGAAAAAAATTAGATGCACGTGAACTGCCTGTCTTCACTGATTTTAACGATCTATTTTTTTGGGGCTCGAAGATATGAGGGGAGTTGGAGGGAGATAAAAGTGAAATCTTAGAAATTTTGAAAGGCGAATATTTCGTAAAGTATTGCAGCGATTTTTAAAAAATTATAATTTTTGCAAAAAAGGAGGAAAGAAGAAAAATTAATTTTTTTTTAACAAAATCTGTTTTTTTTTTTCTTAAATTACGTTAATAACCACTTTCTAAGATAAGTTCATAAGAAAGCCCATAAAATTACCTTTAATTTGATGTATAGATGTTTAAAGTTAAATTCAGGAATAATTGGCAAGAGGTGTTGGTGTTGCCAATATAAGCAGGGCCGTACCCAGGAATTTATTTACATCGTTGTGGATTTTTTTTTTTTTTTTTTTGAGAAAAATATATAACTTATTTCGTGCACTAAATAAAAATAATAAAAAAAAAATTCTGGTTTCTCAAGTGCTATTTAGAAGAAATTTTTTTTTACGAAACTTTTGATTTTCAAATTAGGATTTTTATAAGAAGTTTTAAAAATCAGAAAACTTTTATTCATTTAAAAATTAGACTGTTTTATTACAAATGCGATGAATACTTTATTTTTGGCGATTTTATCCAAGTAAAAAAAATAATATTTTATGGACGAAAAACTCGGTTAGATTACCCAGCTTTTTTCAGCTGTAAAAGTCCGCCTCAAGATTTTTCGCTTTGGTTGAGACTCTAACTTGTTTTTTTTTTTGCAACTTTGTTATTTGACATCCGATTTTTAAAATTGATAGATACCCAATAAACACAGACGCGAAGATGATATCGCGGCGAATTCGAGGCGAGTTCGCGAAAGCAGATTTTCGCGAATGTAATTTCTCGGACTCGCCTCGAGTTCGCGGCAAGTTCGAGAAGATCAATTTTCGCGATATAATTATTTTCTATTTTTTTTTAGGTTTTTTGCACTAAAAAATCATTATAGTTCTGAAATTTTAGATTTGTACCTGAACACGAATGTCAAAGTCGTGGCGAATTCTAGGCGAGTTCGCGAAAGTAGATCAAATCGGTTTATAATCAAATAGATACGAGTATGTAGAAAAACCAATTCAAAATTGTTTAATAGGGGGACTTTATTTACTGTTTAAATTTTTCCTTATAAAAATATCTTAAGTGCTTTGTATTATTTTATACGGAGTTAACCCATTGCCAGTAAACCAAACTCTGAACTTCTAATTTTTCGAAACGCCATTTATAAAAATCTCGAATCGCTAATGAACAAATTTTCGAATCGCCAACGATCCGAGAATGAACAAATTTTCGAATCGCTAATGATAAAAAATTCGAATCGCCAGCGATCCGAGAATGAACAAATTCTCGAATCGCTAGTGATAGGTGACATGCCTACGAATTCGGATTCGCTGATCTATCGCCGCGAACTATTGCCGCGATAATATAATCAGAGAAAGCGAATCCGACACGAATTCGAGGCGAATCCGTTGTGTTTATTGGGTATGTCATTATTTTAGTCTTTTGAGCAGGGTTTGAAATTATTTTCAACTTTTTTTTTCATTTCCATTGAATTTCATTTTCATTTGAAAATTAAAAAATTAACAGCGCAGCAGAAGTATAAAAAATAAAAAGTTCTACTGTACTGCATCTGCGCAGCCTTAGGTTTCAAAAAATTATAGTCGACTGTTGCTGTATTGTGGAAATTTGTACAGCACAGCAAAGGGCAAACATAATTTCGAGTTTTTACAGCAGTGTTGTTATTGTTTTTTTGTTTTTTAATTTATGGGAACACAATCGAAATTGTAATGTACAAAAAAAAACCAATTTCAAAAAGTCGCACTTAAAACTAAAATTCTGTTTATCTGTGTTTTACTGTCGACTGATCTGTTTGAAATTACACAGTAAAGCAACAGCACAAAAAACAAACAAATATATTCGACTGTTCTGTGCTTCGACTTAAGATATTTTCAAAGGAAATCGAAATTCAAAAGTTCTCAAAAAATTATGATAACTTTCGCAAAACAGCAACAGCTTATTTTCGAGACTGTTGGTGTTATGCTGGCAAACAGTGCTTGGGAAGCTTTATATTTCCTCCTAATGTCCTCTTATCTGTGAAGTCGTTTTCATATAAGTAGTTGCGTCACCTAACCGAGTTTTTCGACCATAAAACATCCTTTTTGTTTCACTTGAAAAAATCGCCAAAAATAAAGTATTTATCGCATCTTTTTAATATTACGCTTAAAATGTTTGCAATAAAACAGAATAATTTTAAAAAGAATAAAACTTTCCTGATTTTTACAACTTCTTATAAAAACCCCAATAAAAACCAATTTTTTTCAATAATCGCAAAAAATCAAAAAATGGTGACTTTCCAAAGTTAGTATTGAAAATATGTAGGTGAAATCGGACTACATATAAAAACGCACACATCCCATATATGGGATCTTTCGAAAAACACACAAAATGTTATAATTCTAAGACTAATATAACCCGAGTAATGAATTTTCAGCCATGACTTTATGAAGTTATAAGGAATACATACAAACAGTCGTTCTAGCAACAAGTCGTGTTTTTATCGCTCCTATTCTTGTTAAAGTAAGCATTGCAAATTGTTGTCATTGTGGCTCATATCTATGGATAGCTACTGTGGAAAATGCGACAAGTGTTTTGGTCGCAATGATTCGTTACTTGTGCCGTGTAGTGGTTTCTGTAAGAAAATTTTTCATCGGCTATGTTGCGAGGTAAATATATCTGAGTATGACGTTGGTCTACTCAAAAAGAACCGCCATATTGGCTACTTTTGCACCGAATGCCTAAACTCTTATGAAAAATTGAGTAAATCGTATGATGTTGTCATTGCCTCACACAAAGTTGGCTTCGAATCGATCCTATGCGCATTTGAGCTGAAGTTCAAAGAAGTTTTCAGCCAAATTGATGACTTAAAAAATTCAATTGCCAAATTGCATAAAAACGAATCCGACAACAACAATACTAATGGTTTGAATGCGAGAATATCTACACCGCAAGTTATTGCTGGGCTTGTCCCTGTTTCCCCTTCGTTGTTGATGCCAGTCACACAGTGCTTTACTGCTCTTTCGCCTAGTTTTGCTAATGCTGATAATGTCGACAACACTATCGTAAATTGTGGCACTTCTTCTACATTGGACAATATGTCGTATGCACAATGTGCTGCTCGTTCATCTGTAACAGATAAAAGTGCCGTTTCGCTCATTGCAAAACATAACAACATTACAAATAAACAAATTTCTTTTCGGTCGTGTAACACCATTGCCAGTGTAAACAACAATGGTACTTCTTCTAGCGCGAGCAGTGCTGTTAAAAACACTGCGAATTTACATGCCATCGGTAATGCAGTTGTCAATGCCTCTGTAAACGAGCAGACTTCAATTGTGTCGCCTAATGCATTCATCAGTGTAAACTACAATGGTACTTCTAATAACGCAAGCAGCGCTGTTAATAACACTGCGAATTTATATTCTGTCGGTAATGCAGGTGTCAATGCCTCTGTAAATGAGCATATTTCAATTGAGTCGCCTAATGACATCAACAGTGTAAACTACGATGGTACTTCTGATAACGCAAACAGCGCCGTCGGTAATACACATGTAAATGCTCCTGTGATCGAGCACACTACAATTAGGTCGCCCAACGCCACTAACGGCGTAAACGATTTGTTGATTAGTGCTCCGGTTAATGCAACCAGTGCAGCTGAAGCAGCTAATACTGATCATGTTTCCGGCTGGATTACTATTGACAAAAATAATAAAAAGCTAAGTCAAAAGCCATCTCGTTTGATTGGGTCTAATGCATGTAATGAACTTGGTGTAGCTTCTCGCTTAAAATGGTTGCACCTATCTTCTTTTCTGCCCACAGTCTCAGCTGAAAATATAATTGACTATGTGGTGAAACATGCGGGTATTGATAAACAACATATTTCATGCTACAATTTGCTGAAAAAAAATACGAATTCAGATTCGGTTAAGCATATAAATTTCAAGCTTGGAGTCAGTGACCAGCACTATGAGAAACTGATGAAGCCGGAGATTTGGCCTGCTAACGTTTCTGTACGCCCGTTCCGTTTTTTTCAAAAAGTGGAGAAGCAAAAAATTCATACATAGTATCTTCTACAAACAGTCGGATAAAAATCTTCTACCAAAACACATCTGGCCTTAGAACCAAGGGTGATATTGTACGCATGCTTAGCTCCCATATGGATTTTGATATTTTTGTATTAACTGAGACGTGGTTGAATTCAAATTTTTATGATTCTGAGTTTTTCGATCCCAATTTGTTTGATGTCTTCCGTAAAGACAGAGATGCAGTTATTACTGGCTGTACCAGAGGAGGAGGTGTGCTGATCGCAGTTCGCAGTCGTCTTTGTGCGGTGCCTGTCTCACTACATAACAATGAGTCTATCCTGGAGCAGTTATGTGTGAGCATTCGAGGATCTCATGGCATGCTCTATATTGTCGCATCGTATATACCACCGCTAAGTAACGAATATATCTATAGATCACATGTCGATAATGTGCTTGAACTGAGTCGAGCAAGAGATGCTAATCAGTTATGCGTTTTAGGAGATTTTAATTTACCTAACATTAATTGGTTATATGTTGATGGTGACGTGTCATTAACTCCATCGAATATCAGTAATTCACACGAATCGTATTTTATCGATAATTTGCTTGGCTTAGGCTTGGTACAAGTAAATAACTTTTATAACACCTTGCATCGGTTGCTCGACTTAGTTTTTGTATGTTCTAGCATTAATTGTTCACTATCGCAGCCTGATACGTACATTTCGGCGCCAAATATGCATCACTCGCCTTTATGTGTGGAATTAGATTTCATTGAATTCTTTGATTTACCAGTAAATAATGCTGAAGTTTCCTATAATTTTGCTCTTTGTGATTTTAATCATTTAAACAATATGATTGGTGTAACTGACTGGATATCTCTGTTTGGCGAAATTGACGTATCTGGCTGCTTTAATATTTTTAAATACAAAATTGCAAGTCTTTGCGCAAATCATGTTCCAATATTCTCGAGCAAAAAATACAAGCTGCCATGGTGCTCCAAAAGGCTTAAGCGTCTAAAGAATTTGCGAAACAAGTTTTCAAGGAAATTTAAGTCTACTAACCAGCAACGTTTTCATGAGCTATATTTGCTATACAAAAAAGAATTTAATGAGTTGAATAAGTCTCTGTATAATAACACTGGATCACAAAATGAAATTTTTTGTCTGTACTTTGGACGTGACCATCCTATCTATATGTAAAATCGGTCGCTGATTCCGAAAATCGGGCTCATTTTTAATTCTATGGGAAGGTTTTTGAGATATCGGCAATTTACCGTTATTTGGCCACTGGCTCCACTTAATCCTGTATACCTTTTTAACGCAGTGAGCTATCTTCCTTGGAGTGACACCCAACGAAAGAAAATTAAATTTCCTTTTCATCGCTGCTATAACATTTTTCTGTAACTCTTATAGTTTCTGAAATATTGACGATTCAATTTGAATTTTTTCGATTTTTTACGATTTTTTGAAGAAAAAATTGACTTTGTCAGGCAATATCTTTTAAACCAATGTCTTCACCTTCGGTTTTACTCCTTTACGTGAAGCTCCATTCTATTGGGAAAAAGATAAGCTATCAACGAAGAAAATCCATGGTAAAATAGAAAAGTTATAGGCGATCAAGTAAATACATCCAAGTCGCGCAATGCCTCTGCACGGGTATATTCTATGCATGCAGAGTTACAGAAAAATGTTGTAGCAGGGATGAAAAGGATATTTAATTTTCTTTCGTTGAGTGTCACTCCAAGGAAGATAGCTCACTGCGTTAAAGAGGTATACAGGATTAAGTGGAGCCATTGGCCAAATAACGGTAAATTGCCGATATCTCAAAAACCTTCCCATAGAATTAAAAATGAGCCCGATTTTCGGAATCAGCGACCGATTTTACATATAAATAGGATGGTCGCGTTCAGAGTATTTTTTGGCTGTAGAGCAGTGTAATTACGTCCGGAAGTTTGAATTAGATCTCAAAGATAATCCGAAAAATTTCTGGCGTTACATTAAGTCTAAACGAAATTCGTCGAGTATACCCAAAACGGTTTCTTATAATGGTTCTACTGCTGCCTCGGTGGAAGATGCGGCTAATTTGTTTGCTGAGTTTTTCTCTTCTAATTTTGTATCTGACGATGATGTCTCTGAAGCCGATATCAATAATATTCGGCGTAACCTTTCATCTAGCATGCTTTCTGTCATGGACTTTGGCGCACTTGTTATCTCTGATGGTGATATCATTGATGGTATAAATAATATCAAAATGTCATCACATACTGATACTGATGGTCTTTCCGTAATCCTGCTTAAGAACTGTGCTTCCTTAGTAGAACCATTGAAGATTTTATTCAACAAGTCTCTCTCCTCGGGCATCTTTATTGATGACTGGAAGTTAACCTCGATAACTCCAATCTATAAGAGTGGTGGTATGAGTAACGTATCCAACTATAGACCAATCTCTAAGTTAACCACCGTAGCTAAGCTTTTTGAAGCTATTGTTAATAATAAGCTTTACTTTAACGTTAAACATCTAATTTGTCCCAATCAACATGGTTTTGTGGCGTCTAGATCGACGCTAACTAATCTATCTGTTTTCACTGAAGATTGTTATGCTGCGTTTCGTCGTGGTTTCCAAATTGATTCTATTTATACGGATTTTTCCAAAGCCTTTGATAAGATATCACATAAAATTCTCATAGCCAAGCTAGCTTGCTTTGGTTTTCATTCCATATTTCTAGACTGGATTAAATCTTATTTGGACAACAGAATTAGCACTGTTCGTATTGATGGTATTTCCTCTAATCCCTTTTCTGCTACCTCAGGTGTACCTCAGGGTAGTATTTTGGGACCTCTTTTCTTTATTTTATTCATCAATGATATCTCTTCATGTTTCTCCTCATCTAAATATTTGCTCTACGCTGATGACTTAAAAGTTTATTCCGAAATAAGTAGCCCTAATGACGCGGCAGATCTTCAGTCGGAACTTGATAACTTATATAAGTGGTGCGTCACTAATCGACTATATCTTAATATTAGTAAATGTCATAAGGTCTCGTATTATAAAGTGCTGCATCCCATTATTACCTCGTATCGCATATCTAACTGTATGCTTGACACGGTCTCTGAGATTAGAGATCTTGGTGTGCATTTTGATTTCAAGTTTAGCTTTGCATTGCATATCAATCATACAATTTCAAACTCGCTCGCTATGCTTGCCTTTGTTAGGAGAAACTCTTCTAACTTCGGTGACCCATACACTCGTAAATTGCTATTTTCGGCCTTTGTGAGGCCTAAACTTGAGTATGCTGCCTTTATTTGGCGCCCCTACCACGCGATTCATATAAATAGATTGGAACGGGTACAGAAAATTTTTCTCCGATTTGCTTTATATAATTTAAATTTCTCGCATCCGATTCCGTCCTATGAATCGCGTTGCCGTTTGATTGGTCTTCCGTCTTTATGCAATAGACGAACTCTCTTAGCCATATCTTTCATTTCAGATGTAGCAACGGGTAGGATTGACTGCCCTTCTCTGCTTGAAAGGTTGCCGTTCAATATTCCAAATAGAAACCTTCGCCGGTTTGACGTATTTCGTATTAGCTTATGCAAAACAATCTACACCGCTAATGCTCCTGTCAATAGAGCACTTTCAGAGTATAACTTCTTCGCAATTTCTTTAGACTTGGATTTATGTGAATCAAAATTTGTTCTAAAAACCAAATTAAAACACTACTTTCTTTGTAGACATCTTCCTTAGTTGATCTCAATTTTATATATTTTAAGTGTCTTACTAGTTATATATGTATAATAATTTTATTTCTACTTCTTACTCTTTGTCAACTAGTCTGTAAGACAATTTTGTTATAGACTTGAAACAAATAAATAAATAAATATATGTATATGTATATATGTATGTAGATGGATAGCCAGTGAAAATAGTTCAACGACTATTGCTCATCGGAAGCGGAAGTCGTTAAGTTCATGTGCACTCGACTTTTATTTACGTACTTATGTACATACATATTTATTGGTTCTTTCTTGTTATTGGTTCTTTCTTGTTGAAATATGCTAAAATTTTACAAATGTAACATAATTTAATTTATAAGTGGTATGTCGTTAATAGCGTACTTTAATTATCTTTCGAACGGAGTAGATACGGTTTGCGGGTATTTGTAACTTCAGCGAAAAGAATTTTTGATTGAAGTTGTAACCAAAAAAACTCAAAATTACGTTATCTCAAAACCTTAACCATAAGAAAATGGTTTTGATCTCAGCAGGTTCATACCAGCCCTCCCCTATACCTGAAATTCTTGGTATTTTCTCAAATTAATTATTCTTAAACTAGTGTTTTCAACATATAGCTTTGAATATGATAGAAGTAAAATTTATCTACCAGAATTTCGTGGGGGGTTCAAACACCCAAACCCCCCCCCCCCTAAATACGGCCTTGAATATAAGTAAATTTATTATAACTAGGAGTTCCCGCTACTGTCGAAAATCGAGAGTTTTCTAGTAGTTTAGCTACTCCAGAATGCAAAAATATTTTTAACTTTATATTTTTTTATTAAAATTATCTTTATTTGATTCAAACCCCATTTTTAGTTTAAGCACTACCCTTTTCCATTTTTAATTAATTCAAATTTTTCATACAAAATTATTTTTTTACCTTAGTTTGGATGGCACTGTTTTTTTTTTTAGTTTGGACAGCCCATTTATTACGCCTAAAAGCAGGCAACAAAAAATATTGTAAAAATTATTATTGGTAAAGTTATGACAGTTATTGTGTTTTGCAATAACAATAACATAGGAATTTTCTGCAACAACAACAATTACACAGAAATTTTCCAACGGCGATTGTGCACGTATTTTCCAACCGATTTTAATGAAAATCAAAATGGAAAGGGAATTTCCTTTCTAGTGATGGTTTAACTTTTAAAATCGGTTCAGTAGAATCGGAAAAGGTCGCGGAAAAAATTCATGTTAGCGTATTAATATATAGATTCATGTTAGCGTAGTAATATATAGATGTACATATCGTCGTTTAAAGTGCATTTTTGCGTAAGAGGTATTTTCATTTTCGAGTAGCGGACATTGGTTGAATTTTACAGGAGAGCAAAAAAACTGTTTCATTTCAAAACCGTTACTTCTTTCTGCGTACAAACTTAAATTTGAATAGTTACGTAGATCAGTTTGTTAGCTAAAACATCAACTTAGTGTAGAAAAAGAAACAATTTGAATTATTAGGACTCTTTTTTTTCATATGCGGTTGTGCAATTTTTATTTGGCACAAAAATCACGCACAAGCGGTTATGAAATGGCAAAATGTTCAATATAATTCTTTTTTTTAGTATTTTATAAAGAAAAAAAGTAACAAAACTTAAACTTATATTAAATTTAAAGCTAAAATTAATATTTTTAATTAAGAAAACGTAATTTTGTTTACACATTGCTGGAGAAGTCGTAAGGTAAATGTGGTAAATTGTCATAAAAGCTATGACAATCGTAGGGCATCACTTGTTTTAAGTGTTTTAAATCTTGATATTTACTTTTTGTAATTTTGAGGTGACTTGTGGATTGGATTACGAACATCCGTGTTCAATCTGGTTTATAACCTGACTTGAATGTCTTATAAATTTTCGCATAAGAATCATGGCCTACAAAAAACATGTTTTTATCGCAATGTAATAAATTAATTTTTATACACAGCTGTAATAATACACAGATTTAAATATTTTTATGAAATTTCGTATACAGGCATATCTATATGTTTGTTTTCTCGTTTTTTGAATAAAATTGAATAAGCCAAAATTTCATTGTAGTTTTTCTATGCAAAATTAAATTTTAAGGTTTTATTGAAACAAAAAAAAAAACGTCCAGGAATTATAATTTTTCAGAAATTAGAATCACCCTAAAAACAAAGTGGTTCTAATTTCTGAGCGTCTACTGTACCACAATAGATAGAAGACCATAAACAGAAAAATTTTGGAAAATGGGCGTGGCACCGCTCTTATTAGACAAAGGAATCTACGAGATTTCGGAGCCCATAACTCGACAAATAATTGAGATATTATGACGAAAATTGGTGGACTTATTTCTACCACTTGCGGTAGTATATGTGCAAAATTTTAGTGAAATCAGTTTATGACCACGCCTACTTTTTAGTAAAAATATTTCTCGATTGCCCTTCAGAAATTTGTAACGTGACATCTCTGTAAATAAAAGTCATAAAGGGATGAAATTTTATAATAACAAGAATATTTATACGTTTAGTTGGATTATTGATACGAATTTTCAAAATGGGCGTGGCTGCGCCCACTTTATGCGGCACGGGCTTTATATAGATTGCACCGTGTTTCCAGCAAACGTAAAAGAACTATGAAAGCTTACAATATTTGGCTCCACTCGAACTGAGGCTTCCTTTCTTGTATTGTTTTTTAATTTTTGATACCTTTAGTCATAATTTGGTTGGTAAAATTGTAAAGATTGTAGCAAAAAAACGTAGTATCAGAGCTTACCAATTAGCAACTTCATTTAATTTGTTTAAAATAATTCCTGCCTGATATTTACCTGACATTATTTGTTTAAAATATTTAACTTTTGCTCCCTTTCATATAAATTCGCCATTTAATTTATTTATCTAATAACATATAACTTCGCTTGTATGAATGAACTGAAATTATACGCGGTAATGCTGACAAATTTTAACAATACTCTTCATAAGCGATTATGAAATTTACTGTTATTATGCGTTTTTGTTGTTAGAATTGCAAAGTTTTGGTATGGATCGATAGAGCTGAGCGTCAGTAACTCAGGGTTGGAAAATCTCATTTTTGGCAAAAATGTCCCTTACTCGAAAATGAAAATACCTCTTACGCAAAAATGCACTTTAAACGACGATATGTATGTTTAAGAGACCAAAAAAACTATTTGCCCAATATCGAGAATTATAAAAAATAAAAGAATTTTTATGTTATGAAGAAATTTTTTCGATTATCCCATTATAGTTAGATATAAGGTATTGATTATTTTTTCGATCACAAATAAGAATTATTTGAAGATGGATATTTTCCCGATAATACCCAAAATGCTATTTGGATATAATTATGTATGTGCAATCTGGTATACCTATACACGGAAAAACTATATTGATGTCACATCCATATACATATATGGATGATCCTGTCTGATCTATAAACTATGGATGTCACTTCCATATTATGGATGCCATACCCATATTTATTTATATGTAAAATTTTTTTTTGATCTGATACCCATTATATTGATATGATATCCATAGTTTATGGATCAGACAGGATTATCCATATATGTATATGGATGTGACATCCATATAGTTTTCTCCGTGTAGGTATTTATTGAAGGCAATATTTTTATATAAATTTAAAGTAATAATAATAATAAAATGGCGCTATTATAACTCTGACGTGTTTTATGGCCGAGCTTCTCTCTCAATTCGAGGTGTGCTCCTTTTTGTTTTTCCTACTAAATTTAAAGTACTTTAGATAAAATTAGCATGCATACATATATGACCTGCTCCACGAAAAGGGACCTCAGCGCCGAAAAAATTTTTTTTTACTTTTTGAGTGATTTTTATAGGAAAAAAGTTCCATAACCATGCGCAAAACAAAGCGCTTTTTTTAAACGCGTTTTTCTCAATAACTTCTTTTCGGCGCAGAGGTCCCTTTTCGTGGAGCAAGTCACATATGTGTAAGAAAGGTTGTGTATGAGATCTTTATTATAAAATATGTACTGCAAATTTATTTCTTAAAGGTGATGGTACCTATAGACAACTTTCAAATTGATTGCACAATGACCTTCAAAAATGCACAATGTTTTGGACAAATTTGGCACAATTTGAAATTTGCATTTTCCATCCCTGGTTCAGAGGTACCATGAACCGGTTCTTGTACCGATATAGATTTTTTCTAAGTGGTTCGAACCACTGAACCGAACCGAACCACATCGATTTATGGAGTGGTTTGCAGCCCTGATTATAATGCTGCCAAACTACAAAAAAAAAGATCATGGCCGACGAATCGACAGAGCGGTTCAACCTTACTAGTCTTTTTATCATAAAACATACTTCGTTGAGTGGAAAATCAAATTCGAAATCTAGAAAATTTCAAATTTCAAAAAAATTCTTCTAAAAGAATTAGTTTTTATTTGGGGTCTATAAGAGGTTTTCGGTTTACATTGTGTGAGTGTGTGTGGATGAGTATCTAAAATTTCTGAACTAGCAGATGCGACATCTGAAACAACAACGATTTGTGTCTGTGGATTGCTTTGTTACACAATATTTGCGTTTCCTCCTTTTTCTTTCGTCATGCCATGAGAGGGAAATATTGTACGCACTGTAGCGAAAGTCGCCTAAATTTACGCCGTATGTAATGCACTACAACTAAAAAGTGCTATGAAAGACATGAGGCGGCTTTGACATTTTTGGACGTATTACCTCTCTCTTCCTGAATTGTTACAAAAAACGGCTGATCAAGATCAAGAAAACAGCAAAAGTGCTTTACTATCATTTCCTTGCTCCAATCTATAATGTCGTCGGAATTTCTCATAAGCTTGGTAAACCTCTGATATTTTAGGAATCACGATACCCATATCTCGATAATTACAAGCAATAGAAATTGATATACTTTCTGCAGTCCTGCTATCACGGACTCATTCAAACAACTTTCCAATCAGGCTGAGGCCATATCAAAAGAAATTGGTGCAGAAATCATGGTTCGCTGTCAAAGAAATCGAACAAACACTCAGACTCAGTCAGTTGAAGTTTATTACCGAGTTTCAGTATATGTACATTCCTTTTCTAGTTATATGTTAAGTGAAATGTCATCCAGGTCCCCCAGCGCCCCCATGAAAAGAATCGGGAAGTTACAAAAGTTGCTATCCCATAACTTCAGCGATGAAGATTTATGGCGTTTTCGATTCTGGCAAAAATGTCGCACTTATTCTGCATTTTTATCGGGCTGTCAAATTTGTTTGTTCTATTCCACATAGATTCCACACATTTTTTCAGGGTTGATTGTTTTATTGACAAAAATGTCGCCCTCTGCCCGACCACAGGGCAGCATTTTCTGCCCTTAATATGACCAAGGGGTTGCATTATTTTTGTTTCATACATCACATGAAAAGTGCAAAATTTTCTTAGGGCTCAGGGCGCATGTTCATAATGTTGCCTTGTAATAATGCAGCATTTTGGTTCAGAATCGAAAACGCTATTAGATGATGGATATAAGGACGACCCCTTTTTTCTAGCTTTGAAGGGAGAGCAACAGATGGCAGAAAATATCCCAGTATCTCCGGCAGATGCCTACAAACGAGCAACGGTGCTGCCAAATATTGTAAATCTTTGTCAATTACTGTGCACGTTTCGAATAAAAGGATTTTTTCTTAGAATAGTCCCATCCCTAATGCATACTTGATCTTGCATTAATAAGCTTGAAGTACGATACATAATGAGGAGAAAATATAAAACAAAACTGTTATTATTAAGCATTTAATTTTTCTATTACTTTGACCCTTTTATAATTCTACCAAAATATACTTGAACTTAAAATATGATATCTACTGCTTTTATTTCTACAGTTGTTGCTTTTTTGCTTGTTCGCCGTCTGTGCGATTTTATTGGGAATCTCTTGATAATTTAAAAATTTGGGTAGTTTCAAGAATTGAAAACGGCGACACTGCGCTAGAGATATGTTTTGTGTACCGGTTTATGATAAAAACCCGATATCGAAAAATTTTGAGTTGTGTCACTTTTGATTTAGGGTGCGATATGTATGTACATTAGGGTGCATTGAGGTCAAATTTCAGAAAACTATGAAGGGTAAAAAAATCAGCATATTGTTTCAAAATATTTTTTTTAATTATCTAATACCCAAAATCAATACATGTATACCCGCGAATAACAAATATAAATTTTGGTCCCGATTGATGACGGTTTAATCGTGTTTCACGGGGATCAAATTTCAGATTGCCATTTTTATATCGACCCGAAGTCGTACCTAGTAATGTGAATATGCTCTTAGCAAAATAAAATCAGGGTTGCCAGCTTTTTGAAAATTTTAGACTGAATGACTTCACTCAGAATGCTCCGAAGTCAGTAATAAAGCGAAGAAAATCAGGGCAACGATAACACTAGTCGGCAAAGAAATCTCTGGCCGAAATTGGCTGACAAAAAATTCGATAACATTGCAATTATCACTAACACATAGAGAAAATTCCAGTTCAATATTTCTGAGAGTGAAAGAGTAGAAATTAAATTATTTAATGTCGTCTACTGCCTTTCTTTTTTACACACATGGAGTGCACAGGAATGCAAGGCATTCGTGCTACATTCCGCCATTGTGTTGCAAAAGTAAGTTGTTCGTTCGAACTAGGGACACGAATTTGGATACGATACGATACCAAATCGATATTTTTTGCATTTGATACCGATACTTTTTACTCGATTCTTTTGCAACGATATTTTTTGGTATCGAGTACTTCAACCACGGTATCGAACAAATGAGTACATTCAGTGATGGAAAATTAAAATTGTGTCATATTTGTCCAAAAAATTGCGCAACGCAAAATAGTGCCGAAAATCGGTCGAGTGTTCAGAAGTGACAAGCTGCTTCCTAAAGGGCCGAAAAATGAACAAGCATGAGTAATGTTCCATCACTGGTACACATCGAAAAATAGGTCTGATCCACGTGCTGAAATAATTGCAGGTTTGGGCTACTTCGTAAGGTTTTTTGTATGACGTTGTATGAAGTTACCCAAATCTGTTTATTGATTTTCACATTAAACGAGGCGCACACTTACCACCGAAACTTGCTTACAATTTGCAATTACCATACGATAGAAATAATAGTGGTCTTCATATAAAGTGATAAAGTAATATTTTGTTAAAATGTATCAGTTTATCCGCATTTTTACATGAACGCACCTTGGTAAATAATTGTTTAAACTCTTGTCAGCTGTCAATGTCAACTTGATTAATAAATAAAAAACCCAATAAAATAAACAAAAAAATGCATATAACATTTGTGTAGAAATTATTTTAATAATTCGTGCTAAAATGCCGAAAGAAAGCACAATTTCTTCTTTTGAATTGAAAAAGTAAAACTGCCATGTGTCAGACTTGAATTTTACCAAAATTTATAAATTTACGCAACAAAATCGTTCGGTAAAGTGATAAAATTTGCTTAAATATATTTTCATACAAATTTTGACAGATAATTTATCACAATTATTATTTTATCACTTTACCCCATTTACCAGCAGTTTATCACTTTAGATGAAGACCCTTAATGATAACTGGAGATATAGGATTATATATTTTTCATTTTCATACGATAATTTGATGTTTGCAAATAAAAAATCATCATTTCAGCGAAAAAATCGTCAATATCTATCTTTTTTCTTTTTCACTTAACTAAAAACACGTTATAAAAAAAGGGTCTGTTTTCCATTAATGTCCATATGACACTACGTTTTTTCCTGGTATTCTACAAGGTTTTTTGTGTGAAAGAGGTGGTCAAATACAGTTTTGTGTTGGTGAAAGGGAGTAAGCTATGTTGGAAAAAACCAACGAAATACCATCTAGGCGGTTAAAACCCAATAAGC
Organism: Urophora cardui; assembly: GCA_960531455.1. Taxonomy (NCBI): domain Eukaryota; kingdom Metazoa; phylum Arthropoda; class Insecta; order Diptera; family Tephritidae; genus Urophora; species Urophora cardui. The sequence continues at coordinate 108,469,712 of OY482672.1, forward strand.
CACCTTGTATATCGATAGGTTTTTGACATTCGGCACTTTTTTCTGACAATTGTTTCAATTTGACAACTATAAAATAAATTATTTTTAAAATATAAAATCTTTGGAAATACAAATTTTAAGCTTATGCTTAAGCCGTAAGGGGAAAGACGAAGTCCGGAAGAAAAATCATACTGAGCAATGGCTTCTCTTTATAACATGGAATTCACAGCTAATCTGCCACTTGAGTTTCATCATTTTTTTGTTTCGATAATTTAAATTCAAATTTCCAAAAAAATATAGTTGTTTTTCAAATTTTAATTTCCAAAAAAATTCATTTTTGTAATAAATAATATATTCATTTAGTTTGAAGTTTAATGTCATAAAATTGTTTTTGAGGGAGTATTTGTCTCTTTTCAACCTACAGAAGAATTGTTTTTTGTATTTTGACTTTCGGTGGGTTTTCAAACCAAAAATACCATGGAAAAAACGTAGTGTCATATAGGCATAAGGAACGCCCCGCGAGAAATAACTTTTTCAGGGTGATGAAGGACCTCTCACAGATCTCAAAACTGAAATCAAAACTTGCCGTAGGTTTATAATTTATGACATATTTTTTGTTAAAGTTGGTTGGGTCCATAGATATTACCCCAGAAAAAGAATTCTGTCAGCTGATGGTTATTGTTTTTAGCGTGGCCGAGGGCAGTAAGTTGTTCTAAACACATATGTATGTATATGTAAGCCTCCGGTAAGTTTGGATTTCAGTTCGAAGTCTTGTGAGAACCCCTTTATCCCCTGAAAAACCAGTTTTTCGGGGCGAAAAATTTTCCAAAAACAATTTTAAAGAGGTAGGAATTCATCCAAATTCGTATAAATTTACCAAAAACCTTACACATTTACATATCTAAACATTGCTCTTATATAATATCGTCGTACCATACGAAAACTAGCATACGTTTTTTTGTGACTGAGGAAAAGTAACAAGTTCGACTTTTGGCTGACGAAAAAAAAACAAGTTCGACTTTTGGCCGACGAAAAATAACAAAACCGACATTTGGCTGACGAAAATTAACAAGTTCGACTTTTGGCTGATGAAAACTATCAATTTCGTTTAAACAAAAACAATTTTAATGTCGGCTAAAAGTCGAGCTTGTTATTTTTCGTCAGCCAAAAGTCGAACTTGTTATTTTTCGTCAGCCAAATGTCGTACTTGTTACTTTTCGTACAGAATTTTTTTATTGATAGCTTTCGCCAGAAATTTTAAATATACTAGTTTTCGTATGGTACGACGATATAAAAAATCACATTCATTGTTCATTAATACTAATTGATAACATTTTGCCTTGAAAAATAATTTGTGAAGTATAAGGATTTGTTTCATGAAGATAACCATAAGGTCTGTTCGATAAACGCACTAGAGTACTCTAGTGCAGAAAAAAACGTTCGATGAACTTTTTTTTGCACTAAACTGTTCAGAACTCAGTTTTTTGAGTTAGCACCAACTTACACTTTATTGCACTAAACTACACCATCTCCATAGCTAGTGTAAGTTTGTGCAGCATATGAAAACAGCTGTTTTTAATAGTTAAGGCGGCAAAATAATAGAAAACCAGAAGTAAATTTAAAAAATATGGGGTTTTCTTCTCTGTATGGCAGATTATATTCATTGCGTGGTCAAAGTCAAATGGAATTGAAATTGCTCCTAAATTTTTTGAAGGAGTACAAACCGCAATTGGGGAAAAGTTTACGAGTGAAAACAAAGCAAAGAATTTGGCAAGTTATCCGATCAAAAATGGAAAATTTGTGTAAATTTAATAGCTATAAATTTGATCATTGAGAATTGTTTGTTTCCATAAATCAGCTGGTTTGCACTAAACCACCATTTTCGTTCGTTGGAGCCTTTGCACTAAATTGCTCTGACAACTGTCAGATGTTGTTCTGCCCTACACTGTTCTACACTTTCAGTGCACTCACCGAACAGACCTATTTATTTTTCTACTGAAAGGTCAGAACGCGTCGATTGGTACCTCTTTTAACTATTTTAGAGCAAATTTTAAGGTTACACCTTCTAGAAAATTATCGCTTTCGATACCGATACTTTGAGTATCGAGTAGTTTAGTTTCGATATTATCGGGTTCGCGATTCTTTTTAACCGATATTTTAAATGAGTACCAGATCGATGCTTTTGATTCGATATCGTGTCCCTAGTTCGAACGAAACCAGATACTGAAGATGGCACGTAGCCGAAACCGGTTTAAAACCAAATCAAACTTGACAAGGGATGACGGAAATTTGTTCCACAATACATCGCAATCCTGCCCTGTCGGAAAAGCAAACAACAAAAAAGAAATTGTTTAAATTTATTGAATTTTCAGAATTTCTCAAAATATAGTAGCGCATAACCATGTCAAAATAAAGTCGGCTAAAGTGTACTTTATCGTCGTCATAGTCGATTTAATATCGACTTTTACTCTTAAAGTTGACTTTAAATTTATAGGGCCGTAGTCATAGTCGATTTAAAAGAGTGTTTTACCACACTTAGAATGATGCTAGCATAAACGACATTTTATCTCTGTCATAGTCGACTTAAAAACAGCTTTATCACTAAAACAACGTTTTAACTTTAAAATGAGGTGAACGTCATTTTAAAATCTTAAAATATTGTTCTAAAACTATAAAAATAGAAAGAGAGTACGTGAATTCAATAAAAAATAATTAAATAATACGTAAAAAGAAGACATTCTAATAAATATGTTTGGAAATAGCAGAATTTTTCAAGATTTTGCTAAGTATTTTAGACGATGCTATCCCGAGACGGAGAGCAAAGATGGGATCCGTTCCAAATTGAGGAAGAGGAATTTTATTGCTTTGATAAGTGGAATATTTTATAGATATTGAGGACCCCGTCAGTGATAGGGGACTTCCAATCTCACCCGGCCTGGAAGTTCTGACTAAATTACGATTTTTAGGTCGAAATGTTCATTAGAATGACACACATAGGTTAGGTGGCACTAAATGCTTTCCCGCAGACAAGATTTTTCTCTTGAGCTCCAGTTTGGTTCACAAGCTTTTTTTGTTCCCTAAAATCAGTACTTTATTTTAATTTATATGAAGTGTGTAGGCCCAATAAACATTTTTCTTCATTTTCAATTTGAGGTTCATTTGAGAAGTAACCCTATTGTCAAATATCAAACGTTTGTTATCAAATGCACCTCAAATTTCCCCTGATAGCGTTCTCAAACAAAAAGGCTCATTTTTAGTATGGGATTTTGGGCTGATTCTCAATTTGATTCATTTCATTTTCTCAAACCTATTTCAAAGGTGGTACGAAATGGAATGCAATTAATAGATGTTTGTATGTATTACATATATGTACCCTAGAGTGCAGAAAATTTGAGCGATAGTGAGAGTTTGTGTTGTGAGCGCAGAAATGGAATGGAATAAATAGATGTACATATGTATTACATATTTGTACTCTGATGTGATGCTTTTCATTTACCCGTGCGGGTGAATTTTTCCGATGCCTTTTGTACAGTTACATGATTATGTTAATATGAGAAACAAACTATGTTTCTATTAAATTTGGTGTAACTTTACAAAAAGCCACAAACAAATAAAATAAGAATAAGATATACAGAATCATTATTACACACAATCATTTTCAACCATCATCATTTCAACCGTTAAAAGACCGCTCGAGTAGAACAACGAACGCTGACTGAAATTGGCAAACACACACAATTTCTTCGTTCCTTCAAGCCTTGACATGTTGAAATTCGTGAAATGGTACAAAATGCGAAACAGGTTTTTTTTTTCAAATGTGTTGTAAGTTATTTTAAAATTGATAAACAATGTTTGATGAACATTTGAAAATATGTTTATTTTCAAATGATATATATGCTGATTCTCAACTTTAGAAACAATATTTTCTCAAACGTTTGATAATTTCTTTTTCAATGTGTAATGGGGGTTTATCTCAAAATTTAACTCAAAATAAAAAAAAATTTGCGAAAACCAAAATGAAGAGATAGATACGCTTACTTTTTTCTTTGTGAATGTAAAGGTTGACACAGGGTGTACTTTTAAAACAATCGAAATTTCTTAATATAACAGCGATTCTTATTATTTTTTATGGGTAACCCTGTTTCGTTTCATTTTAGCAAGAACATTGTTCTATCTCGTCTATGACACACCACTATTTTAAACGTCGCACATTGGGGTATTTAATCAATCTCTTTTTTTGGCTTTAAATTGTTAATAATGTTACCCATGGTGATTTCAATTCAATTTAACATAAAAAAAAATGTGGCTTTACATTTTTAAAAAGTGATGTAGTGAGACCAAACCGACCTCAGATTTGGATTCAGAGCGTCGAAATACATGTTAGTAGGTTAGGTCGATGAAATGTGCCATTTGGGGTTTTTTTTAGCTTTTCGCAATTTTCTTGAAGTTTTGGGGGTATATTGGACAAGCGGACTTGGGATTCGGAGCACGTCGATGTATATGTTGCTAGATGGGTGTTCTCGAATCCACAAACAACTAATTTTTTTTTGTGTGGTGGTTCATTTTTCCCAACGTGAAAAATCGCCTGTTTTTCTTAAAACCGGAAAAACCCGGGACCGATCTTTCTTGAACTCAAAATAACAGGGAACAGACTATCTAGAAAAAAAAAGAGTCAGTGCCGGGCAATGCCGGGCACCTAAACAAAAACCCTTTTGAAAACAAAAAAATGGGAAATTTTTTTTTTAATACATCGTTTTTTAAAAATGTAATTAAGAAGACGCTAACAACTAACTAAATCTCAATAAACATGAATTTTGTACTCAATTACCTGTATTATAAGAATCCATAACAGTATTCTAAAAAACTTCACTTAAAACCGTAAAAATATTAATTGGAAATGTTGAAACTTTAAGAACGTTATAAAATGCCGCGAGAAATACACGAATGACCAAACTTTCATTGACTGTAAAAACTTTGTGTTTGAGTTTTGAGAATAAACTTTTATTGAAAATGATGCGTTAGGGTCCTGGCCTACTAAAAAATTTTATTTTTTGGAAATCGGGCCAGTTTTAGGAAATGAGGTTTTGGCCACCCAGATTGATAAAATACCCCTATGTGCGTCGTTGTAAATTTAACACCGATTTTAACTAAAACCGATTTTAGTGAACGACTATGACTACGGCCCATAGTTGCTAAAAGCTGGTACTAAAGCTATTAAGTACTAAGCCGTAAAGAACGAATGAAATACTCGTTTTTGGAAAATTTTCGGTGAGCGAATATTAAAAAAAATATGTAATAAAATGTCACAATTTGCAAGCATTGATCGCTATTTCGAAATCATTAAAGATGAAAGTATGTAAAAATAGATTCAATCCATTCGATTCAGAGGAGGAGGATTTTTATTCTCGCTACAGATTTGACAAAATTACTGCACAGTTCCTAATTGAAAAATTTCTTGCCTTAAAGAGAAAACCCATTAAATGACTAATAGTATACATGTTACAACTATATATTAATGGGCTAACATTTTTCCCATACAAACAATTGCCAGGCTGTTTAGCACATTTAACATACTCATATCCACATAAAATTGATATGGATGTGTTCGTATGAGTCAGGAGCAGTGCATAGGCATATATTTTTTTCTATAAATTATTTAATTTGTTTATAATTAGGGACACGAATTTCGATACGATACGATACCAAATCGATATTTTTTGCATTTGATACCGATACTTTTTACTCGATTCTTTTGCGACGATATTTTTTGGTATCGAGTACTTCAACTACGGTATCGAACAAATGAGTACATTCAGTGATGGAAAATTAAAATTGTGTCATATTTGTCCAAAATATTGTGCAACGCAAAATAGTGCCGAAAAATGCACAAGCACGAGTAATTTTCACTGGTACATATTGAAAAATAGGTCTGATCCACGTGCTGAAATAATTGCAGGTTTGGGCTACTTCGTAAGTTTTTTTGTATGAAGTTGTATGAAGTTACCCAAATCTGTTTATTGATTTTTACATTAGAAATAATGGTAACTGGATATATAGGATTATAAATTTTTCATTTACATACGACAATTTGCGTTTGCAAATAAAAAATCGTCATTTCAGCGAAAAAATCGTCAATATCTTTCTTCTTTCTCATTTTACTAAAAACACGTTATAAACAAAAAAGGGTCTGTTTTCCATTAATGCCCGTATGACACTACGTTTTTTTCTGGTATTCTACAAGGTTTTTTGTGTGAAAGAGGTGGTCAATTACAGTTTTGTGTTGGTGCAAGGGAGTAAGCTATGTTGGAAAAAACCAACGAAATACCATCTAGGCTGTTAAAAACCAATGAGCCAGCATGTATTTCGATAGGTTTTTTACATTCGGCACTTTTTTCTGACAATTGTTTCAATTTGACAACTATAAAATAAATTATTTTTAAAATATAAAATATATGGAAATACAAATTTTAAATTTGCCTCTTGTAAGCTTCTGCTTTGGCCGTAAGTGGAAAGAAGTCCGGAAGAAAAATCATAATGCGCAATGGCTTCTCTTTATAACATGGAATGCGCAGATATTCTGCCACTTGAGTTTCATCATTTTTTTGTTTCGATAATTTAACTTTAAATTTCCAAAAAAATTCAATCATGGATACATATAATCTCAATGAAAATGAATTGTTAATGTTATTTAAGATGTTTATTTTTCAAAATACTAAGAATTTGGCAAATATATTTTTACAACTGTGATTGCATTAAATACACCTGTTGTTTTGTAATAGCTGTTGGTTTGTAAAAAATGTTTTCAAGAACTTAATAAACTTTTATTTAATCAGCTTGAACTATTCTTATGAGTTGGAAAAGGATTTACTTCAAAATCAAAACTTTGGAACCAGCCATGGCATACTATGCCATGGAATTAGCACTAATACAGCGATATGTGTATGCCTCAGGATGCTATTTTATTGCGTTTTTGTTAACTTTCTAGAAGACGGTGCAACTTTAAACCGTTTTATTAAATATCTTTTAAATGTGGAAAAATCTTTTATTTCCAGTCAAATTAAAATTGATAAAAAAATAAATTTCGTGCTAGCCACTAAAAAATTGCATTTCTTTTATTTCCGCTTTCGAATTCATAATCTAGAGGTCAGAACGTGTCGATTGGTACCTCTTTTAACTATTTTAGAGGATATTTTAAGGTTGCACCTTCTAGAAAATTACCGCTTTCGATACCGATACTTTGAGTATCGAGTAGTTTAGTTTCGATATTATCGGGTTCGCGATTCTTTTTAACCGATATTTTAAATGAGTACCAGATCGATGCTTTTGATTCGATATCGTGTCCCTAGTTATGACACAGTGATGAATATTCAACAAATAACACTGCTCTACAGCCAAAAAATACTCCGAACGCGACCATCCTATCTTTATGTAAAATCGGTCGCTAATTCCGAAAATCGGGTTCATTTTTAATTCTATGGGAAGGTTTTAGAGATATCGGCAATTTACCGTTATTCGATTTAATCCTGTATATCTCTTTAACACAGTGAGTTAAATTCCTTAGGGTGACACCAAAATTAAATTTCCTTTTCATGGCTGCTATAACATTTTTCTCTAACTCTGATAGTTTCTGAAATATTGACGATTCAATTTGAATTTTTTCGATTTTTTACGATTTGTTGAAGAAAAAATTGACTTTGTCAGGCAATATCTTTAAAACAAATGTTTTCACCTTCGGTTTTACTCCTTTGCGTGAAGCTCCGTAATAGAAAGGAAAAATCTACATTTGTACCCGTTCGTGCTGAAAGCGATTGATCTACATTTCTACCCGTTGGGGATGAAAGCGATTAATCTACATTCGTACCCGTTCGGGATGAAAGCGATTGATCTACATTTGTACCCGTTCGGTATGTTAGTGATTAATCTACATTGGTACCCGTTCGGGTATACAAGTTGAACAATTAGTCTCTTCATAGGACATGCTCGAACAAATGCGATCAATTCACTCCATATAAAGGGATGTAAAATTGTATTGGTCGCATGCTCCCTTGCGATTGATCCCGGACACGTCCCGGATTAATCGCATTTTTTGCAGGGATACCAGTGCAGAGGCATTACGCGACCTGGCTGTATTTACTTGATAGCCTATAACTTTTCCATTTTACAATCGATTTTCATCGTTGATAGCTTATTTCTTTCCCAATAGAATGGAGCTTCACGTAAAAGAGTAAAACCGAAGGTGAAGACATTGGCTTTAAAGATATTTCCTGACAAAGTAAAATGATGGTTGAAAATGATTGTGTGTAATAATGATTCTGTATTTCTTACTCTTATTTTATTTGTTTGTTTGTTGAATTCATAATCTAGAGGTCAGAACGTGTCGATTGGTACCTCTTTTAACTATTTTAGAGGATATTTTAAGGTTGCACCTTCTAGAAAATTACCGCTTTCGATACCGATACTTTGAGTATCGAGTAGTTTAGTTTCGATATTATCGGGTTCGCGATTCTTTTTAACCGATATTTTAAATGAGTACCAGATCGATGCTTTTGATTCGATATCGTGTCCCTATTTATAATTAATAAATAAAATTTTTAGTTAAGAGAAATAGATATCGTAAACGTGTTTGCAAATATCGTAAACACAGTTGAAGAGTTGCTTTAATTTAAAAGCGCTCTCTCTATTTTATATGCATTGGCCCAGTTTACGCTCAGATCAAAATCAAAGCGGCCAAATATCTCCTATTGCTTTTCCATTAAAGCGAAAAATGAGAGAGAGTGCGGGAGAGCACACTGAGTAATTTTAATTTTGACCAAGGAATATCTAACAGGTACGCTCGGTGGCGAATTGAACAACTTCTTTTTTTATTTACAAAGGTAGAGTGTAATGTCAAAATCAAAGCGAATTCACATAATGGCCAATAGGAATGGACGAGCCCCAAGCGAATTCAGATTTTAACCACGGCGAAATATCATTTTGACATTACACTCTACCAATTATAATAACAAAATACATGGGAAATTTCTGAATTCGCCAACCGGGCCTACCTTCCTAGATCTGCCTTGATTTTGACCATGATTTCCCGTCGGACCGTGATCAAAAGGGCAAATCTGTGTTGCGGTACAACTGGAATTTGGAAAGTGTTGCTTATCTCCGCGAAAAGGAATAATTTTTGTACCAATACAAAGTTGGAAAAAAAAAAATTGCATGGTCGAATTTCGAGCACCGGCGATACTAGTTTATTTTAATACTCCTTACTTTTAATTTTGTGTCCATCTTATTTTGGTTTTATTATTGAAATGAAAACGAATTAAGTACACCAACTCAATACCAGCTGATGTACATTTGTGGATGGGTGGTGTAATAATCGATATGTTGTGCAATCGATTTTGAATTGAAATATTCTCCAATAAATGCCGTCTTTTTCACAATGCTAAACCATAAAATGTAACCTCAAACTTTGTATTACTCTTTTCTTTCGTAATAACTACATTTTAATGAGCTTTTATTGACTTATTTCAGAACTTCTTTAAAATGTTTTTATCATTTCTGATCGCAATATATTTCGTTCAACACTCCATCACTAATTTGACAGCGTTGCCACGTCAGTGTGTTCGCCACTCAGTAAAGTTGATATAAGTTAGCACCAAGGATGGGCATTTTTCAACTACCACTCATTTTCAACTACCACTCAAATTGAGTGGTAGTTAAATCCTGATTTTAACTACCACTAAAATTGAGTGGTAGTTAAATCTTGAATTTAACTACCACTCAAATTTGGTGCTCGAAACCTATTTAGGCAGTGAAATCATTGAGAAGTTAATCAACACATCAGCTTGTGGTGAAATATACATACATACATATGTATGTTAGTATATGTGAGTCGTTAGTTTTGAAATTGGCATAAGTCCATTTTTAGGTGTGTCGAGATCAGTGTTGCTACACGTAGGGTTTTATCCCTACTTGTAGGTCTTTTTGGTTAAAAAATGTGCCTGTAGAGTAAAAGGTCCGCTTTTTCATGTAGGGTTTTTTACATGGAAATGTAGGGTTTTTTTACACGGAAAACATTCAAGGCGCAAAATGTGCCCTGTGTTGACTAACAAAATGTTTCCCAACATGCGCCCTGTGTTGACCAACAAAATTTTTGCCAACTCTGTACATCATTGGCATTACATATCGATTAAATGTCGTACACCTTATGTATGTATAAATACATCTCTATTATACATTGTGTTGACAGCTTTTTAAATTGAACTGATTTATAAAAGCTGTGTGTAAATTTAAGTAAGTAATAATTTTGTCTTTATATTCAAGAATTAACTTTTTTTACTTTTTTTTTATAAATGAGCATGTGCTCTTACTATTTATTTCTCTTTTTATACTCAGCTGTACTAGTACACAGAGTATTATAATTTTGATTTCCTAACGGTGGATTGTAACAGAACGAAATAATCGAGATAGATATAGACTTATATATATCAAAATGATCAGCGTGAAAAGAGAAATCGATTGAGCCATGTCCGTCCGTCCGTCCGTCCGTCCGTCCGTCTGTCCGTCTGTCCGTCTGTACGCACGATAACTCACGCAAAAATCGAAATATTTTGATGAAATTTGGAATGCAAGTTGGTATCAAGACGAGAACGGATGGTATTGAAAATGGGCGAAATCGGACCATGACCACGCCCACCTCCCCTATATAGTAAAAATCGGAAATTTGGTATCTCAGTCACTAATATAGCTGGAGCGATGAAATTTTACCCACGTGTTGAGCTCAGGCCCCTATGAAGAAATTTGATGAAATTTTGGAAAATGGGCGGTGCCACGCCCACTTATTAAGGGGCAAACATTGAAAGTTTTATGAGTCATAACTCAGAAACTATTGAAGATATATAGATGAAATTTGGTACGCGTGATATATTTGCTTACGCAAATGTTTTGACGAAAAATTGCCAAAATCGGTTAACGACCACGCCCACTTTTATATATGGGTATTATAAAGTGACCTAATAAAAACATTTGAAGCGATATCTCTGTCAAATATAAAGATATATCAATGAAATTTTATGGCAAGATTCCAACTAAGGACATAAAACAAAAAACACAAAAATTTTGGAAAATGGGCGTGGCACCGCCTCCTTTTAGGAGCAGGAATATACGAGATTTTGGAGCCCATATCTCGACAAATAATTGATATATTATGACGAAACTTGGTGTATACACTTTTATTACTTGTAGCAATACATGTTGAAAATTTTAGCGAAATCGGTTGACGACCACGCCCACTTTTATATATGGGTATTATAAAGTGGCCTAATAAAAGCATTTTAAGCGATATCTTTGTCAAATATAAAGATAATTCATTGAAATTTTGTGGCATGAGTTCTACAATAGACTGGAAACAAAAAATAGAAAAATTTTGGAAAATGGGCGTGGATACGCCCACTTCATGCAGCACTCGCTTTATATAAAGTACACCGTGTTTCCATCAAAGGCAAACAAACAATAAGCATACAGCTGAGTATCTAATGTTCGATTCCACTCGAACTTAAGCTTCCTTACTTGTTATATACATTTTTGTGTAACATTGAATTAAAATTTAGATGAAGATATCTATACACATACGTATATGTATAAAAACCTCGTTAAAGTTTTGTAAAGCTAATAAAAGTATCTGAAAAAATACCTATTTTTGATTATTTATGTATATGCATTGCCCTATTAAAAAATTTCAATAAATTATATGCGGGTTTCAATATTTCCGCAAGGAAAAAATGTAGGGATTTTTGTAGGTACTTTTTTTTAACGCGTAGGGTAATCTTGGGAGTTTTACCTCATTTTTAGGGATTTTGGAGGAAAAATATGTGGCATCACTGGTCGAGATATTGAAGGGTTTGCGTTTTTACTGATTCAAAAATATTGAACTTGAATTGACCTAGAGGTGAACTAGAGATGAACTGGAAGTGAACTAGAGGTGAACTAAAGGTGTACTAGAGGTGAACTAGAAATTGAAATAGGGGTGAACTAGAAATTGAAATAGGGGTGAACTAGGAAGTGAACTAGAAATTTAACTAAAACGAACTAGTAGATGAACTTGAATATCTACAAATACTATTGTTTGTATATTTTCAAGATTTAACTACCACTCAAATTTAGTGGTAGTTAAATTCGAGATTAGGTAGTTGCAGGCTGAGTGCACTCAAAATTAGTTGAATCATGCCCAACCCTGGTTAGCACCATGTGCTAACTTGACTATGACAATACTAATAAATAATAGCTTAAAAAAAACGCTTTAATCTTAAAAATCGTACTAAAAATTGAGAAATAATTTAATTAGAAACAAAATGATGTGCAAGCGGTTTTTTTCATTGTATTTGCAAATACAACAACAACAAAACAGAAAGCTTGTTACTTATTGGCTTGCATACATACGTGAGTAAATTGAAATTCAATTCATAGAGGCTATTTTGAAGAAAAGTAACTTAAAAGCCTCAATGAAGCATGGAATATAATATTGAATGTCTCACTATATGATGTCGAGGGGGGAGAATCTAAAGATTTTGGCCCAATGTACGCTTGCTTTTCTTGCATTGTTTGCTTCAGCTTGCTTTGCTTATCTTTGAAAGCTTCTATAGCCCAATGGTAGCTTTGAACGCTGTCATATTAATCAGCTGAATCGGCTATCCACAGAAATAAAACAAAAGGTTTTTTCTTATTAACTGGCTATGGCCAAGTTTGTGCTAGCAAATCATTTCTTGAATCAAAAAATTAGCAGACAATTAACAGCCAAAAATAGCATTAAAACAATTTTTTTGCTAATTTTTAGTATTTTTCCGTTTCCTGATTTCCTGTCCGTTTTGCTCTTTTTGAGCATAATTCTTTCAATTTTTCTCTTTTCATAGTTTTCTAAGAAACAAACCTAAAATGTTGACTCGAAATGCTGAACAAGTTTAGAGAGTTTTTTCCTCTTCTGCAAATTTTCTGCGTAATAAAATGGAAAGAGCTGATATTTATTACAATTTTTCAATAATTTGTAATAATTTTCTGTTAGGGAACACACCTAATGCCTAATATCAGCAGCCATATTGGAAATTGAATTGTCAAAAATGATGTCAAAGCGCTGTCAAATAGAGAATTTGGCAATTCGAAACTTTGCAGCGCTTCAAGCGCGTGAAGTAAAGCTGACATTTGGCCAACTTTTATACATTTTAGTAGAGCTCAAAATGATTTTGACATTTCTCACAGCCAAGCAAGCAAAGCAAGCGTCCATTGGGCCTTTACCTTAATGTTGATGTCATGTTTCGAATCCGGAGAATACAAATAATAGAGGAGAGAACACAATAAAAGTGAATGTTTGAAAAATATAATAGGGGTACGTAGCACGGATTGCACGGACTGCAAAATTTTACAACGCACAACAACAAAATACAGGCGCAAAGAAATATGCTAGACCTAAAAAATATGCTACACCAAAACCTATGTATATTTATTTGCTATGAAGTGTAGGAAATTAATTGCGACCCTGCGTCAGCTGACATTTGCCAATTGCTAATTTCAATTTCAATTTGAGCATTCGAATTTTGCTTAAAATGTTATTATACCTTTCATGAGAATGAAATGGTATTATAACTTAGTGCCAAAAAATTTTTGTCGAAAGTACCAGAAGGAAGCGTGGGGGACCCACCAAAATATATACTGATATGATCAGAATCACGAGCTGAGTCGATTAAGCCATGTCCGTCTGTCCGTCTGTCCGACTGTCCGTCTGTCCGTCCGTCCGTCTGTGTGAACGCAAACTAGTCCCTCAGTTTTTGAGATATCTGAATGAAATTCGGAATACAGGTATGTTGTTATATGCAGCTGATCATTTGTCGGAACCGGCCGAATCGGACCACTATAACATATAGAAAACAACCGATTATTCAGATACACATGAAATTTTTGGATGTAATTTGTGCATAGCTTCCCCATTTAAACAGCTAAGGACATGAAACTTTGAAGTAGGCGTGCCCATTTTGGCCCAAATAAGTTTACCGAAAATTGTCAAGATCGGACCACTATAACATATAGTTCCACAACATCCGATTATTCAGATATACACATTTTGGTGTATAACTCCTCCATTTTAACAGCTAACGGCCTGAAATTTTGAAGTATTTGCACCCATATGGACCCAAACGGGATTGCCGAAAATTGTTAAGATCGGACCACTATAACCTATAGCTCCCCTACAACCGATTGTTCAGATATACACATTTTGGTGTATAACTCCTCCATTTTAACAGCTAACGGCGTGAAATTTTGAAGTATTTGTACCCATATGGGCCCAAACAGGTTTACCGAAAATTGTCAAGATCGGACCACTATAACATATAGCTCCCCTACAACCGATTGTTCAGATATGGACATTTTGGTGTATAACTCCTCCATTTTTACAGCTAACGGCGTGAAATTTTGAAGTATTTGTACCCAAATGGGCCCAAACGGGGTTACCGAAAATTGTCAAGATCGGACCATTATAAAATATAGCTCCCATACAATCGATTGTTCAGATATGGACATTTTGGTGTATAACTCCTCCATTTTAACAGCTAACGGCGTGAAATTTTGAAGTATTTGTACCCAAATGGGCCCAAACGGGGTTACCGAAAATTGTCAAGATCGGACCATTATAACATATAGCTCCCATACAACCGATTGTTCAGATATGGACATTTTGGTGTATAACTCCTCCATTTTAACAGCTAACTGCGTGAAATTTTGAAGTATTTGTACCCAAATGGGCCCAAACGGGGTTACCGAAAATTGTCAAGATCGGACGATTATAACATATAGCTCCCATACAACGGATTGTTCAGATATGGACATTTTGGTGTATAACTCCTCCATTTTAACAGCCAACGGCGTGAAATTTTGAAGTATTTGTACCCAAATGGGCCCAAACGGGGTTACCGAAAATTGTCAAGATCGGACGATTATAACACATAGCTCCCATACAACGGATTGTTCAGATATGGACATTTTGGTGTATAACTCCTCCATTTTAACAGCTAACGGCGTGAAATTTTGAAGTATTTGTACCCAAATGGGCCCAAACGGGGTTACCGAAAATTGTCAAGATCGGACGATTATAACACATAGCTCCCATACAACCGATTGTTCAGATATGGACATTTTGGTGTATAACTACTCCATTTAAATAGCCAAGACACCATTTTTTTCTAATAAATCTTTCCATAAATAACCCACAAAATTAAAATTATAAATTAAACTTAATCCGGCTATGTACATACATAGGTAACTTTTCATTTCCCCACTCATGAAAGGTATGAAGTCTTCGGTACGGCCGAAGACAGCCGCGCTTTCTTGTTTTTTATGTGCATTTATTAAATTCGCTAAAACAAAATGATTTATTTATTAAAAAGTGAGTGATGAACGCGTCCCTTTGGCTAAAAAGAAAAGCTGCTTCTTAAAATATCCTACGACTGTGCAATGGGGTGCTCTCGATGTGTATCATATTTTGGTCTAGGATATTTGCAATCCGTGCTATCTTGAGAGGCATAGCGAATACCCCTAATAATTTAGTTAAACGTTGCAACTTTTAGGATGGGATGAAGTTACATACATGTTAAAAATAAAGTCGACTTTATCTTTTTAGCAATCTACTAACCAAAGCCGACTTTATTGCTTGACTATGGTTACCCGCTAGTGTATTTTTTAAAGAGCTGCATGAGTTACTCGTGAATTACCCACTCAATTTGGCGTAGTGGTACTAACTCGCTGAAGCAAAACATAAACACTCAAATATGAGAAGAAAAGCAACCCACTACAAATTGTCGCCTGAGAAAACGAATGTCGTATGTGAAAATTGACGATTTCTAGTTTTTGATGCAGATTAACTAAATCGGACCTAATCTTTTAATTTTTCCAATCCATTTTTGTCTATCTCTTAGTTTTTGAGTTATTTAGTGTGCATTTGTTGTATGTTACAAAATTACTACCGTTTGGGTATGCATTTCTCGTATGTGCCGCTGAGCTATTGAGAATAAACCAAAATATTGTATCGGAGCTATAGGTTATAGTGATCCGATCTGAATGATTTTCACTGACATATTTTATTGTAGTATGTATAATACCAATTACTGCAAAGTTTAGTATAATTTGTTCCTTAAATATGGAGTTTATCCCCGAAAACAGCTATATCCGAACAATCGGTTGTATGGCAGCTATATATTAAAGTAGTCCGATATTGACAAATTTCAGTGAAAATTATTAGGTCCATATGTGTACAAATACTTCAAAGTTTCATGCCCTTAGCTGTTTAAATGGAGAAGTTATATCCGAAAATGTCCATATCTGAACAATCGGTTGTATGGGAGCTATATGTTATAGTGGTCCGATCTTGACAAATTTTGGTGACGTGTATTACGTCCATATGCGAACAAATACTTCAAAGTTTCATATCCTTATCTCCTCAAATGAATAAGTTATACCCGAAAACAGCTATATCTGAACAATCAGTTGCATGGGAGCTATATCTTATATTACTCCGATGTGGTGGATTCCGACAAATGATCAAAGTGTCATCAAAATATATTCAACTAGCAAATTTCAGGTCGATATCTCAAAAAATGTGAGCCTCATAACCATTCCGGTTTGGAAAAAATAGAAGAATTTTTGTCGTATGTGCTATTATAAAGAGGTATTGCTGCTCAGACGTCACATACGACAAATGTATACTGAATGAAAAGTCGTGTATCTTCCATAACTTTAAAGATATCCAACTTTTGCAAATTGTATGTCCAAATATATAATACTCGCTACAGCTCGTCCAAATAACAGAAAAATCTGTTGTATAGTTTTTGAGAATTTCCAATTTGAACTTCAAAGTCGATTTTCTCGAAACTATGTTTTGTAACATACGACAATCGTTTTCTCAGGCGACGAAATAGCGATAACAGAACTACATGCTCTTCAGTCATTGTATCGGTAGATCCCCAGTCAAGGAACATAATAATATGCTAAACAAGCAGTTCCTACTGGGATGCCACCGCGGGAGCCATTCCAATAGCCACCTGCTCCAAATTTGTATTCTTCGCAGCTTTTGTTTGTGCTCTATTGAGCTTTATATCACAAAATAGCCTGTCTTTGTAATTACACGCAAATTTCTGAAATTTCGAATCCCTTCCTGAGGTGCAACATCCGCAACGCAAAAATCAGTTTTGTTTTAATTATAAATAAAACAAAGTAAAAAAAAAATTTTTAAAAGCTTTTATTTAATATTAATATAAAAATTTACTAAAAAGGAAAAAAATAAATTTTTTATATTTTTGAACAAGATTTATATTAGTCCTTAGTTCATTTGGATCTTAATTTCAATCTAAGCATATATTTAACGTATTTCTTCAAAGCATTTCTGTATATGTATCAACATAATTAAAAGCGCGGGTGCTCTTTACGCAATGCATATCTTACGTAATTGGAATTTAAAGTTTTTATCGCTTCCTTCCATTTCACCAATACTGTTTTATAACATGAATATCTAATGAGTACCCGCGCTTTTATTTATGTTGATACATATACAGAAATGCTTTGAAGAAATACGTTAAATGTATGCTTAGATTGAAATTAATTAAAATTGCCAAAAATTCGGAATTTTTTTAGTGAATTTTAAGTCACTGAGCTACGAAGCGGAATACTCAGAAAATTCAAAAAATTTTAGTAAAACTTTAATGAAAATTTGTTTAGTGTTTGCCCAATATTTGCACAAAGTTTTAATTGATATTGTTTATATCATCCATATGTATGTATCTCACTCTAAATCATAAAGTGATACAGCTCGAAATTCAAAAATTTAAAACGATGAAGTGCTTTTTCTTTACAAACAAGGCAAATTCATTATATGGTAATGGCAGGACGAATTCGGCAATATTCGCCTCGATTCGCTTTAAGTTTTTGTCCATCTGAATGTCAAACTCAAAGTCAAATATTTCTTTGTATGACATTCTTCTGTACACGGCGAGTTAAAAACGAGAAGAAGAAGAAGTCAGCTGTTCACTTACCATTACCATATGAATGAATTTGCCTTGTCTACAAGAAAGTCTATGGAGAGAATTGACATACGAGTATAACGTTAGTTTTCCAGGCAAAGCCTATGGGAAAGAATTTGGGGAAGTCGCCAGATTATAAAATCTATTATGGAGAAAACCCGACTTAAAAAATTTCTTACGAAAACTCGGTAATTTAAAAATTCTGCACGAAAAGTAGCACTATACATTTTTGCCTGACAAAAAGTTGCAATAATTTTATATGCAATTCGTCAGCCAAAAGTCGAAAATGCTACTTTTCTAAAAATTTTAAGTGCTAGTTTTCGTCAGCCAAAAGTCGAGTGCCACTTTTTCAAATACACATTTAAAGTGCTAGTTTTCGTCAGACAGAAAAAAGCGGGTGGTAGTTTTCGTACGGTACGGCGATTAAACATACATAAGAATATTTTTTTTTGTTCAAACGGTATTGAATTTTTACTTTTTATCTCTTTGTTTTTATGTCAAATAAGTGAATAAACCAATTTTTTGTTTAATACATTTTGTTTTATTTGGCCCCCCCAAAAATACCCCATTTTTTCTAAGTTGCACCCCGAAATCCCCCTTTTTGGTCTCGTTGATCCCCCGTTCGCCATTTTTCATCTGGCAACCCTAGTGGGCGTGGCAAGGTATCCAAATACATATTAAAAAAATATTCGAAAAATGGCTATAATAGGTACTTTTAAAATGTGATTACTAGGGAATGGCTTTACCGATTTCAAAGATCTTCATACCATTAGAAAGGTATCGAAATTGGCTTTCAAAAAAATACACTGTTTTAGTACACTTGTATGAAGACCTTTGAAATCGGCAAAGCCATTCCCTAGTAATCACACTTTGAAAGTACCTTTTATCGTCATTTTTCGAATATTTTCGAAATTTCTACACCTTGCCACGCCCACAATTTTTCGAAAATGCAATTTCTAAAAATGAGGTTGTGTTTGGGTAGGTAAGATGCACCTCTATGCAAAATTTCATCAAATTCTGAGGGGGTCGGGTTCAACGCATATTGGGTTTGATATGAAATTCATCATATATAAATGGGGACGGTTGACGAATTTTGACAATTTTTTTTACAAGTTTTTGTATTAGCAAGTATATCACGCGTACCAAATTTAATCGACATATCTGCTTCGGTTTCTGAGATATGACTCATAAAAATTTGTAAATTTGTCTCTTATTGAGTGGCATCATTTTCGAAACTCGCATATTTCTTTATAATGAGGTCATTGCCCGGATGAAATTTCATCACTCGGGCGATATTAGTTACTGAATTATCATGAATACGAAAATGTTACTATATATATCATAGACAAAAAATGTAACGCCCGCAACAAATATATGTAACGTTTTCTAATCAGATGTTGTTCTTGGCTTATTTCTGTGGCGGATATTGGCAACCCTTTACTTTTCTCTACAATTTCTCTCGAAAATGTTTTTATCATTTATACTTCGAGTTTCGAAGAAAATCGCTGATCTAGTTAATAACCTAAAAACAACTTCCACTTTGTGTAACGTCCGCAACGCAGTTTAAGTGGCTAAAACAAAGGTATTAGACTAAATTTGTATCCCCAAAATATTTTTATCATCAGCTGTGGCCCAAATCTTTTCCTTGTATAATAAAACGATACACTATTTCGCGATATTTCTGCCTCAAAAATTAAAAAAAATCGTGCGAACGTAACGTCCGCAACGCCCAGGAAATGCTCTAGTTAAGACCTTTAATTTGATACCAATATCGCCCAATAATATTTCGGGGTCATCCGGATCCACGTTTTTTTCCGCTATCCACGGTCTCGATATTTCGAATTTTTTTTTTACATTTTTGGAGTTGTCCAACCCCATAAAACAATTACTAATAAACCAAAAACCCGCCTTCAAGAGCAAAATTGGTGAAATTTTTTAGAAATTTAAAATCATGTCAGCCCTTTTATACCCAACTTTACTTCACTTAAACTTCATGAACTCATAAAAATTTTATTAGATTTTTAATAGCTATACATTTCTGGAAAGTGCATTAAATAGGGCAGTCTACCGTGTGATTTAATTAAAAAATAATGTCCGCTTTTGGGAAGAGTATAGGGCAAGAAGTTGAAGATTCATGAGAAAAAAAGAAAATGATCACTTTAGGCCGCGATATTACCTTCCCTGCGTAGTGCGCAAAAAAACTGAATACGCCATTGGATTTAGCAGTTAATTCTACGTATGGATACATATAAATTTTTTTCTTGTGGAGAAGTGCAACTTTGTTGATACATAGATCTAAACATACCTTGAAATTCTGGGAATTTATTTATTTATTTATTTATTGATGTCTAAAATAGTTCATATTTACACAGACATTTAAGCGTAATTTAATATAACAAATAAGTATAAATTTATGATCTGAATAGATACATAGTAAAAATATAGCAGAAAACGAAAAATTCAATGAGATATGCGTATACATATACAAAAGTTTCACTTAAATATAAAGGTAAACCGGAAGTTAAGTGCGCGCAAGATATGAGTTCAGTTCAAGAGCAGTCTGTATCGGATCAGTAAAGTCAATATCTAAGAAACCTGAGAAATAGTTAAACTCAGACATAGTTCTATTTAATGGTGCATTTGCGCTGTATACCGTTCTGCTTAAGCCAACTCTGAAAACATTAAAATTACGGAAATTCCGACTGGGAATATAGAAATGTATATTCTCAAGAATTGAGGGACAGTCAACATTCCCTATCACTATGCCCATTAAAAACGAGATAGCCTGAATAACTGCTCTATTACGCAAAGTAGGTAGACTGATTAGTTGACACCGAGAAGAATAAGAGGGCAAGGGTTCATTAAAGTTTAAAGAGCGCAAGGCAAATCGTATGAATACCCTCTGTACTTTTTCAAACGATTTATATGAATTAAATGATGGGGTCTCCATATAAAAGATGCATAATCTACTTTAGAGCGAACAAATGCTGAATATAAAACCTTTAGTGTGTAAGGATCAGTAAAATTTTTAGAATTTCGTCTCACAAATGCAAGCATAGCAAATGCGTCCGCTATCACTCTATTTAAGTGCGTAATAAAAGTGAGTTTCGAATCAAAATGTACTCCCAAATCCTTTATCTCATTAACCGAGTCCAAGCAGATATTATTTATTGAATAAGTTGACATAATAGGGTTTTTTAACTTTGAAAAGGTTACTTTGTGACACTTTTTGATGTTGATAAAAATACTATTATTTGCACACCAGGTATTAAGCTTATTGATGTCGGATT
The DNA here is from genome assembly GCA_960531455.1 of Urophora cardui. Classification (NCBI taxonomy): domain Eukaryota; kingdom Metazoa; phylum Arthropoda; class Insecta; order Diptera; family Tephritidae; genus Urophora; species Urophora cardui. The sequence goes on from OY482672.1 coordinate 108,491,025, forward strand.
GTAATTTTGATGCGTCATCGTAATTTTTGATTTCCAAATAAATTTTCAGATCATCAGCATAAAGAAGAAATTGAGCGTATTTAAAGCAGGAATTAATATCATTTATAAAAAGAATGAAGAATAATGGGCCCAAAATACTACCTTGAGGAACCCCTGAAGTCGCAATAAATGATTTAGACGAAACACCATCAATGACCACATCACTACTTCTGCGATGTAGGTATGACTTAATCCAATCAAGAAATACTGAATGGATACCCATAGAGGCCAGTTTTTTTAACAGTATTTTATGCGAAATCTTATCAAATGCTTTAGAAAAATCCGTGTAGATAACATCTAGTTGGTATCCATTACGGAATGTTGAGAAACAATCCTCAGTAAAGACAGCAAGATTAGTAATTGTGGATTTACCCGTAACAAACCCATGCTGATTTGGACATATCAAATGTTTGACATTAAAATAAAGTTTGGTCTTAATTATATTTTCGAAAATCTTAGCCACCGAAGACAGCTTGCAGATCGGTCTATAATTTTCGACATCGCATTTATTACCACTTTTATAGGTTGGCGTGATTGATGTACGTTTCCAGTCATCTATAAATAGGCCTGCAGAAAGGGATTTGTTAAAGATGTGCGTTAGTGGCTTGGCCAATGATAGGCAATTTTTGAATAAAGCAGCCGAGAATGCATCAATATCAGTCTGATAAGAATTTGCGCGGTTTTTGGTGTAGCTCCATCTAGATTTTGGAAAAGTGAAATTTATCTTTCAGTTTGCGTACTTCAAAACACCCTATTTTCATATTCCGGTGCCGGAGGGAGGATCTGAGAAGGTTTAAAGAATCCCATACAAAAAAAAACTCATCTAATGTACATATATATATATATATATATCGTCGTATTTTCAGTCGTATTTTCGCTGCATCAAGTCGACTTACCGTCTGTGCGCGCTGAGAGTATGCTGTGCGTTTAAAACCGTATCGGATGAGGCCGCACTAGTAATTGCCAGTCTATACCCTATAGACATACTAGCAAAAGAAGCTGCAATTATTGCACAGAACGATGTCCAGCGTTCCAAGGCGAGAGAAGCCAGCATGCATAGCTGGCAGTTTAGATGGAGTAACTCCACGAAGGGACGCTGGACACATAGATGCATACCAGATTTGAAATGCTGGTTGGAACGAGCACACGGCGAAGTCGATTTCTACCTGACGCAGTTCCTATCTGGGCACGGTTGTTTCAAGGCCTATCTCTTTCGCTTTAAGCACGAGTCGAACCCAACGTGCGATCACTGCGGGGGGCAAGCAATAGAGGATGCATACAACGTATTCTTTGAGTGTGCGAGATTTTACGAATCTAGAAACAAACTCCGTAGAATATTTGGAGGTGACTATACACCTGAGTCGTTCGTGAAGCATATGCTAGAAAGCAAGGCAAAATGGACTGCAGCGAGTAACGTAATAGCAGACACCATGAAAACACTGAGAAGCCTAGAGAGAAGACGGCGAGCAAACGGCGACTAAATGAGCACTAATTGTGTCCTTCTAATCATAGGCATGTCTAACAATGACCACCTTGTGTGGAACGGATACGCACAGGAGCTCGGCCTCCTGCATCCGTTACGGATACGTACAGGAGCTAGTCCTCCTGCATCCGTTACGCGCGTGGTGCGGAGCTTTGGCCTCCGCAGACCACCTAACATTAACCACTTCGAGTGGAACGGATACGTACAGGAGCTCGGCCTCCTGCATCCGTTACGGATACGTACAGGAGCTAGGCCTCCTGCATCCGTCATCGCGTGTGGTGCGGATCTTTGGCCTCCGCAGACCACCTAATATTGTGAACTTTGAATGAAACGGATACGTACAGGAGCTCGGCCTCTTGCATCCGTTACGGATACGTACAGGAGCTAGGCCTCCTGCATCCGTCATCGCGTGTGGTGCGGAGCTTTGGCCTCCGCAGACCACCTAATATTGTGAACTTTGAATGAAACGGATACGTACAGGAGCTCGGCCTCTTGCATCCGTTACGGATACGTACAGGAGCTAGGCCTCCTGCATCCGTCAATGCGCGTGGTGCGGAGCTTTGGCCTCCGTAGACCACCTAACACTGACCACTTTTATAAAAATATATGGGTGAAGCCTTTTAAGGCAGACTGAGGGCAATAACGCGACCATTACGGACTGTGAGCCTAGTGCTCAACCCACCTCCCGACGGTAGCTTGACGGTAGTACCGGGGGGTTCGGTACGATGACAGTAGGAGGTTTAGTTCGGATTAGAGTCCCACACTGACGGGGTAAAGGCTTTCGATGCTTCCTCCTCGTAAAAAAAAAAAAAAAAAAAATATATATACACTAGCATACCCGGCCAAGCTTCGCATTAGCTTTCAGTTATCAACAGTCATCATTATCTTATTAGTGACTTGATTTTAAAAATAAAATATACTTTTATTTTGTGATCTGATTCGCCATCATGATAAAACATACTTTTTATTACTGGAAAGGTTTCTATTTTCATAAATAGCTTAACACATTTCTTCTGCTTGGAAACATATTTCCATTTAAAGATACTCTTACATTAGAAAAGCCTCACATAGCACTTAGCTCGTAAGATATTATTAAATAATTACCAATTAAGGGAATGCATCTTGGAATGGATCTTAAGCCATTACAATAATAGTTTTAAAAAAATTTAACCAACATTTTTTTGAACTGAATATAACACACTTGTGAGAACTACCGCTACAAGTTCACTTTAAAGAAAGTTCAACACACTATTGAATGAGCTGAAATATGAAACTATACCACATTTTTTTTTTAATTGCAAAGCCTACTACGATATTTTCAGTTTGGTAAAAAAAAGTTTGAAAAAATACGGCTTGCTTATTTTAAATCATTTTATTGACTACTAGCTGACCCGGCAAACTTCGTTCTGTCCAAAATAGATTTTTTTATTAATTTCATTTCAAAAATTGCTATTACACCAGTATTGTTTTTAATAGAAAATTAACGATTTTTCACTACTTCATTGTGTATACAACTTCAAAAATATATAATTTTAGTATTCAGTTTAAGACTACACGATACACAACTTTTTTAGTTTGCTGTTCCGGATATTTATTTTCACTGAGTATTGGCTGTTTTCAATAAGTAAGTAAGAGGATTGATATAGTATACCTCCATAATGGTTTTCAGGCCCCTCCTCCAACCCTTTTAGATATATTCAGCCTCAAAAGTTTAGTACGTATGGGAGGTGCAATGCCCCATTTTTCGATAAATCTTTTTTTTTTGGGTGAACATGGTATTGATATCGTATATCTGCATAGTGATTTCTATGTACATGCCATGAACGCGTTTAAGGATATTTAGCCTTAAAAATTAAGAACGCATGGGAGGTACCATGCCCCCTTTTCCCAAAACCACTGTTTTTTTCATAGGCACGCTATTGATATCGTTAATCTCCTGATCAATTTTCAGGTCCCAACCTTAAACGCTTTTATAGATATTCAGCTTGAAAAATTAAGTTTGTATGGGAGGTGCCACGCCCCCTTTTCCGATAACCTACACTTTTATGCGCAAAAATTGTTTTGATATCATATAGCTCTGTACCAATTTCCAGGTCCCTGACTTAAATCCTTTTAAAGATATTCAGCTTAAAAAATTAAGTGTTGTTGGGAAGTGCCACGCCCCCTTTTCGTATAACTCCTATTATTTTGCGTTAATATGGAATTGTTATCGTTTATCTCCACACCAATTTCCAAGCCCCCAGCGTAAACAATTTTAGATATATTCATCATGAAAAATTAAGTTTGTATGGGAGTTCGCACGCCCCTTTTTCCGATAACCCCCACTTTTATGCGTGGGAATGGTTTTGATATCATTTAGCTCTATACCAATTTTCAGCTCCCTACCTTAAACTGTTTTAGAGATAATCAGCTTTCAAAATTAAGGTTGTATGGGAGGTGCCACGCCCCCTTCTCTGATAACCCCCACTTTTCTGAGTGAGAAGGGTTTTGATATCACTTACCTCTATACCAATTTTCAGCTCCCTACCTTAAACTGTTTTAGAGATAATCAGCTTTCAAAATTAAGGTTGTATGGGAGGTGCCACACCCCCTTTTCTGATAACCCCCACTTTTCTGAGTGAGAAGGGTTTTGATATCACCTACCTCTATACCAATTTTCAGCTCCCTACCTTGAACTGTTTTAGAGATAATCAGCTTTCAAAATTAAGGTTGTATGGGAGGTGCCGCGCCCCCTTTTCTGATAACCCCCACTTTTCTGAGTGAGAAGGGTTTTGATATCACCTACCCTATACCAAATTTCAGCTGCCTACCTTGAACTGTTTTAGAGATAATCAGCTTTAAAAATTAAGGTTGTATGGGAGGTGCCACGCCCCCTTTTCTGATAACCCCCACTTTTCTGAGTGAGAAGGGTTTTGATATCACCTACCTCTATACCAATTTTCAGCTGCCTACCTTGAACTGTTTTAGAGATAATCAGCTTTAAAAATTAAGGTTGTATGGGAGGTGCCACACCCCCTTTTCTGATAACCCCCACTTTTCTGAGTGAGAAGGGTTTTGATATCACCTACCTCTATACCAATTTTCAGCTCCCTACCTTGAACTGTTTTAGAGATAATCAGCTTTAAAAATTAAGGTCGCCCCCTTTTCTGATAACCCCCACTTTTCTGAGTGAGAAGGGTTTTGATATCACCTACCTCTATACCAATTTTCAGCTGCCTACCTTGAACTGTTTTAGAGATAATCAGCTTTAAAAATTGAAGTTGTATGGGAGGTGCCACGCCCCCTTTTCTGATAACCCCCACTTTTCTGAGTGGGGAAGGGTTTTGATATCACCTACCTCTATACCAATTTTCAGCTCCCTACCTTAAAGTGTTTTAGAGATAATCAGCTTTAAAAATTAAGGTTGTATGGGAGGTGCCACGCCCCCTTTTCTGAGTGAGAAGGGTTTTGACATCACCTACCTCTATACCAATTTTCAGCTCCCTACCTTAAACTGTTTTAGAGATAATCAGCTTTAAAAATTAAGTTTGTATGGGAGGTGCCACGCCCCCTTTTCTGATAACCCCCACTTTTCTGAGTGAGAAGGGTTTTGACATCACCTACCTCTATACCAATTTTCAGCTGCCTACCTTGAACTGTTTTAGAGATAATCAGCTTTAAAAATTGAGGTTTTATGGGAGGTGGCACGCCCCCTTTTCTGATAACCCCCACTTTTCTGAGTGAGAAGGGTTTTGATATCACCTACCTCTATACCAATTTTCAGCTGCCTACCTTGAACTGTTTTAGAGATAATCAGCTTTAAAAATTGAAGTTGTATGGGAGGTGCCACGCCCCCTTTTCTGATAACCCCCACTTTTCTGAGTGAGAAGGGTTTTGATATCACCTACCTCTATACCAATTTTCAGCTGCCTACCTTGAACTGTTTTAGAGATAATCAGCTTTAAAAATTGAGGTTTTATGGGAGGTGGCACGCCCCCTTTTCTGATAACCCCCACTTTTCTGAGTGAGAAGGGTTTTGATATCACCTACCTCTATACCAATTTTCAGCTGCCTACCTTGAACTGTTTTAGAGATAATCAGCTTTAAAAATTGAAGTTGTATGGGAGGTGCCACGCCCCCTTTTCTGATAACCCCCACTTTTCTGAGTGAGAAGGGTTTTGATATCACCTACCTCTATACCAATTTTCAGCTCCCTACCTTAAACTGTTTTAGAGATAATCAGCTTTAAAAATTAAGGTTGTATGGGAGGTGCCATGCCCCCCTAACATTTTTTAATTTTTTCTTCGACTAAACCTTCGCGGGGTAACAACAAACAAACCCCCCTAAGGAAGTATTTGATTTGGTTCAGCCGTTTTCAAGTTTTAGCGTTTCATATTAAATACCAAATCATTTTTATATATATAGATAATCGTGCATGTTAATTAAAAAAAAATTATGATGTGTAAAACTACTTTAAATAACCTATTAAATGATGTATAGTTTATGCAAATCTCTATTTTTTAAATATTTATTTTTGCCTTTTTAACAAACAAAAAAATTTAATTTTCATTTTAAGGACTCAATATGTCCTGAAAGGATAACGGTAGGTATAAATATCATATGGAGAATATGTTCCCAGTGTCATTTTATATAAAAATGATTATTACATTATTTCCCCGAAAATCATTGTTTAAAGAGATATTGGTCTCTAAAGCCATGCTATTTCCCACTACAGATGGTCAGATTTTTATGCAGATCTTATTTTCTATTGTCAAGCTATCAGAAAATGCGCGGGAAGCAAAAAAAATCAGCACTTTTGCATTTGCGGTCACTCTAATGTATATGTATATAGATATACATATATATATGTATCATATATATATTATTTCTAATTGGTGTTTTATAAATATCCCTTTTTCTGCTCACATAATTAACCAAAATTAATAAGTAAGGCATCGTTTTAAAGGTATTAATTAGCTATGCATACGAAACGGTGTTTTATTGGGCGTGGTACTTTATATGAAAAGTAAGGGGGGTAAAAGGGGGGTATACCCCCACAGCGGGGAGTGTTATGGAACCCACATAAAATGTATATCAAATTAAAGGGATTCAAAATACCTATCGAATGGTATAAAAATATTTGAAATCGGTTCAGTAGTTTTTAAGTAATTGCAATTTAAAAAATGCATAATATAAACTTTGACCTTTAATAAATTTGGTTGTTGTTGTTTCCAAAAAAATTCACTTTTATACTCAACTTAGTCTGTTTATCAATCCTCATACTTGGTTTTTTTTGTTTCATAATTGTAGAAATTTCACATTTGTACCAGATCGGGCTATTTTTTCAACTTTGTGGGGCTGGGGGCACCTCTAAACATGCGAGTAGGTCAATAAAATTTTGAAGGCTTATTACTGGGCTAGAAAGGTGCCGTTCTGGCTTTGGAACAAATTGAACTTCCAAAAAAAAATTTTCACTCCACCTTAATATATACGAGTATATCAAAATGATCAGGATGAAAAAAATGATTGAACCATGTCCGTCCGTCCGGCCGTATACACTCTACCTTGCGCAAAAATAGAAATATTTTAATGAAATTTGGTACACAGATTCTAATGGGAACAGAGAAAGTTGGGGTTGAAAATAAGGTATATGTATGTATTTCGAAAAACACGTAAAACATGATAATTCAGTCACTAATAAAGCCCGAGTGATGAAATGACGTTATGCAGTTATGAGGAAACGTGCTGAAATTTTGAAAAATGGGCCAAGAGGAGCAAATTTTCAAAGATTTATAAGTCAAAACTCAGGAACTGTAGCAGATAAATCGATTAAACCAAGGCAAACGTGTGGAAAAAAATTACCCAAGTCGGCAAGAACCACATATACGCACATAAAAATATATATAAAATATATAAAAATATATTGCACATACCTATATAGGAATTATAAAAACATTTTATGCGATATCTTTGTCAAACATATATCTAGGTAATTCATTGAAAGTTCCATAAGGTCCACCAAACCAAATAAATAATAAGTTTTATAAAATGGGCGTGACAGCACAAACCATACCGACTGGCGCCACGTATGTTTTGTTATTTTTTGCGCAAGATGCGCACGGGTCCGGCTAGTATACATATATTTCTTTTTTTACACCTTTCATGAGAATGAAATGGTATTATAACTTAGTGCCAAAAAATTTTTGTCGAAAGTACCAGAAGGAAGCGTGGGAGACCCACCAAAATATATACCGATATGATCAGAATCACGAGCTGAGTCGATTAAGCCATGTCCGTATGTCCGTCTGTCCGTCTGTCCGTCTGTGTGAACGCAAACTAGTCCCTCAGTTTTTGAGATATCTGAATGAAATTCGGAATACAGGTATGTTGTTATATGCAGCTGATCATTTGTCGGAACCGGCCGAATCGGACCACTATAACATATAGAAAACAACCGATTATTCAGACATACATGAAATTTTTGGATGTAATTTGTGCATAACTTCCCCATTTAAACAGCTGAGGACATGAAACTTTGAAGTAGACGTGCCCATTTTGGCCCAAACAAGGTTACCGAAAATTGTCAAGATCGGACCACTATAACATATAGTTCCACAACATCCGATTATTCAGATATACCCATTTTGGTGTATAACTCCTCCATTTTAACAGCTAACGGCCTGAAATTTTGAAGTATTTGCACCCATATGGACCCAAACGGGATTGCCGAAAATTGTTAAGATCGGACCACTATAACCTATAACTCCCATACAACCGATTGTTCAGATATGGACATTTTGGTGTATAACTCCTCCATTTTAACAGCTAACGGCGTGAAATTTTGAAGTATTTGTACCCATATGGACCCAAACGGGATTGCCGAAAATTGTTAAGATCGGACCACTATAACCTATAGCTCCCCTACAACCGATTGTTCAGATATGGACATTTTGGTGTATAACTTCTCCATTTTAACAGCTAACGGCGTGAAATTTTTAAGTATTTGTACACATATGGGCCCAAACGGGGTTACCGAAAATTGTCAAGATCGGACCATTATAACATATAGCTCCCATACAACCGATTGTTCAGATATGGACATTTTGGTGTATAACTCCTCCATTTAAATAGCCAAGACACCATTTTTTCTAATAATTCTTTCCATAAATAACCCACAGAATTAAAATTATAAATTAAACTTAATCCGGCTATGTACATACATAGGTAACTTTTCATTTCCCCACTCATGAAAGGTATGAAGTCTTCGGTACGGCCGAAGACAGCCGCGCTTTTACTTGTTTTAATTAATAATTTTTATTAATTTATATCATTAAATTTGTACAGATGTGTGTATTAGACCGTGTCACAAAAAATAAAGTTCGCCGTACGCCCCCGCATATGATGTCTTTTTGGAAAACATTTCCGGAAAAATTTTTTAATTTCTTTTTGGACGCCGCTAGATGTCGCTAAAATTTATTTTTCTCATATCTTCGGTATTTATAGTCCTATCTCTAAGTTTAATACACCAATGTCTTTGGCTTGAAAGGGCGGCTTATAATATGGAATATTATTAACCCTATGTGCGCTATTGGGGTCACTACCACCCTAATGTACCTTTTTTTATGTCTGCATGTTAAACGTAGTCAAAAATCATTAATCTTTTGCAGAACAAGTATTTCGATAGCTTGCGCAGAACCCGAAATAAAACACGTTCAACATTCCAAGGAATATAGGTTTTTCGGTTCCTTTGGTCTTTTAGGTTAATTTTACAGAAAAATTTTCTGAGGAGACCCCTAATAAAATTTCATGCCAAATAATTTTCTGGAACATTTTAACCCTCTAGCGACCTTAAAAATACTATTTTTCCAGATATTCTAAAAAGTAGGGGTCAAAATAACCCTTTATTGGCGGTGCTAGAGGGTTAACATGTTCTAGAAAATTATTCACCATAAAATTTCAGTAGGGGTCTCGTCAGAAGAAATCTTTGTAAGATGAACCTAAAAGACCAAAGGAAGCGAAAAACATATATTCCTCGGAATGTTGAACGTGTATTATTTCGGATTCTACTAAAGCGATCGAAATACATCTTTTGCAAAAGATTAATGATTTTAAACTACGTTTAACATGCAGGCATAAAAAATTGCATTAGGGTGGTATGAACTAAGTACTGGGTGGTAGTGACACCCAATGACGCACATAGGGTTAATAATGTTGCATAGTATAAGGCGTCGTTTCAAGCCAAAGACATTGGTGTATTAAGCTTAGAGATCGGACTATAAATACCGAAGATATGAGAAAAATGAATTTTAGCGACATCTAGCGGCGTCCAAAAAAAAAAATAAATAACTTTTCCGGAAATGTTTTCATATGCGGGGGCGTACGGCGAATTTTATTATTGCGTCCCTATAAGGCGAGACGGCCTAGTGTGTATATGTGTATCATCCAATAACACCATCGCTGGATTCTGTGGAAATATAACATGTATATTTTTATTATTTTTTTGCACTACGAGATATTGTGCATGTTTGTACATACCTTTATGAGTGCACGTGCTATGGCTACACGTTGCCTCTGTCCATCGTATTGAGTTCATCAGCCAGCTGTTCGATGAATTCTTCAAAAAGCTGCATCGCTTATTGTGCACTGGGGTTTAGTCCGTGTGTGGCGACTGTTGCACTCAGGGTAGTTGTACTATTCATAAATTCGTTTTCTTTCCTTTTTTTTTTGAAGTTTAAAATTAAGAATTACACTACAAAATCGTTTCGAAATCTTTAAGCTAGAGTTTAATATTTAGCAAAACTTTGTAGTGACAAGTGATCAAAGGAGCATTTTGCCTGGAAGGCTCCTTATCAATTTGTAAGGTAAACTTAGATCCAGAACATTATAAATAGAGAAGTCGGCTATTATTAAACTCGATCCCAAAATCAAAAATTTGTCTGTAGTCTGGACGCCACTATCCTATCTACATAAATATATGTAAAATCTGTCCCGTATTCCGAAAATCAGGATTAAGTGGAACCATTGGCCGAATAACGGTAAATTGCCGATATCTCAAAAGCCTATTATAAAATAAACTGGATTTTTCGGAATCAGCGATCGATTTTACATAAAGATAGGATAATGGCGTTCAGAGTATTTTTTGGCTGTAGAGGAGTATTACTTATGTTTATTACTATTAACACAATAATAATTATTTTTTTTGTTTGGATAAAGGAAATTAGAAAATTAAGTGATAAATAATCTAATATATACCTTCCTTTTCCTTCTTCTTTCATTTCAGCGTAAAATCGTTAGTGTCGTCATTCATCACATCAACGTTGTATATACCTACATATGTGTATGTCAAGCAGAAGTGAAGAATTCTTTTGTTGAAAAGTGTTGTAAAGTTGGTCCTGTAAATAATTTAAGTGCGTGTGTGTGTAAACTTTATTATCTATATAAATAGTGTAAAGTTACTGCCGCTTTTTATCAGCGCAATACCAATGTAGAAATTTTTCTGTACAAATTTGAAGTCAAATACATGGAACATAAGTGAAATATTTAAAAAGATTGTACCTACGTCTGTAATTAAAAAAAAACTCTGTAATTCATAATAGTTTACAAAAAGTTGTACTATACAGGAAAAACTCTGAAATATAATTGTGTAAAAAATTCAATATTTATTTATTTACATACTATGTCAAAAAGGTAATCCCTATAACGGAGAAATAAGACAAATTTCATCAGCGACCAGAAAAAAAGCATACTCAAATCGTCGTGCATATCGAAATCGTCTTCCTCTACTCGGGTTCCTTTATCCATTTCAGCCGTTTGCATTTTTGCCGCTGTGCGCGTGTTACACGAAAATTCGCCAAAATTGAGCTGCTACCAGCACCCACGATTCCCATATCCACGGTTGCGCCGTCAACGCCATCACCCCATCACCATCATTCGCCAAATTACTTGCAGCAGCATCAGCACCGACCACCACAGCAGCAGCCAAAGCATACACAGCAACATCATCAACCATTTGGTGGTGGATTTCATCATCTCCTTCGGCCGTTGATACCACCGCAACACCCGCATCAACTGCAGCAACAACAACAGCCCAATTATATATTAACACCGACGTTGCCCATTACAGCTACAGCCACAGCATCGCAACAGAAACAACACCAACAGCACATGAAGTTATTGGGGAGTAACGATGATCGTAATGGGCGTGGCAGCGATCATAACAATTTACCGCGCGCTCCGGAAGAGGCCGTCGGAGGTGGCTTTGTTTTTCAACCACCGGGGGGAAGTGGTACACCCATGCTTGATTTGGCAGCTGCCGAATATGCTGCACAATTTCCACAAAAACGTTGGACTTGCGGCGATGAGCATCCACTTGATGTGAGTATAAAATACAAATTTCTAAAAAGGTATACGTACCTATGAATTTAATTCAAATTTACGTACAAATGTATATCGTCGGCTAAGGTCGCAAAGGTGCTAAGTCCAACTTTTGGATTTTTTCAGGTTTTGATGCAGAATGCTAGAAACAGTTAATATACACTACTTACATCATGAATTGCATATCTATTCTGTTTTTAAGTGTGTTGTTTTCATTGATTAGAAAAGGTGCTAAGTCCACCAATGAAAGGAAAAAGTGCTAACTCCAAGCGAATTTGAAAAGTTGAAGTTAAAATATATGGGGCATATCCATAATCGAAATAAAGTAGTTACTAAAGTTAGCGTCGGCTTTTTTGACACAATTTCCAAAGGCCTATTTATCATAAAAACCGACACAAACTTAAGTACCTACTTTATTTCGACTATGAATACATATGTCTAAAAAATTTCATATACTGAACATTTTGGATATAGTGGACATGAAAACCTCATAACTTTTTGACCTTGGATGGTAAAGACAAATGTTTGGGCTGTCATATTCAGCCTTCCAAAGACCTAAATCACATTTACTTGTCGACTTTCACAAAAGTAGAGTTTCGTCAAAAGTTGTGCAATAAAATCTGCTCGTTCTTGCCTGCTATGAATCGGCGATAGTAAAACGCTGTTGTGTGATAAAGAGAAACGTCTAGGCTTTCAGAATAATGTATTTTGATCCAAATATTGCTTCTAATTGCAGAGTAACAGGGCTCCAAAAAATAGGTCATTTGAGCTTTAAGCGCGGATTGTGGTAGGACTAAGCTTAATATAAAAATTTTAAGACTAGGTAAAAATTCTACGGAAGAACCTCTAAGAACCCTCATACTGAGAAAATTTTCTTTGGTTCACTCACATGTTTTTTGATTTTGGAAAAGGTGCTAAGCCCCAAAAGTACTATAAGTCGGCGAAAATTATAAATTTTTACTTTTTTATGAGCTTCCACTTATTATACTCCAAAATTGAGTAATATGACGTAAAAAGCCGAAACTCATAATTTAAATTTATATTTTTATATTGTTTTTTGTCTCTCCTGTAAAATTTAAAAAATGGCACTTAGCACCATTGCGACCTAAGCCGACGATATATAGATGGTTTGAAGTTGGTTGGTTAGTACAGTAAGTACTAAGTTGGTTCTGTTGGTACAAGTACATCACACGTACCAAATTTCATCGATACATATATCTGCTATGGTTTCTGAGATATGACTCATAAACTTTCAAAATTTGTCCTTTAATAAGTGGTCGTAGCACCGCCCATTTTCGAAAATTTCACTATATTTCTTTATAGGGCCTGAGACCATTACGTGGATGAAATTTTGTTACTCGGGCTATATTACTGGCTGAGATTCCACATTTTCGATATATACTATAGAGGGGCGTGGTTATGGTCCGATTTCGCCCATTTTCAATACCAACCGTCCCAGTCTGGATAGGAGCCTGTATACCAAATTTCATAAAAATATTTAAATTTTTGCGCAAGTTAAAGTGCGTACAGACGGACGGACATGTTTATATACAATATAAGTCCATATCTATCTCGAATATTTCATGGCATTACAATCCATCGTTATGTGATTAAAACTATAATACTCTGTGTATTAGTACAGCTTAGTATAAAAATGATATTGATCAGATTTCAAAATGCTTTGATATCGCTTTCCGTCTGGCAAGTATATTGTTACCATCTTCGGAAGAAAAATTATGGAATCCTTAAAGTACTGATATTGTTTTCATGTGTGTTTTTGGGCGTACATATGTACGAGTATGTATGTATGTATGTATAGAGCTACTAACTGCTACTAATAAAACAGATCCTTTTTTGTAAAACTAATCTTTCTAACTATGTTTAGTGGCTGCCAACGATGGGCTGAAGCTGTTTGGACGTTGCTGTTCAGATGTTCCAATTTTTCCCAAAGAAAATTTTGTTTTTAAAAATTTTAAGAAAGTCACTTTGGCTTATTTCTGAAGAATAGCACCGTTCATTTGACATCAATATCGGTCATACGCATTCGCATTATGGGAGCTTCTCTAGATCGAGCTGGGGCAAAGAACTGGAAATAAATCTGAATTGTAACCCCAATTATTACCTTTTTTTTTGATAAATATTGCTCAAAAGATTTTCAGGGTATTCCGGTTTAATGCGGAGGGATCGCGCCCCCTTATTTTAAAATATTACTATGCCTATATCCGTGCCGCAGTTAGAGGTAATTATCTTCTCCTATATATCGCACGTTTTATTTTATAGGGATTTAACTAGAAATTTTCGATTTCTGGAATTTTGCCATATATTTCAATAACTGGATCATGCCTTTGAGTTTTGTCTTATAAAATACTCAAAAAGATAAAAATAGCGGAAATAAAATTAACTAGCTGTAGAAGGAAACCCTTTGAAATTATAAAAGTTTGCGTTTTTCCAAAAAAAATTTTTTTTAGTTAAATCCCTATTGAATGAAATGTGCGATATATAAAAATTAGTCGTGGTTTGATCGGCCTCTTAAAACTTGAAAACCACTGGACTAAAGTTAGTACTTCTTTCTGCAAGTTTATTCGTAATTACCACGAATCGGTTTTACGCTAACAAAAAAGTTGATTAAAATGCTTGGTAAATATTGCTGAAGTGTTAAACCAGACAATATCAATGAGTCTTAAATCCATACACAAAAAAAAACACACATAGTGGAGATTTTCTCTAATAAAATTTGAAAATATTTCGATTGAAAAACTACCAATTTCTTTCTTTTTATTCTTATTAATATAAAACATGTCTCCACATAACGTGTTTCGCTCTTTTTTTCTGCACTCGCTCTCTCAATCTTGTTTCGACCTCAAAACGAGTGCCAAATCTCGCCAATTTCCATACAAATTTCTGAGAGCGAGTGAAGATTGAAACACTTGTTGCGTTCTCAATCCTCTTGCCAAACGCGATGACATCGATGCCTTCTCTAATTTTGTATCGAAAATCTATCGAAATCTCACACAGACCAAAACAAAAACGCAAAAATACAAACATTTAAGAAGAACAAGAAAGAGAAATGGCAAACTGAATCACGATCAGCCACGTGGGACGGGTTATTTAGCGAGATGTTTTCCTAGATGTTTCGCGGGCGAATCAATTTATGTGGAGACGGGCTTTAAGCTTTAAAATTTCAAACAGGTAGCAGCCCTCGAAAAATATGTTAAAGATCGTATATCTTAATTCTCTTTAATTTGATACCCATGATTCCATATTTTATACATTTTATCGCTTTTTATAAACATAATTGAGTTTAAAATTTTCAAACAGGTGGCAGCCCTACAAAAAATGTGTATCAACGATTGAATCTCTTAATCATCTTTAATTTAATAGCCATATTTTCATATCTCATGGCCTTTTTCAAACATGATTAAGCTTACAATTTTGAAACAGGTGGCAACCCTTAAAAAAAATGAAAACCGCGATGAATGTTATTAAGTTTCATCGCCGAAATAAAAAATGTATTGTACCTCTTTATGTAACCTTTTTATATAATCTTAAATGTTTAGGTGGCTACTCTAAATTTTTTAAACCGAAAATATTTCCTCCCGGTATTACTATAGTG
The DNA here is from genome assembly GCA_960531455.1 of Urophora cardui. Classification (NCBI taxonomy): domain Eukaryota; kingdom Metazoa; phylum Arthropoda; class Insecta; order Diptera; family Tephritidae; genus Urophora; species Urophora cardui. The sequence continues at coordinate 108,506,513 of OY482672.1, forward strand.
AACAATAATAATAATAATAATAATAATAATAATAATAATAATAATAATAATAATAATAATAATAATAATAATAATAATAATAATAATAATAATAATAATAATAATAATAATAATAATAATAATAATAATAATAATAATAATAATAATAATAATAATAATAATAATAATAATAATAATAATAATAATAATAATAATAATAATAATAATAATAATAATAATAATAATAATAATAATAATAATAATAATAATAATAATAATAATAATAATAATAATAATAATAATAATAATAATAATAATAATAATAATAATAATAATAATAATAATAATAATAATAATAATAATAATAATAATAATAATAATAATAATAATAATAATAATAATAATAATAATAATAATAATAATAATAATAATAATAATAATAATAATAATAATAATAATAATAATAATAATAATAATAATAATAATAATAATAATAATAATAATAATAATAATAATAATAATAATAATAATAATAATAATAATAATAATAATAATAATAATAATAATAATAATAATAATAATAATAATAATAATAATAATAATAATAATAATAATAATAATAATAATAATAATAATAATAATAATAATAATAATAATAATAATAATAATAATAATAATAATAATAATAATAATAATAATAATAATAATAATAATAATAATAATAATAATAATAATAATAATAATAATAATAATAATAATAATAATAATAATAATAATAATAATAATAATAATAATAATAATAATAATAATAATAATAATAATAATAATAATAATAATAATAATAATAATAATAATAATAATAATAATAATAATAATAATAATAATAATAATAATAATAATAATAATAATAATAATAATAATAATAATAATAATAATAATAATAATAATAATAATAATAATAATAATAATAATAATAATAATAATAATAATAATAATAATAATAATAATAATAATAATAATAATAATAATAATAATAATAATAATAATAATAATAATAATAATAATAATAATAATAATAATAATAATAATAATAATAATAATAATAATAATAATAATAATAATAATAATAATAATAATAATAATAATAATAATAATAATAATAATAATAATAATAATAATAATAATAATAATAATAATAATAATAATAATAATAATAATAATAATAATAATAATAATAATAATAATAATAATAATAATAATAATAATAATAATAATAATAATAATAATAATAATAATAATAATAATAATAATAATAATAATAATAATAATAATAATAATAATAATAATAATAATAATAATAATAATAATAATAATAATAATAATAATAATAATAATAATAATAATAATAATAATAATAATAATAATAATAATAATAATAATAATAATAATAATAATAATAATAATAATAATAATAATAATAATAATAATAATAATAATAATAATAATAATAATAATAATAATAATAATAATAATAATAATAATAATAATAATAATAATAATAATAATAATAATAATAATAATAATAATAATAATAATAATAATAATAATAATAATAATAATAATAATAATAATAATAATAATAATAATAATAATAATAATAATAATAATAATAATAATAATAATAATAATAATAATAATAATAATAATAATAATAATAATAATAATAATAATAATAATAATAATAATAATAATAATAATAATAATAATAATAATAATAATAATAATAATAATAATAATAATAATAATAATAATAATAATAATAATAATAATAATAATAATAATAATAATAATAATAATAATAATAATAATAATAATAATAATAATAATAATAATAATAATAATAATAATAATAATAATAATAATAATAATAATAATAATAATAATAATAATAATAATAATAATAATAATAATAATAATAATAATAATAATAATAATAATAATAATAATAATAATAATAATAATAATAATAATAATAATAATAATAATAATAATAATAATAATAATAATAATAATAATAATAATAATAATAATAATAATAATAATAATAATAATAATAATAATAATAATAATAATAATAATAATAATAATAATAATAATAATAATAATAATAATAATAATAATAATAATAATAATAATAATAATAATAATAATAATAATAATAATAATAATAATAATAATAATAATAATAATAATAATAATAATAATAATAATAATAATAATAATAATAATAATAATAATAATAATAATAATAATAATAATAATAATAATAATAATAATAATAATAATAATAATAATAATAATAATAATAATAATAATAATAATAATAATAATAATAATAATAATAATAATAATAATAATAATAATAATAATAATAATAATAATAATAATAATAATAATAATAATAATAATAATAATAATAATAATAATAATAATAATAATAATAATAATAATAATAATAATAATAATAATAATAATAATAATAATAATAATAATAATAATAATAATAATAATAATAATAATAATAATAATAATAATAATAATAATAATAATAATAATAATAATAATAATAATAATAATAATAATAATAATAATAATAATAATAATAATAATAATAATAATAATAATAATAATAATAATAATAATAATAATAATAATAATAATAATAATAATAATAATAATAATAATAATAATAATAATAATAATAATAATAATAATAATAATAATAATAATAATAATAATAATAATAATAATAATAATAATAATAATAATAATAATAATAATAATAATAATAATAATAATAATAATAATAATAATAATAATAATAATAATAATAATAATAATAATAATAATAATAATAATAATAATAATAATAATAATAATAATAATAATAATAATAATAATAATAATAATAATAATAATAATAATAATAATAATAATAATAATAATAATAATAATAATAATAATAATAATAATAATAATAATAATAATAATAATAATAATAATAATAATAATAATAATAATAATAATAATAATAATAATAATAATAATAATAATAATAATAATAATAATAATAATAATAATAATAATAATAATAATAATAATAATAATAATAATAATAATAATAATAATAATAATAATAATAATAATAATAATAATAATAATAATAATAATAATAATAATAATAATAATAATAATAATAATAATAATAATAATAATAATAATAATAATAATAATAATAATAATAATAATAATAATAATAATAATAATAATAATAATAATAATAATAATAATAATAATAATAATAATAATAATAATAATAATAATAATAATAATAATAATAATAATAATAATAATAATAATAATAATAATAATAATAATAATAATAATAATAATAATAATAATAATAATAATAATAATAATAATAATAATAATAATAATAATAATAATAATAATAATAATAATAATAATAATAATAATAATAATAATAATAATAATAATAATAATAATAATAATAATAATAATAATAATAATAATAATAATAATAATAATAATAATAATAATAATAATAATAATAATAATAATAATAATAATAATAATAATAATAATAATAATAATAATAATAATAATAATAATAATAATAATAATAATAATAATAATAATAATAATAATAATAATAATAATAATAATAATAATAATAATAATAATAATAATAATAATAATAATAATAATAATAATAATAATAATAATAATAATAATAATAATAATAATAATAATAATAATAATAATAATAATAATAATAATAATAATAATAATAATAATAATAATAATAATAATAATAATAATAATAATAATAATAATAATAATAATAATAATAATAATAATAATAATAATAATAATAATAATAATAATAATAATAATAATAATAATAATAATAATAATAATAATAATAATAATAATAATAATAATAATAATAATAATAATAATAATAATAATAATAATAATAATAATAATAATAATAATAATAATAATAATAATAATAATAATAATAATAATAATAATAATAATAATAATAATAATAATAATAATAATAATAATAATAATAATAATAATAATAATAATAATAATAATAATAATAATAATAATAATAATAATAATAATAATAATAATAATAATAATAATAATAATAATAATAATAATAATAATAATAATAATAATAATAATAATAATAATAATAATAATAATAATAATAATAATAATAATAATAATAATAATAATAATAATAATAATAATAATAATAATAATAATAATAATAATAATAATAATAATAATAATAATAATAATAATAATAATAATAATAATAATAATAATAATAATAATAATAATAATAATAATAATAATAATAATAATAATAATAATAATAATAATAATAATAATAATAATAATAATAATAATAATAATAATAATAATAATAATAATAATAATAATAATAATAATAATAATAATAATAATAATAATAATAATAATAATAATAATAATAATAATAATAATAATAATAATAATAATAATAATAATAATAATAATAATAATAATAATAATAATAATAATAATAATAATAATAATAATAATAATAATAATAATAATAATAATAATAATAATAATAATAATAATAATAATAATAATAATAATAATAATAATAATAATAATAATAATAATAATAATAATAATAATAATAATAATAATAATAATAATAATAATAATAATAATAATAATAATAATAATAATAATAATAATAATAATAATAATAATAATAATAATAATAATAATAATAATAATAATAATAATAATAATAATAATAATAATAATAATAATAATAATAATAATAATAATAATAATAATAATAATAATAATAATAATAATAATAATAATAATAATAATAATAATAATAATAATAATAATAATAATAATAATAATAATAATAATAATAATAATAATAATAATAATAATAATAATAATAATAATAATAATAATAATAATAATAATAATAATAATAATAATAATAATAATAATAATAATAATAATAATAATAATAATAATAATAATAATAATAATAATAATAATAATAATAATAATAATAATAATAATAATAATAATAATAATAATAATAATAATAATAATAATAATAATAATAATAATAATAATAATAATAATAATAATAATAATAATAATAATAATAATAATAATAATAATAATAATAATAATAATAATAATAATAATAATAATAATAATAATAATAATAATAATAATAATAATAATAATAATAATAATAATAATAATAATAATAATAATAATAATAATAATAATAATAATAATAATAATAATAATAATAATAATAATAATAATAATAATAATAATAATAATAATAATAATAATAATAATAATAATAATAATAATAATAATAATAATAATAATAATAATAATAATAATAATAATAATAATAATAATAATAATAATAATAATAATAATAATAATAATAATAATAATAATAATAATAATAATAATAATAATAATAATAATAATAATAATAATAATAATAATAATAATAATAATAATAATAATAATAATAATAATAATAATAATAATAATAATAATAATAATAATAATAATAATAATAATAATAATAATAATAATAATAATAATAATAATAATAATAATAATAATAATAATAATAATAATAATAATAATAATAATAATAATAATAATAATAATAATAATAATAATAATAATAATAATAATAATAATAATAATAATAATAATAATAATAATAATAATAATAATAATAATAATAATAATAATAATAATAATAATAATAATAATAATAATAATAATAATAATAATAATAATAATAATAATAATAATAATAATAATAATAATAATAATAATAATAATAATAATAATAATAATAATAATAATAATAATAATAATAATAATAATAATAATAATAATAATAATAATAATAATAATAATAATAATAATAATAATAATAATAATAATAATAATAATAATAATAATAATAATAATAATAATAATAATAATAATAATAATAATAATAATATTTTTTTGGGCGTACATATGTACGAGTATGTATGTATGTATGTAT